>JAOXNO010000041.1:53822244-53899744 GCA_028565335.1 Limnodromus scolopaceus | reverse complement strand
GCTTGCAGGGGTGTTGGCATAGGCCCAGAAGGAAGGTATGGACACTGCAGGGCTGACAATCCCGCCATGTTTATTAGTGGTAAGCTCCAGGAAATATTCCACATAGCCCTCATAGTTTTCTGGCTTCAAACTTAAATGCACACACGCACACACTCACACCATCCCTTCTTAAATTTCCTTTGAGGTTTCGATGTACTGCTATTTAACCCTCAGGAGCTGCTTCTCCTCACAGGCTCTGCGCTACACTTTTCTACCGTCCATAATAGCCAGTTGCATATACTGAGAACAATGCATTTTGTTACTACTTGGATGAGACATAGCTGTACAGTGAGATGTACAATATTGACCAAGTGGTCTCACTGAAGTTATCACTGATCTAAAAGATAAGATAAGGAATTCATTACTTATTCCCTGCTCTCAGAGAAAGTACCATTTCCCATGTCTAGTGGGTTACTTATCACCTCCTTTGAGGCCTATAGCTGTACTTGTAATCAGACTAACAAAAAGAGATCTCAGATATCGCTGTATAAAAGGACAACCTGGGTAGGGAAAAGGAACAAAATTCCAGAAGGAAACTTCTGGTATCCCTGGAGAGACAGGAGGCAGATCCGTGAACTGGGCCTGACAGCAAACAGACAAGAAAACCCATGTGGAGCTGGATTTATACACACATGAAGACGTGTGTGTGTAGATATGTAAATGTATGTATATACATGTATATATGTTTCTTTGTATGTGCATACATTTATCACATACCAGATTAAGTCCTAAGTATGCAAAGACAATATGTGGTCTGTCTTTGTGGCTTTTTTTTTCCCCTGTACCCTGTTGTCCAGATGTAAGCTGTGAAACACATCCAAGTTCCTTAGCAAAGGAAGTGTTGAGCCAGGCAGTTCAGGCTGAGCTGTTGCAGTTATCACTCAATTGAAAATTAACAACAAATTCAAATAACAGAGGCTGTGTTTGATTCTGGATCTTTCTAGGTTTTCTTTCTCTAGTTCCCACCCCCACAGCCTCACCTCTATCCCACTCTTCCCTACTTACCATAAAGTTATGATGCCCTTTACTATAATAATGAATGGAATTCCCAGATTATTATTTTAGAGGCTTAACTGATTTTCAGTGTTTTTTATGTGCTTAGCACTTATACAAAGAGGCTTTTTCATATGTCTTTCAGCAAATCTAGAAATAGGCTTGGAGTCAGTATTCGTTTTAATAGATTCAACAGATAGTCACATTTATTTTCAAAGATTTCTTTTTTCCTAGTTGCACTTTTGCATCACTGTGCATGCCGTTGCTCTACACACCCATCTACAGACCTGGGCCTATCACCAGCCCATAGAATATCTCCATCCTTAAATAATTTTTATAAAAATATATATATCTGCACACTGCTCACTGTACAAAACACTAAAGACATACAAGAGTGAGACTGTTGGAACCTTGCTTCCCCTTCTTTGTGTTATTTATTTCCAGGTAATCTCAGCTTTCTAGTGCTGTCACTATGGCCAATTTTATATTGGATATTTTTCTCAATACAGATGTGTAGCTATTTGCCTTTTCTTTACTTCTCTGTAAATGCCATATGGACAGAAATCATTGAGTCACCAGATCATAGATTTATTTTTATGATATATTATGCTGTTTGATGTCATGTTGACATCTAATTGATGTTGGTTTTGCTTTTTTTTGTCTTTGTTTTGTTTCTTGGTTTCAATAAAAAGAGAATTTAAAAAAGGCTGTAGAGTGATGACTTAAGGCACTGACAGACATGAACATAGTACGCATCTCTTTTATGATGTGCTGCTGAGTAATTGGGTATATTTCTAGCTTTAGATAACATATAGAAGACCTTTGAATTTTCACTATATAGTGAAGTATTTGTGTAAGCCTAGCCTATAACCTTCTTTGCTCTAGCAAGAAGCACATACAGAACATGTTTTCAATAAGGGCTTAACCCATGATTTAAGAGTCAGTAAAGAAAGGTTTTCCATAAAGAAATGAGAAAGCAACAATAGAACTAAAATACAACATACCAAAGATTAAATATGTTCTACCAGCACAACAGTGTCTTTGTACAGTAAAGAGCAGAAGAGTAAAATGGTATGTATGTCAGAAGAAAAATAAATGCAATTTAGACAAAGTACAAACTTATTAACAGAAAACATCAGTTGCAGTTGTTCAGATGGGAGGAAGGCAAGGATGAAACTAGCAGAAAACGTATTTCACTATGTAAAGTTGCATTGATCTTGGTTCAGGGTTCCTGCCCCCACGGCTCCCCAACATCCCCCTGCCGACAACTACAGCTGCAAAATAAAAATACTGGTGAAATCTATGCTGGAATAAAATTAATGCCTAAGTATCCAGTGACTTTAGTAGAATTAGGATTTAATTCAAGGTATTTTAAGGTGCAGCTTTACTAGGCAGACCTCCTGGATCACCTCTCCTTCTTAATGGCTATAAATGCCATAATGTCAATAAAGGCCCGGGGCTCTTCCAAGTGGCTTTACCAGGCACTGGTTTTTGGGAAACACAAATTGAGGAGGGAAGGAGAGACTTTGAAACAAGCTCAGAGACCATGTTAAGCTTAGACCAGTGAAAGGCAAATTAACATGCTTGACAGATTGAATATCTGCCCAGCACCTGCTAGAAAGCCATCATTTGAAACCAACTGAAAAGTTGCAGAGAAATTATTTCTGCATGGTAATGTACTATGAGAAGATTCTGGGAGCATCTCCCCTATATCTGCCAGAAACATTATAAAAATGACCAGGAATAAACTTAGTATTTAAAACATTCCCAGTTTTGAGCTAGAAGGATACAAATATGTTATCAGATTATATCACTCCCTGCAGAACCACGGGGCTCCCGGGAGATGCCCCAGTGGTGTGACAATCTAGCCTCTTTGTGAAAACTGGTGATTCACCTTCCACAAAGAAACACAACTACAAACAAATAAATAAATATATATAAAAAGGGAAAATGCAAGACAGAAAGAAAATGACCATTTCATTCTTCATACAGGAAACGCTGTATGGGATAGCTCTATAAACACTGCCCACAATGCTCTGTATTTCCAAATAAATCAATACAAAATAAATATGGATTTATAAAACAGACAAGAAAGGTAAATTTTAAAAGAAAAAGAAGTTTGGAGAAGTTGTAAATTAAGAGAAAACAAAGTTTAAAACATAAACGTTTGTTCAATATTAATTCTAGAAATTGCTACCAGTTCTATTTTGTATATGTAATAACACACAAAATGGGAAAGAGGAACATAAAGAAAACAAGAGTTATAATTCCATCAATAATTATCTGGAGAAGATGAAATTTTTTTGAATTTCACTCTCCTACGATACGGTATCAGTATAAACCAGACAGGGAATTAAAGCCTATAATTCACAATATGCAGGTTTTTACTGCACATGAGAGATAAATCAAAGACACAGTGGTAGATCTGAAATACACATCTCAAAACACCCATCCTCAAAGCTCCTTCTTAACTCTCTCTCAAAATCCCAATCTGTCCCAAAAATATTTTGAATATGATCTGATCTACTTTACATGACCTTTGCAGAAATGATTATTTGCCACCCTGGCAAGTTTCTTTCTCTACCACTTTTGTTAAATGAATGACTCCATTTGCAAGGAAGTTCTCAGAACCTCCGCATTATAGGACTACTATTGCTAGAAATAATTGAGCTCTTGCTGTGTTCACAGATTTAAATCTGAAAGCCAGAAATTATAAACATATACCTCATTCAAGATAGTACACACAAGCACAGAAGTATACAAATTATTTCAGTAATGTACATTACAGCTACAAAAAGAATTACCTCAGAAACCTTTATTAGCATCAGACAAGAGCCTGAATTCTTAAATCATCAACTCACACAATTTCTCTTTTTCTAAACTCCCTTTGATTTCCTTGCCTATTAAATTCAATTACTGTACAGGTTGGTGTTAGATGCTCTTGAAGTCACACATCCAATTTAAACCATATTATCCTGACATAATATACTATATGGCAGTACAGTGGAACACAATAGAGACCTATGCCTTGCTCAAATGACTTGCCACCTTGAGCCTCCTACAACTCTTATCTCCAGTCATCAGTTGTCTTCAGGATTTTACACTTTTTGAAAGCAGGTATTTCTACACCTTCTAATTAATCTTCAAGTCTGTGTACACTGTAGGACATGGATGCAAATATTTAAACAGAAATACTCCACTGTAATCCTAGATGACAGCATGAAAAAAAATCACCAGAAAGATAACAAATAAGGAGAACTTAAAACTTAACTGAGCATTCCCAGTTCCTAAATCTATAGGTGGAAAACAACACTTCATCTTTATCAGTATGGCCTATTAGTTCTCTCCATTAATGAAAGAATGAGAAGACATGAGGACATCAAGGAAACACCTTGAAAAAAAAGAGGAAAAAAGAATGAAAGTGGTAAAAGGAAAGAGAATCCTTCTAACTATATTATGGACAGAGTCAATAAATGTGAATTAAGTAACTTTGTTCCCCACCCCAAATCCCAGAGAAGTATATAAATTATTCACAGTATTATTATCACTCTAGCAACTTTATAATACATTTGTTTCATTAACAATCCATTCCCTGGATTGTTGTGTTGTGTGACAATCATAATTGTCACACAAACGTACATCTAAATTACAAATAATGCTCTCACTGAAAAGCATCCAGGTTTTTATAAAAGTTTTGAGAAGGTGATCTGATTTTAAGACTGTCATACTTTTAAGCAAATGTAGATTGACTTAAAGTAAACATTGCAGGAGGAAGCTCATGCTCTAGGCTTCACCAAGCAATCAGCAAGGCATCTGACAGGCTACAGAAAACCTGCAAAATCCTGCAAATAAATCATGTAATACCCATTCAGTATCCTACAAAGCACACAGTGGGGAGCTGACACATTATTAACTGACTGTAATTTTCACAAACTGTAACATACTAAGCGCTTTATGACATACATGTGGTGAAATATTTTTATATATTATAAATGCACATGTTTTTAAAGCACGTTAATCAAGATACTTCATTTAAATCATTGGGTTATCTTAGTGGTATCAAAAAATGTTGGTTATTACAGGAACCAGATTTGGGAAACATCTCCATCTCATGACTCCACACTAACAGAACCACAAGCTTTTGATGATGCAGTAGTAGTATGTAACATGACAAAGGGACCAACTTGAGCAACAAAGAAGGTAACCTTGGGGTGGGTTATTGTCCCAAAATGGTGCTTCCCTTGAATATGAGCTTTTATATCAAATTATATTTAATACAAACTTGCTGAAAACCTGCTCTTTAATAAAAACAAATCTGTGAGGGACAATGTAGGTTCCAAGGAAGCCCTAATGCCATCCAGAGGGAAAGAACTGAACATGATATGACACAGACTTCAGCTTTCAATCAAAGCATCTTTCCTTTTGCCTTGGTGAAGATTTATGCAACTTTACAGATGCAAACCTCACCTGCCTGTTTCAGGAACAGCAAAAAGCAATTCTGCAAATGACAGAATACTGGCTTTTAAAGCTTTACATTCTTCTGTCACAAACAGGAATAACTGGAGGTTCCAAAGGTTCGTAGTAGAAAATGGCACTTTGCCAACTCTCATTACTGCCTGCCAACCTGTAGATAATCTTCTTGTACTGTACTTCATCTGATACTTTCACATTTATATCCCTTTACAATACTCAGCAGTTTCTATTTAAATAAAAGTAGACAAGATTTAAAAAAATAAACCTAAAGTAGAAAATACAGTCTAGATGTGAAAGCTAAGAGCATTTTCCTCTCTATTGTCCATTATTCTTTAATGTATCGTTCTCTTTCTGCATGTAGGCCAAAAAAATAAATCCAATGTAAACACAAAAGGCAAATACCTTATGAAGGCCAGGCAAATATTTGAAAAGCAAAGAAGAGATTCTGCTTTTATCTCTAGATCACCCTACAATTTAATGTTTAGTGGAGAGGGGTCTCTTTTTTCCTTTCTTTCTTGTTTCTCTTTTCCTCTTTATTTAAGGGAATGCAGCAGGGGCAGGTCCACCCTTCATAGGTCATAGAATGGCTATCAACCCATAAACTATAACAATGGAATAACAAAGGTCAGATAACTATACCATGTTTGTTACAGAGCAGAGAGAAAAAATGTCACTATCAAAAGGCTGTAATGCCACAAACCAATGTACTAAAAATATTGATCCAATATTATTTTTAAAACTATGAAAATGATATGCCTGACCTTGTAATCTGATGTCTGTAATTTATAAGCAAAGTGTAGATACCTGTATGGACCTTAATGTTCTTTATGAGGTTTCTCAAAATTAAAGTAACAGCACTCCATGGACTAGAGAGAAAGACTTGGACCTTCAGCTACGCCAGTGATACCATGATATAAGAAAAAGTATTATCTGCAAGCTAAAATGATAAAGTTGGTAAACCATTACCAGTGAGCCTACAATCATCTAGCAGAAAGAATAAATGGCTACGTATATGAGTATATGGAACTGATTTCAAAAAGTTACTAGGTAGGAATAAAGCTCTTGAAACTGAAATGGAATACAAGTGTATTTTTTGTACCCTTAACACTAGGCCACAATTCTCAGGTCACTACTGAACACGAATGTAAAAGTGTTCAGTGGTTCAATAAAATGGGTTGATGTTCTCAGGCCAATAGCAATTCTTTACCAATCACATGTGAATCCCAGCAATTCCTCAAGACAGATACTATCTGGTCCCTTCATTCAGAGCAGGCTCAAAACATATTGTTGAAAATACATATGAAAGTTGCATCAAATGCCTCACCTATTTTACGAGTAAATAGGGCTTTCTGTCTGCTGAGTTCTTTACGGCATAACCTTTCATGAAACACAAATGGAAAACAAAATCTCTATAACTCCATATGATGAAGAACCAGTGCTTTCTTAAATTGTATGCAAAAAGAATTTAAATTATAAGTAAAACAAAGTAAAGCCATCAATGGTAACGTTATTAAAAATATTGATGCATTTCAGTAAGGACTTTTTAATAGCAACAACTACAGAAGAAAAAAAAAAGCACCATACCCTTTACCTTATTGCTCAGAGTACCAAGAAAAGAGTAAGAAGGAAAAAAGGACAGAATATACTGATCAGAAAAAAAGGAGAGTTCTGTCTTTGGGCTTCATAATAACATATGGTTTAAGTGTTAGCCTCTGTATATAAGACAGTATTAAGTAAGTATATATACTGTGAGGTAAAGCTTTCAGCTCAATTATTTAGCTGGTGAGAGTGAAATCTGTTACATCAAAAGGGCAGCATTTGGTAGTTTGCTCCAAAATTGGTTTCTATAATAAGGTAAACAGTGTAGTCAATGGCCACTGTGATTCTCACTCAGTCATCCATGCTCTCAAATGTTCTTCTCCTATATAGATACATTTCCCTAAGAATTAAATGTCTATGTTTAGATTCTTCATTCTGTATTTCTATATTTTATCTTATATTCATCAACACCTAATGTATGATATAAAATGCTGTAACACTTTTTAATAGATTATTTTCAACCTACAAATGTTCTTCTAAACAGTAATATAAAATTATCGTGTAACAAAGGATTACATTTCTTTAAATTTTCAATTATATTTCTCTGTGTAATTATGGACTGACAGAGGTTACTTAAGGGCCATTTGCTCTAAGAATTTTAAAAAATGTACGAACAAATATATTTCAGCAAAAAACATCACTCAGAACATAAACAAAAAGAAATGACTTTGAGATTCATCACCTGTCCACTGACTTCAAGAAAAGATTTTGTATATGTTCAAGCAGCAAAGTATGTGTATTTTATTACTTTTTAGTTGACAAAAAACACTCCTTCTAACTAAAAAGGTTTGATGAAGAAACAATGAGAGAAGGAATTTTGTTACAGACTACCACGTAAATTAGGGGACTTCAGCCCTTCACGGTGAGATCTATCATGATCATGAGCATGGTACTACAGATATTGCCAGGCAACTGATTTTCTTATGCCCTTTCTCTTGAAGCCCTTGTAATAAAAAAAAAAAACAAAAAAAAAAAAAAAAAACAAACCAAAAACCACAACCTGGTTGGCAAAGAACATTGGTATGATCTCTATAATCTCTAAAAGCAATTTTATAAATATCTTAGGCAACTAGTAAACATGTACAATGTCCAATTCTCTATCTGCTTAATATTAGAAATCCTGAATATGCAAGGTAGAAGATCGGGGTGGTTACAGGTCCATTGCTATGCTAGAAATGACTCATGCATTTCATAAGCAAAACTGCTCACAGTAGCCTTGAAGATAAATATTCTAATCTGCTACTGATTTTATCAACCAATTCTCAGTATTTTTGCTGATATTGTATTACTCCTTTAAATTCTAGAGCATTGTGTCTGAAAGCAGAATGATGTATAAGACTGACAATGTATACCAGTAATTGTGAAGTTTTTGTGCCTAATATCAATATGAAAATTATATAGAACATTACTATGCATCTGTACATAAATGACCATTAGACAGATGCATGCGTATGTTCACATACATATCTATTCTAATACATGTACATATTTGTATATGCAGAAATACATATAAATAATGGACAAAATGGACTAGTATGCATTTATGTAAGTATTTGTGAGTATGCTTATATACACACATACGTAAATATGTAGATAAAAAGATCTGTAACCTCCATATAATGTTATGTTTTTTAGATAGACACACATATACATGATATGGAAGGAACTCACGAAGCTAATCTTTACTAACAAAGGCTAAAATAACTGACATAGTGTAGCACATTGCAGAATCACAGTGTTTGCTCACAAATTTTCTGAAGCATGGATCACTTCCTAGTCTGGGTCTAAAAACCACGGTACAGGTTCACAAAGCAATATATTTTTTAATAACAATAAATATCATTTTTTCTTTCAGTTGCCTACTGTGTGGCTCAGTCTCTCTAGATTTGGTTGCTATCAGTCAACCCATTTTGTATGGTTTTAATAATTTATGAAGATTTATTCAGACGTAAGGGCACATTTTTTAAACTAAAACAGTTGCTGCACTGCTGGAGCTGCAGAAGTAAAATCAGAACATCCCCACTGATGAAGCTAAAATTCAACTAAAAATTAGTTGTGTTTCACCATTACAGGTGAAGCAAAGTAAATTGTTCTCTCTACATATGCCACTATGCTGCTGAAAGTGTGCAGGCAAATTTGTTTCTACAACTTTTATGATCATCTACCACCTAAGACATGTTGATTGTACCCTTAAAATCAAATGGTGTGATAGTGGAAAAAACATTCCAAAAAAGGCTCAATAATTTGTTTGCTGGCACCAAGCTTCTTTTCTAATTTATTCCCTGAAAACATTGGTTTTAGGAAAATGCAAAAATTATGTTTCTCATACAATGCAAAAATCATTATTGACACTAGCAGATGACATAGTGACTTCTTACTCTTTCTTTGCTTGCCACAAACAGCTAAAAACAGATATCAGAAGACAGAGGATACAGTAACTGTGTATTAGATGTCCCAGCTGTAGGGTGCAGGAGCGAATAACCCTAATGAAGTCCATACACTAACTTCAGAACTATATCAGTATAACTCAAAGTAGAATCTGATCCTCCCCAAAACAAAAAAACTGCTGATTATTGTTTTAGTTGATTTTGACATTAATTCCAAAACTTAGCTTTTTCTTTGAAATAGGAAGTCTAGGCACTGAACATCTAGATCTGAATCCTGACAAGCAAGGGAGGCTTATTATTCTCTTTCTTACAACATAGCAGCTCCCTTCCTAGTAGGAATTTAAAACAAAACAATGTTCCTCTCCTGTAGATTTTTATTTGGCTTTTATATTAAACAGCACTCTAGATTAGTAATTAGGTTTTACCAGACAGTTGTCATAGGGTCACTAGTAGCTACTTTGTTTTCCCTCAAAACTGTGCTCTGTAGTGTGACGATAGCATTAAACAGACTACAACTGATGGGAAAAGCAGAAAGAAAAAAGAATAATCAACAACATACTAAAAATATTTCTTTCAAAGAAAAAGCAGTCAATTGAAAAATCACAGGCAAGAAAGATTCAGCGTAAACACTAGTAAACTATATATATTACCTCAACAAATGCTAAAAGCTTACCCCGGTAAAGAAAAAACAGACATTTGTGATTTAGTTCACATTTTTCATGCAAAAATTGGGATGTATGCTTATAGATATGGCTTTTTTTAAAATCCAAGTTAATAGGGAAGTAGAACAAATGTCTTTAAATTGGAATTAAACAAATGTGGTCATAAAGAAAACTGTTTGGAAAAAACAATGAACATAAAGAGTTAGGATTTGCCTGCTGCAATTCCCACTGAGGTTTAAATAGATGATTCTCCCACTGTAAAACAACAGGAAACTTGCACATGCACATAAACTACTAGACAGCAGGCAAACTGTTATACATTGTTTACATTATCCATCCCTGTCCAGAGGTAGAAAGGCCGAAAGGATGTCACTGAGTAGTAGTGGCATTTGTGCATTGTAGCTACTGCTGAAGTGCCCAGCTTTGGCCTTCTCCCAGCGCAATGGAATTTTGTCAGTTTGACCTATTTAAGCAGAAGCGGCCTGACAAATCTCCGCTCTGTTCTGCGCACCACTGCTTGCCTCCTACACTGAACACCTGCACATCACAATCTCATCAGTCTGGTAAGTAAAACAGACCCATTTGTGAGACAACAGTCAATCTACTGTCCTTCGGCTCTCACAAGCTTGAGGGAATACAGCTAGAGCAAATTTGCTGTGGGTTTCGTTTGTTTGGTTGGTTTCGTGTGTTTTTTTACTACAATTAAAACATTTGGTCTAAAGGCTCCAGAATAATTAATAACTGCACAAATACTGATTTGTACTATTTTTGGAAGAAATACCAACAGATTCTCCTCTACCAGCTATGAAAATACAACCAAAGCCTGTGTAGTAAAGACAGTCAGGGGATTACGTTTTACAGTTCTATGGATGTTATGTACTATCATCCACTACTACCGCAGAACCATATTCAGAT
This sequence comes from Limnodromus scolopaceus, assembly GCA_028565335.1. NCBI lineage: Eukaryota > Metazoa > Chordata > Aves > Charadriiformes > Scolopacidae > Limnodromus > Limnodromus scolopaceus. Next base: position 53,888,676 of record JAOXNO010000041.1, on the reverse strand, counting down.
GGTGAAAACTGACACATTTGATTGCTCCAGGATTTAGTAGCTGAAAATAAAGTAATGTGTCATCGAGAAATACACTGCTTCATGAGTATGTCTTTTAAAAAAACCGATTGGAATACGTTGGATGTAATAAGTAACACATGTAACTCCTACTTCTGATGAGGAAAAAAAGCAAAGAAAAAAATGTTTTCCTCTAGCAGCACGTGATTCAATTAACTCTTCAAGCTCTTCTCTCTTTGCAGCTGTTTAGAATATAATTATTTTCCGTAAGACAGTAAAAATGCTAGTCCCAAAAGCAAAATGAAGTCTTACAACATTTCTCTCTACGTTATCAGACATGGATCAAGTGCTAATAAACCTTATGTACCTAATTGGCATTTTAAACCATGGAACACTTAGCAGCTTGCACTGAAACCCAAACCCACAAAACACTAGGCCTATTTTATTCAGATGTTTAGACTAGGTAGGTTTAAATTTTTTTTTCAGTTCTAACATTTTACAACTTATTTTATTCTAGAAGGATAGTTCTAATGGTTCTGTATTCTTTCTTTAATATCTTGTAGAGATTGACACCTATAGTTTGCCCTGGATTTATCCTTTTTCATGACACAACCTTGTAATTTCACATCCGACCACTCCAAGCTGCTGATGCTCCATAAGGACTCTGTAAAACCAGAGTTGCTCATGAGCTCTTTTGGTAATATCACAGCCTGAAGCACGGCTAAGCACCAGCTGCACCATATTTATCTACTTGTTTATGAAAGAGTTTCCCCCTCATTGTGTGGATAACTGACCTTAGCCATAGCTAATAAGACACAAGCTTCCTTGAACTATGCAGCTTGACACTGAATCTTATAAAATACTTCAGTGTTATCCATATAGCCTCACTAAGCTCCTAATGGTCTGAAACACATTCTCTCTCCAGTACTGTCATCACAGACAAGGCGTGGTCCAAAGAACAAAAATAACCTGGTCCAACCTTTGCTTTGGCCATCTGCTTCTGTAGACAAGCTTCTTGCTGGCTACCACCAGGTTTTTATAAAGTAGAGAATCGAGCAATGTATTTATGCTCCACCCTACACATCATCTCATCTTACTGTCCCAACCATGTAGTGACAAGAATGGTTTGCTTGCTGCAGGCTGCTTCAGCAGCCTCCCCTAAATTGCAGCTGTGTTTCCAGATGTATGTGTAGTTAGCCAGACACCTCTGGAAATTCATCACTTCTCAACCTTAAGCCTTTAAACAGGCTGTCAGCTACACAGACTGCGTTGAAGAAAATTAAACAATTTTACTTAATATGAAAACCCTGCTCAGTGAAACTAGTTACACTAAATCAGATGATGTTCTTATCAATCTGTTCCAGACACATCCAACTTTTTATTTTTTTCCCCTCCCTTTTTTTTTTTTGTCCCCTTTTTTTTTTTTTTTACTGTTTTCTTAATACACAACTGAGAAGCTACAACTGGCACAAAAGCAAGGATCATGTCAGCTCCAGAGCCAGGCTGAACTGAATTGTAGGGGGACATTTTTTTCCACAGGTTACACTATGATATTGTTGAATTTGAAACAAGTCATTAGAATGGGCGCAAAAAGAGAGTTTCTGCTTCATATCCTTTGTTTCCATTTTTTATTTAAGAATATTACTTTAATCACAGTTTATTTAAATTATACTAATTAAATAACAGCTAATTTTCACTGGCTTACAGTTGCGGGGGTTCAAGACTTTCTCTTCAGTTGCAGGTAGTATTTGATGATTTAGGATTCTGTCAATAAGGTAGTACTTACAATAAATTTTAAAATGGTTATTAAAGTCTGTCAGTTGAAGCAATACAGTGCTAGAGCTCAGATGTCAACTACATATACATACAAAATATGATAAATCCTGAAATACTGCTTCAAAATCCAACCGACTTGTCTGATCTGTGGGTTAGTACACACGTAAGTAATACAATCACCTGAATCATTCCAAATAAGCATACAGCAAGTTTCAGTATGTTGTTTTTTCTTCCAACAGCACTACACTAGCTGTTCCTGATGATGGTCCAAGCAGAGCATTCCAAAGAGTCACTCGTGCAGGAAAACAGTTGAGCTAAGCCCAAGTTGCCAGCTATTTTCTAATTTTAAGTTTAACTTCCCCATTCTGAAGCAAGCATTCTTCTCCAATACTAGTTAAAAGAGCTTATCTAATTTAACTTTCATTTTTTCCTTAAACATCTGGGAAACTTCATTCCTCTAATCAGTTTCTTACTTGCCTTCACTAATTACAATCTTGTTTTTTCTACGTGTATCATTTCCTGTGTGATAATTTTTTCTTCATTGATTTTCTTGCTCTTTATATATTTCCTAGATGCTAATGTTCAAATTCAGGCATAGCAGCTTATTTGTGTTGTCCCCACTCTCCTTAAAATACTCAGATAAAATGTGCCACAAGAAGTTATTTGCCTCTCTGTATATCTGAATATTTAGCATAGCTTCCAAAATTCCACCATTTGTTGCCCTGATAGCTCCATCAGCAGCAAATTCTAGGATTTTAATTTACTCTAACATGATGAGCCACCCTTCAGAAAAATTGGCCACCAGCTGTCTCTCTGCTCAAGTAGGCTAAAGTCACATGTAAAACAATGAAGCCTGTCAGACAACCACCACTTCTCTGTTTCACTTTCCTTGCTGCCTGTTCTTCCCTTCTTTCTATTTCTCCTTTGCCCTAGGCCATGTCTTAATCCCATTCTCAGAATCAAAAGACTTCTTCCTTTCTCTATGGCTTGTGAAAGGTTACCACAGTAGAACTAAATTGCTACAGGGGCTCAGCCTTCAAATTTGGGTTACTTTCAGTTTTTATCTGCATTTTCTTTCTTCTAACACCACAGTCCCTTTCATGTAGCCTTCAGGCTATTTCATACATATAGACTAAAATTTGGAGACGGTAAACTCTTTTCCACCAAGACAGACACTGTAGTAACATCATATGCATATTGAATCCCATTCTATGGGCCAGTCAGGATTTTTTTAAATGTTACTAATTTAAGTAACAGCACACAACTTAGCAAAAGTCATTAAATACTGTATACAGACTTTCTAATTGCTACAGTATTAGACCCTTATTTAAAAGACTTTATACATTTCTCATATAATAAACTAAATAGTGAAGACTACATTGAAAAAATGTTTATCATACCTATTGATTGGTATCAGCAGCACAAATATAACAGACAAATTTGAAAGTTTTCCCAAGACAGAGTTTTGAGTCTTTAGAAAATTACCAAAATTATAAGAAGATTATGTTCAACTGATCTAATGGTTTGGTTTGTGTTTCTCTGTATAAACACAGTGGTATGTTTACCAAACATCCATTTCCTTCTAATCCCAGATCATAGATTTTTGAAACCCCACCAAAAAAAGCATTTTAATGAACAAAAATGTCTTCCCAATATCAAAACAAACTTAAATAAATCATTCATACAGTGTGAAAACTGAAGGCTAATAACTCTGAATTAAAGAGCTCTGCAACATAAAAGTTTCTGTAAACCTCCACAATATGTTCAAGCACAAGTAAAACACAACTAAAACAGACTTACGTAATATATTAGCTTGCAATCGCAAAGGACTCCTCAGGTTTTGTAATCGGTTCTCATGCTTAACCACAAAACAGGAAAGAATTCTTACGCTATTTCAGAGTTACATACATTGCATGGTTTAGAAATATATCTTCTTACCAAAGTTAAAGCACAATTTTAATTTCTTTCATTCATTTGAGGAAACTGAGGATCAAAATATGCTGTTTCATATGTTGACAGTTTAAGTAAATCAACAAAGATTCTTTTTAAAACTAAACTTTCTTACAATGAAAAACAGAAAGAAATTACTTTATTCCTTTGAGAAGATGTCTAGCTTACCTGGCTTTGCCATTCCACACCGACAGCCTGAACAATATTATCAGCTCTTCAGGTACTAATTCTTGCTAACTGGAAGGATATTTTCTCTCTTGCTGGATTAATAATCAACTTTCCTGATAGTTCATGTGTAATTCTCTGCTGGTTAACCCTTTGCAGGGCTCCCATGTTGAACTAAGCAGCCTACACTGCTCAGTTCATTTTAATAAAAAAAATAACAAAACATATGATAGTACATACATGACAATTAAATAGAAAGCTAAAGAGAAAGTTTAAGCATAGATTATCTTAAAAAAAACTAAAAGTTTTTGAAGAATAAATACTTAAAAGAAGACTTTCTTTCTCTTAAAGAATCTACTTACTAAACCTAAGAGGCAGTAAACCAATGCATCAACAAATTGAAAGCTGTAAAGTCCAATGGCTCATACGACAGCAACCTCGCATGAAGCTACTGCTCGACCTCTCCTCTTCAGTGTACGTGTAAATATGACACATGCCTGCTGAATTCTGAAAATAACATCTTTTATTATTGAATAGTGTGCTGAGAAATTACCAGTTATCAGTTTGTGCAAGGCTGTCCATCTGTGTTGTCAGAAAGCAAGAGCCAGAGTGGCCAGGAGTGAAAATGAGATAAGAGAGGCCCAGGGTAGCTAAAAAGGGGAGTTCAAATAAGGTCAGAACAGTTTAAGATGGGATGCCTAGCAATTACATGTACTTTTATTTTTCAAAGGTAATAGTAGCAAATTACACACATTTAATCAGTTTCATAAAAATTCAATACTTTGGGGCAGCTCTGTTGTGAAATGATTAAAAAGACTATAGAACAAACCCAGTAAAGGGGCTTAGAGATCTAGTATAGGAGGCTGAAACATTCTGGAAATCCCAGCCTTAAGAAACTAGTCTTTGTTTGGTGGATTTAAGATGAACCTCGAGATGTGCTTTGATTGTGGACAGAGGGAAGAGGAAGAAAAAAATAAACTTGTTGCATGGATGACTGAGGCACAATCCTGCAAAAATGGAGAAGTCGCAAGAAAGGCTTTTTTTTTTTTTTTTTCCTTCTTCTCTTTCTGGAAAACAATGACTTGAGTTTTTGGATGCTCTAGGAGAAACCTAAGAGATAACAGTTCTATTCAGTAACAGAAATGCTTTCATGGTAAATTGTGCTATAGTTGCTTTATTAAATAATAGTTTGGTACTTTTGCTTTTTCCTTAGACAAAGGGACAGAGCCTCCAAAAGTTACTGCATAGCACAGAAGGGACTCTACCTATTTCCTTTAGTGTAAGAGTAGTCTTATAGCAAATATATTTTTACACAACTGGAGGTCTCTGCTCTCTGTCTACTGCTCTCTCTCTTCTGTAGCACCTAATACCGTTTGCTCTAAACTTTCTATGATATGCACTGTAGAATTTATGATAAAATGCTATAAAGCGTTGAAGCAAATTTATTTCATATTTATAGTTAATTTTATCCTGTGAGTGTTTGAAGGAAAACCTTTTAAGAACACCAATAATGTGAGAAAGCTACAACAACTAAATTTATTTTTAAGTATCACATCAGTGGTACTCTTGGGGGCTCCTCTTCATGGGAAGAAAGCTTAAACAACGTTTTCTAACACATTGGATTGCTTCCCAGAGATGTGATGGCCTACAGAGGCAGTGCTGAACAAAGCAGGCTGGAATAGTAAGTCAGTAAACAACCCTTTTCAGAGGATGGTCACAAATAAGTGCAACTTTGTTTAATAAAGGCAAATTATAGTTATCTTTTGTTCTTTAGAAGGTGCATTATCTTTCTCTCCTGTTCCACCTGACTAAACTGGTGGTATCTCTTCTATCACCTGACTGAGTGGTTGGCTCGAAATAATGGGACAAAACAATTCACTATTGTTACAAGAGACAATGACCTTTCATGTCCTTGGAGCTCGCCATGACCTTTCATCTTTCCTATCCTCCAATGGTCTCTCCTAACAACTAAAACTACACCCCGTTAGGCTGAATTCCAGATTGTCATAAAAAGCCCCGTCCTTTCGAAACAAAACCAATTTTTACACCAAGGTGGAGGAGAAACACAGGTCCATTGTTCTCGCACAGATGGAAGTTAGAGTTACTAAGGCAACAGCTCTAATCCCCCTTTTTACCACCTTTTTCACATCATTGGCCTATCAAGTGTGCTACCTTTTAACTCATAAACTCAAAAGCTGGTAGTCTAACTGACTGCCCTAATTAGCTACGATTTTCACAGTACAGACAACATGATGAGCTAATCGAAATTTGCAAAATAATGACGTACCTCCAGCAAATATTCCTCCTCCTGAGGCCCAGTCTTAGAATAACAATAATGAGACCATTATTAGAGGAGGGCATTAAAATGCTGCACTGCTGCTAAACAGAGAACTTAATTGTTCTGGTCTTGTCCATTGAATCAACAACCTATTGTTGTGGACTTGAAAAATAAAGGACTGGAGAATGGGTGCCATAATGATTGGTCTGTGCTGCCATACCAGCACTCTGTAGAATTGTTTTCCTTTTGAAACTCTTGATGGACTAGTAGTTTTGTTTAAAAGTAATATAAAAGGCAATTGTCTGGATAAAAAGTCCTATTTATTGAAATCTTTAGAAGCAGTTGCATGGATTTGTTCATGACCCCCAAGATAAAAACATAGGGACTATAATAATGCTATTTGTAGAGACCACTGCTTGTAGTGACACTAGATAACGCTGTCCTGTCTAGCTACTGCAAAAGGAAGGCAGGCATTTCCTTTGCAGACAGAAATCATGACAGAAGGTCAAATAGTGGACAGACCCCATTCATCTGTAAAAAGGAAGATGTTTTATTTAAAACAAAAATAAAAATAATGACCCAATATATTTGGTCATCATTTAGAATTCTGGGTTTACTGATAAAGGTATGACTAAGTCAGTCACAATACAGGACATTTTTGGTTAGCTATTAAAAATGACAGACCTTATTTTCACTTCACTTCTGTAGAATTACACCCTCAACTTTGTAATTGGGAAACTGAACAATATGCTTTGAGATGTAGCGACTTAACTGATGTAAATTGTAACTTACTGTTAGCTTGGGATATTCTTTATTTAAGTTTGGGACTGGGAGGAAGAGATATCAAAAAATCTCTGTAATGTCTTTTAATCTTGGTGGTTTTTTAATTGACAAGAAATTAAAATCTACAACTTTTCACAAAATGTTTAAGATAAACATGATCTTTGGAAAAAAATATTCTCCCAAACCAAAAATTATAGTTTTATTACACCTAATCTTTGTTACATTAGTTCAAAACATATAACCAATAACTACATTTACACATTGGAACAGAAATTAAAATCATGTTTTACAGCATTTTTTACAGTTACCTCAATGCATCTTTCTACATCTAAATTGCTCAAAAATAGGCTATGACTCTAGGCTAGTATAAAAAAATCAGAAAGAACAGAATTTGGGCTTGCAAGAGCACCCATTGGTACTTTGCTACTTATTTCAATTGGAAAAAGTTTAGGTTTTAATTTTTTCTTACTCTTATCAACATATTGTAGATCAAAATGAGGAAAAACATGTGAAAAGGAAAAAAAAGGTGAAAAAAACCTTAAAGCTAAAGGTTAACCCAAAAGGTATTTTCAGCAGTCCTTAGAACCGCTTGCATAATGTAAAGTTGTCTTGCACGTACTCACAGAACACATTTTCTTTAAACTCAGGGTCTTTTCCTTTGTAAATTGAAAAATCCCTAATATAAAGAAGTATTAAATTGTAAATAAGTCCTCTTGCTTCATTCAATCCATGCTTTGCTTCATTTATCTTCATCTTGTTAGGCTAAATTAATTAACAATCTCTGTGTTGCACACTTTCTCTTTTCATTACATCAAATAATGGCCTGGATATGGGAGAAAGCCTTCACCACAGGGATCTTGAAACACTACCTTGAGGAAGAGTCTCTTACATATGTATTGCTTTAGCAATATTAACTAGCTAGATATTACGATGTTTATGAGATGGATTCCTCATTGCTTTAAAATAGTTATCCTGATTTTGTCACAAATAAAAATATTTTTTAAAAAATCAGAGCCTTGCAATAGACCATGTTTACAATTTGTGAGCCACAAATACTAAAAGAAAGAAAGTACCTAAATTCATCAATAGTTTCACTCAATGCTTTATTTAATATAAAAAGCCCGCAAATTGAATACAATTTCTGGTCAACTGTGTATACAGTCCCAAACACATTAACGCCTCAAATTACTCAAACCAAGTTGCCATACCATTTGTCTGTGAATGTTCTGTATATAATTAATTGGATGTCTGGGACAGTTTCATTGGTAAATCTGGTTATTATAATACTATAATGGGGAGCAATGTGCTAAACTATTAGGCAAGTTTTCTTCCTTTAACCTACATTATGGCATCTAGAGCAAAAGGACAAAACAGTAAAGCCTTTTTTAATCTCACCCTGATCAAACAACCCTCTTTCTCCAATCACAGCTTTGTGCGTGATATCTTTCTGCTAGTGTTTCTTATTTAATTAAAACAGACACTGACAGAAGGACATGGATTAGGACTGTAATGATGCATTTACTTAGATTAATCGGAGGCTCCTGTAGGAGTAATGGCTTAAACAAAGAACAAAAGGAAATTGTTATAAAACAGCCTTTTATCCCAGGCAAAGGTCACATTATGAGGTTTTTAATTTTGTCAGCCTCTGTTATATTGGGCCTTGCTACTGGAACATGAGAAGTGCTTCTCTCCCCCTCTCCCCCGAGCCAAGCCAGTTATTATAATACAGCCATTAAAGCTGCAAATTAAAATGTCTGATTTTAAAACAGGTTGCTTAGCTTTCAAAACCCTCTAATTAGCATGTTGTGCATTGTTGTGAAGGAAAGAAACCTAAAATGCTAATGACTGGCTGCCAGGTGACCACACTGCTGTGCAAAATAATACAGACCCTTTTCAAGTAGTAGTAGTAAGAATAATAATAATACCCAGCTCTTATCAATTACCCAACTCCAGGTCTACTCTGCACCACATGTGCTTAAAGAAACAAGCGTGCATCCAGCCAAAGATCGGAGTTCAGTAGTCAGCACAAGAGACTGTTGTATGCTAACTGGAAAGAAGTCTGTGCCCATTCAGACACTGTAAAGAAAGAGAAAAACATTTGAAACCACCATGGGCCAGGTGATACTTGGACCAGGCACAGAGAAAAGCATGGAAGTGAAAATTCTTACCCTCTCAGAGAAACTACAGATACACTTCGGTAAATCTCAAAACAGCTGCCCCCAACTTGCTGTGATAAATTCTGTCTCTGTGCTTTGTTCACAAAAATGCAATAATACATTAAAAGACCCCAAATACAGGTATATTTTTTCTCAGTTTACTATTCATTGTAATAAGTTCATTGAACACAAAAAATTAAGCTAGAGCTGCCTAAGCTCAAAATTTTTCCACAAGTCTTGTGTTATTTTTTTTAAATATGCTAGAGAAGCCTGATAATGTGACTTCAAAGACTCAAACCAAATAGAAAACATTTTCTTAAACCTCATGATACTTGAAGCTCTGCTTTTTAAATACTTGAGTTTTAGTGAACTTGCTCACTTCACACAAAATTTCAAAAGAAAAGAACTCTCATCTTCCAGTGATAAAATGTATTATAAGCAACTTTCATTTTTGAAATTATAGCTGCAAAAATATTCATTATTCTTCTGTATCACCTAAGCTGTAAACTAAATCCTTCTCCAGTCACAGAGTCCACATCTCTGGGAAGCTGAAATGTCACGCAGTACCTAGAGGCACACAACCTGATACCAACAAAGAAGCAAAACCTTGCTCTCACAGTGCCAGCGTTGGGTCCAAACAACAGCAGCAGAGGCTGCTCTTCAGCACCACAAAGAATACCTTCCTGAAAAGTCTGAAATAATTAGCTGGGCAGTCAAGATTAACCCCACTTGACCTGTTTTTACGAACAGTTAAGAAAAAAAGGCTTTCTCTGTAACTTGACGTCTTTGCCATAAAGATCCTGGTCCAACCACCTCCAAACATACCAGCATAGTATGACAGTGTTCTTCCTAGGTCACAGTAGTAGGAAGTTGGGTGAGATGTTGAGAAACTGGGCTGGCCTCGATGTCTGTTCATTCACAGAAGTTTCCCACCCTTCAAGTGATCCCTAATTGACTGGTAAGGACAGAAATGACTGCAAAGGGGATGTTCAGTCATTTCTAATCCCTTGTTGCATTATGTTTTACTTAAAAGTTCATCAGTCCAGAGACAGAGTACTGTGTGATTTCAAATCCCATTGCCCCCAAAACCACCACTCAATGGACAACAAAATTCAATTCCTCTCCACATAAATTACAAACCAGCCAGGTTAAGAAAATTATAATATATAAAGGACCATGGGTGTGGTTTCATCTCAAACCTGTGTGTCAACATTCTGTATTGCTTGTCTCTATTTTACACAGTACAGGCCAGATTCTGCCACATTCTTGCCACTACACTGCCTCACAATACAGTCCCAATCCTGAAAAAAAATTGAAAACTGGCCCTTGAAAATATTAACACAATTACGTGCAAGACACTGAAAAGACCTACATAAAAGGGGAAAATACACTTACTTGTAAAGACAGTACTCAACACTCAAAACACCTGAGCTGCTTAAAGGGTGGCAAAAAAATTCTGGTAAACAAATGTTAATAAAATTAACTACGTAGTTGAATTTTATCTATGGTTAAATGTATGCTGAATTTCACAATAGTGTTCTACAACTTCAAGATATCACAGACAGTACCACCATTTATTTATCTGTTTGAACTTAACTTATGTCAAGATAATCACATCCTAAGATACAAGAACCTGTTTTCACAGACACACGTATCATCCACTAGCCTTCCCTGGCTACCTCTTAGTTGTTAGTTTTTCCTAAATAAAACCAATCCTGCAAGACAGAAAACACACCGCTAAGTTTACTTATGAAAAATACGCTAACATCTCATGAAAGTGTTTGACTTTGTGCAAAGTGATAGATGGCTTTATCCTTTAAAACTCACAGGAAATTCCTATTATTTTGTCTTGTTGCTCTGCACACACTACGTTTTCAGAATTCATTCTAATAGTATATTTTAAAGGCATCTTGTGATGGCTACTGCATTGATATGCACAATGCAAATACACCATTTCCCAAAAGTTCTATTTATTCCTTAAAATATATGAAATATGCCAATGATCTTTTAGTGAACAAGTAATAAAATCTGCATTAGTATCATACACAGAATATGAATTCATGCTTTAAGATCAGAGCTGCTTAGATAGCAAATTATCTGCATCATTTCACATTCACCAGCTAGAGAGCTGTCCAGGTAGAGTCTGTATACATTCAGCATTAGAACAATCAGTGCCTACATGAATGCAGTACTTTATGTCCTGTGGTTTTTGCTAAATATCCGTGTAGTACATAGAAATACATGTAAAAGAACAACAGTAATCCAGTTATCTAAGACTTCAATGCAGGAGTCTGACAAGAGTCAGGCTGGCACAGCAGCAGCTAGTGACATGGCATGATGGAAAACACTAGTAAAGCAGTCAAATGCTCAGTAATCATGCTTGTTTGGTGCAGAATAAGACACTGATTGGGCTTTGATACATTATGAGTTCAACTGGGCCCATTAAAATACATTTCTGAGTAACTATAATGATCTGTCATGTTGACCCTGGAAACTCTGGTGGCCAATACAGAGCAGAAAAGACAATCTACTTTCTCATTTCTTGGAACATCACTTTCACACACCCAAGCAAAATTCACAATATGCTCTGCACTGATGCATAACAGAATAATTTTCTAGGAAAGAGAAATCATCAAGTCATTGAGATATCATGCATAATAATGTATGCAGATTTGACCCAAAGACACAAAGAAAAGGGAAGTCAGTTCCTTCTAAATATAGTTTTTTTACTTAAGCAGCCCCACAGATTAGCATGCAGGTTAAATTTATATATTTTATATATATAATTGAACCTGTGTAATATGGAACTGTACATATGGAACTATATGCGCATAATGGAACCCATACAGTAGTCATACAGTGGAACCCAACCGTTTTCTTCAAATTACCAGCTTATGTCCCCAACCACTAGCACTGATTGTACAGAACAGCGATTTCCTCTATCTTCATATACCACGAAACAAGAATAGTTCTTATGTCTGAGCATCAGTAACAGCTATTTGCGTTTGTCCCGTTATGCACAACCTATCTCAGTTTTTTTCATATATCCTTCTCTACAGGTTCTCTGCATCATATTCTACCTGGTCATTCCATACCGGTACCACTGTATGCACAGCTTTGTATATCTGTCAGATGACAAAAAGCAGAGCTGTCTGCTTTTTGGGTTTCCAAAAGACTGCATTTGGGCTGTAGCAAGTAGCTCTTTTTCAGCCCTAAAAACTACAGGATCAAGCAACTTACATATTCGAATTCAAGTCACTTACAGATTACCACATTCGCCACTAGAAATTCTTATTACTATTAAACTCTTCTTGCAATCCCAGATATGCCATCTCATTCCAAAACTTCATTCCCATCTGATTTGTGATTTAACGTACAAAACAGTGTTCAACCCCCTTTTAAATTTCTTATTTGGTTTTGGAACTGTTGCCCCTGTGAACATACCATTAAACTTTTGACCTAACACCTTTAACTCTCTTCACAATTGGAGTTTTCATCTTTTCGTATCTGCTAATTTTTTTAGTCCTGAAAATAAACTAGACAAATGATGGAAAAAAAAATAAATCATACAAGCAGTCAACTCCACTCTTCTGGCTATTATCATTTGATTTCAATAAATGACAGGGCTATTATATTCCAAACTGTCTTCTGCAAGAGAATCTATGAGATCTATGCAATTCATCACTGATTTTATAGTAAGTGTCAGAAATTAAGGTGATAAACTATTTTGTATTATATGTAATAGAAAAACTACCCATATACTTTCAAGGGCAGATTATAATGAGCATTTCAAAACAATATTTTTGCATTCTAGCATGTAAAAGTAGCCTGCAAAAATTATGTGAAAATTTCACCACAATTAAGTGAAAAGAAAATTATCCATATGCAAATTTGGCTTGCATCTTACTTCAGAAACACAGGCTAGGTTTTAAGAGAAACTGGGCCAAATGTTAAGGGATTTCAGTTTGCTGGAGAGCCCAGTATGAAATAGCTCATACACAGAAAGGCATCATACGTATATAATTAGTGTCATACTCACACACAAAAGATAGCCATGTGGTGAACTTCAATACCTCCTCAAAAAAATAATTCACTAGACACCTTTCAGAATTTAACCTACAATTTTCCCATTAGTCAAAGTTTCCCACTCAGTATTGCCTAATGAAGGGGACACACAGACGAGTAAGACTCAGTACCTGGCATGCTAATTACCTTTTTATGCCTTGATTTATCCGTGTGTAAAACAGGAGAAACAAAACCTTTATAGATCTCCTTTCTAAACTGCTTTGAGATCTGCCAATAAAAAGAGAGAATGAGGGAAACTGAACCACTAAGTAGTCTGAAACAGGTTTTTTCCTTGGTTTGCTTTGTTGTTTTTTTTTTTCTTTTCTCATATGCTGGAGCTTCCAATACCCAATCAGCCGGTCATACTGCTGCACTGTTCTATTATAAAGTGGATCAGAACAGAAAAATTAATCAAGTCAAGACAGTGAGTGCACTTTGTTTACATATCCTATACATATCTTTCCTAGGTTCAGACTGAAATCCAGCTCCAGCTGCAACAGCTTTCAGGCTGACAAATCGTTCTGGAGCTGTGCCACACAGTGTTTCAGACCTGGAAGGTGCTGCAAGCAGGCACTTTCACTACACTTCTTAAAACCCCATATATCAAGTTTTCACACATTAAACATCCCTCCAAAGATACACCAGTCGCAGTTTAATGATATGCACCACCCAATCTTCAGGCACTCATTTCTTCTGCCCATATAATTATCAGGATTTTAAATCTTACATTTCTAAAGAGTGGAATCAAAATATATAACCTATTAGAAAGAAGATACTCTTAAGTACAGTATAGAGACTCATTTTCACTTTCAAAGGGCTTAGCATAATAGATTTTGAAAATGTGTCATTTTTGGTATATATTAATATTTGGGGGCGTATCTAAATCTTTACAAAATTTCCACTGCCAACACAGCTGAAAACTCTGTCACACTGATGGAAACTAAAGCAGTTGTTTAGTAAACGAAGTAATGCAAGTAAGTTGAACCACCTAATTTTTTTAAATATTGTAATCAATTCAATGCTCCACCAAGCTAACTTAGCATGGTTATAAGTGTCTTGCTGGTAACCGCAGAGAATGAGCTGTGCAACTATCTGGTTTCTTCAACATTTGTGAAAAATACAATTATCCCACATGGGTTTTGAAAACACTGTTTGTCTGACTTTTATAGATATGTATACATGCGCATATACATATGTGCATATGCATACATATGTATATAGGCATATATACCTACACGTGCAGTTACATTTAAGCAAAATCATTAGGTTGTTTTCTCAGCTTTTTCTTCAAAGCCCACCAGTTCCACCACATGGAAATACATAGCCATTTCTCTGCTCTGGTACGTGAAAGAGGTCACCACAAGGTGCAGGACAGAGAAGGTGCCACTAGTGACTGTCTCAGGGAACAGATGCCTCAGCAAGAGAGGAGGGAGCAGAACTAAGGGGAGGAGAATGAGAACGCCAACAGCGTGGGAGAGCTCAAGGAATCCCTACATACCCCAGAAACTTCTGCCTAGCATCTGTGTTTGATAGGAAACGTTGGCGAGCACTTCCTTCCGACAGACTACTTCAGATTAGAAAAGGGATGCACAAAATGAAAGAGTTAAATACATAAATTTATAGAGAGGTTTAAGATAATCACATATAGAGCGATAATCTTAAATCCTAGAGAGATAGTGTTCTGCTTTATTTTTTTCCTGCACCTTTTTTTCCTAGTGAAATGCATAGTCAGCCCTCACTTGTGTTGCCGTGTAGTTAAACAAACATCTTTTTCATTTTCTTTTAAAATGGCCTCCCACCCATGTTTCCTTAAGCAGTGGCCCATTGGTTCAGTTGGATAACATACACAAGCAGAGCAGTAAAGTCTCCTCTTGCCCCCATTAAAAGGGTCCTTTCCTTATTTCATCAGCAAGAACTCAAGGGGAAATAACAGGACTTCAAAAACAATAGAGTACATCTGAAGGAATTCTGATTCTTTAATATTCCTACTTTCCACTATAACTCACAGCATCCAATCAGTATTTGGCATAATACTTTTAGCACAGGCAAGTGCAGAAGATCAAGGTAATCTTTTCCTATTTCTTTTACACACGGATATTCATAATTCCATTGTGTGCTCCTTTTCCTCTATTTTTGTTCTTCTCGATTCTTTGCATGAAATATGAAGGACTCACAAGTATGATTATCAAATTTATGGTGTATGCTTGCTACATCGCACATTATAGTCTCACAGTTGTTTGCCCTGCAGTATGAAAGATTTGCATAGTGTTTAAATGGGAGAGACCTATACAAACCATAGTTAAAATATTATTACATTTATATGTTTTTCTATATGAACTAGTAAAAAATATTTTTTTATTCCACTTTAGGGCAACATTTTACTACAATTAAATGAAAACGCTTAGCTCTGCTACTTCTTTGAAAAGAATCATGACCAAAAAGACACAATTTTAGGAAACATAACTGGATGATAAAGAAAATATCTTTACTTCCATATAAGGGAATATCAACCAAACATATCTTGTTGATATTTAAAATGTGAACATATTCCCTTCTGTAATTCTTTCATCTGTGTGCACAATTTATACAGGAGCTTTGAGAAAGAAAAGAATGAAGTGCTTGCCTTTAATCCCAAGGGGTTTTATATGCTGTTGTTTTTGTTGGTTTTTTTAATTCATTATGCTCTCCTTTCCCATCACTGGTGACCATCACTGCAGCACCATACCTCCAGCTGTGAGCTTGAACATCCAGCTCCCTGAAGCCAAAACAAGTGCTGCTTTTCTGATTTAGAACAAGGGACATTGAAAGGCAGGGGAAAAGCTTAAGCTTCCATTCCTTTTGAATTTCAGCGTCACCTCTGTAACAGAGTATATGACACAGCCACCTAGACAATATGACAAATTACAGGAAAAGCTGCAGCAATTAAGATTACACAAAATTACCAGATCTTTTAGCAGCAATTTAATATTGTGTCATTATCAGAGGGGAAAACTCTTTAAACCATGTTTTACATGAAATATTTGATAAACCATACACCTAATTTGTAAGGTTTCTCTGTTACAGAGCACAAGATGAAATCTTATGTACCTGACATTACTCCTTTCAGGGAAGACTATCAGCTAAGAGGAGAGGAATTCTCTCCTGCAGGAAATCCAGCACACATTAGACACAGACAGAAGGATGGATGGAAAGAATGAAGAAAGGAGGGTAAAATATCAACAAGTGAAAGGACAGAAGATTACTTTGGTAGTTGTGCAACAGTTACAGAAAAAGAATTTAAAAGGAAACTACTTTCTTCTCCTCATGAAGTCCTGAGTACACATTTATTATAGTGAGCACTGACTTAATTTTCCAAGATTCAGCCTGAGACAACAGCAGCTGACTACAAGCTCAGCAGAGAAGTCTAAAATTAGTATTTTAAAGTCTTTTTATTCTCATAAAATTTGTACATTAAAACTGACATTTTAAAAGGTTACTTCTGTAGAGAGGAACCAGCAGCTATCAAAATCTGAAAACACCAATCAAATGTAAACGTGTTTCAAACCAAACTTCAGTTAGTGCAAACAAATCTCCATGCCAAAGAGTGGTGCAGAGCAGGAAAAAGCTTTGAGAAAAATTGTATATTAGGTAAATTTTTAAGTTACAGTACTATTGCATCAAAGATGTAGTTTAGACATCTTACTGTTAACAACCAAATGGTATGCATTATTCTACGTTGTTAGCCATAGTAAGTGGATTTCAAACAAATTACCTATTCCAATTGAGCAGGTTTGTGATCGAGCCACAGAAAAGGCTTTCTTTTAAAGTTGGCATGTTTTATTTTTCTGCCCTACTATAGAATACACCTTATTCCTTATGGATTTTAATACCCTTTAAGGTAAGAAAATGCAGCTATTCATTAACATGTCCACATGTGTATTAAAATTACATTTACCCTAGTCTTTTATGTATACTTGTTTTATCTATCACATACAGCTGTAAGTAGAAGCGAAAAGTTAGTCCAAGGACATAACGTCTTTCAGGCTCTACAGCACTTAGCAGGTTACTGGGCCTCCAAGGCCTAACAGATTTAACCAAGACTTTTCACACAATCAGGTAAAGAGAGCTAGGCCAGTCAGCAGATATCCCATTCAGATAACAAAGAGAATATTTTAGTGACAATGTGAGAAAACAACAGTAAAAATGGTAGAGAAACCCACTGAACCGTAGCACTCTTTTTTTTTCTTTACTAAGAATCATCAGCTGGAGTTTGACTGACACTCACTGTAGTCTTCAGCAAAGGGAAAGTCAGTCATACAAGCTTTGTCACAAGAGACACAAATAAACTATTCTAAGAATTGACTACATCAGTGCTGGACAATCTTCTATATTTTAATTTGCTCTAAAGATTTGGCATGATTTTATAGATGAACTGTTAAAACACCAAGCTAACAGGTGAAAGATTCTTGTCATCCATCTCATCACTAGATCACTGTACAACAAAATGTTTCTGCATTTGTACCTTCAATTTCACCTCAACTTAATGCAAGTATTTAGTATCCTCAAGTCTGAGTTAGCAATATTAAAACTTGCAAACAATAAATGGCTATTAGTATCCAAAATGGCTATAGTCCACTGCAAACCAATGAAGAGGTGAAAGCACTGTAGTGTTAACAAAGCCAGTTTTAGCATTTGTTAAGGTCACTTCAGTTCTTCGAGTGGCTCTTCTTAGCTAAATATGCTCAGCAAACCATAATAATGATGGAGATAACCCATCTGAAGAAACCAGTTTGGGGTGTGGTTTTGAAATTGAATCAGGGAAAAGATGACTACACACCCCATGCTCTTGCTCTTCTCTAAGGCCAAGTTTAAATAAAGAAGAATATTTTTCAGTTGTCTTGGGCCACATTTCAATGGCAAGGGAACTGTGAATGAAAGAAGTTTACAAAGACGACTGTTAAACATTAAAGTATAGTATAATCACTGTATGAATTAGTCATAGCCAGTTTAGACACTGTCCAACCCACTTTCCTACCATCTGCAACAAATGTGCTCCATTAAAACAGAACCATATGGAAAACAAGCTAGCAATTAACACAGCTTCTATGCATACCTCTAATACAGCACAGATTTCAAACTTTGAGTGAAACTGACTGCTGAATTACTTCCATATTGCTGCTGTTTAGACCTTGGCAACACATATTTATCCTCACTCACTACAGTATGTCATCCCAAGATACTGCTATATCATCAAAATAAGCATGAAAAAACCACCCACAACTGAGCCACTCATTGTGGTTTAGAGCCTCTGTTAATAAAATACTTGCAGATCAAAGTATAACAGACTTTTTCAAAGATGCATAATATGTTACTTACCAGTCAGTATCAAAACTAATAGCTAATGCAGGGCAAATCAATTAATTTAATTGCTAATTAGGAATATCTTGTACTATTAAACAAAACTGCTTCAGGTTTGAGTAGCTTTCTTCTCACTCAGATTATTTGAAGTGCTAGAGATGCTGCACTTAACACTCTTATCATTTGCCAATCCAAAGGGGATATAGAGAAATCCTAGTTCCAAAATTCAGAGCCCTGAAAAATGCTCATGGATAGTGATATTTTAGGTATTTTTCTTCAATAAAATAAGGAAACTAGAATACTTCATAATAGTATCTGTTTGAGTGTACAAGATCCAGAAAGTGAAGCTTACTATAAACAAAAAGCTGATTATAAGTAAAATGTTTTGTTTTGTTATTCAAAGTAAAACATAAGTGCTCAGCAGACACTATGTGTCCTTTTCTACCCAGTCCATCAAAGCTCTTCACTTTAAAAGCCTAGATCTTTAATTCAACCTACAGACTTTTGTTCTCTTATGCTTAACAGTTGTCCAAAGTCGTGAAAAAACTAACTACAGACATTATTTTGTTACAGACTTCTGAATTTTCCAAAGTGGAGTTACAGAAGAGAATAATTCCATGAAATACTACCCCAGTACCTACACAATTTCAAAAGCACTGAAATTTTTGAAGCAACCTTTGATGACTCTAGATCATCATGGGCCACACTATTTCCAAAGACCCACAATAAAACACGAGGAGCCCGGAAATGAAAGATTTAGAGGCAGAATTCCCCACATGAATTTATTTCTGTTCTCCCCCATTAAACAGAAAAAATAGAAGAAACTGTAAAACATGCTCCGCGTTTCTTCCTGGGTGCTTTTCACACCTTCAAAGGTTTCAATACCAACAGTATTAATAGAGCCCTACAGCAATAATACACTGTCCAAGCTTAATGCATTGATGAAACAATATAGCTTAACTATTATCATGTATGTCCCCAGCTGTTTTTTGGTTTTGTCCTTAGAATTCTCAATTGTAATAGCTATATAGAAGATCATGTGATGTTTGGTGGTGGATTTTAAGTACCAGGATTTCAAGTCATGTCATTATACTCCAATTTTCATTTCTTCCTAAAAGGAAAGTTCTAGAAAACCTTGTCCTGAAGATGTCCTTGCACCATTAACAGAAATAGAAGGATATAAACATGCATCATTTTAAAATTCATGGTTTGGGGAGGGATTATCAGCAATACTTGAATACCTAATACAAATAATAACTCATTTTGTCTTAAAAATATATCCATAGTATCCAAAAAAGATGAAGCAGCATTAAATGGTATTCTGATTAATGACATTTTGGTTTAATGAAAAGAGAGTTTCGGTGACAGGAATATTAAACATCAGTTTGCAAATATGACTTTAAATAAACCACACGCATGTATCAAAAACTGGCCTTCTGCCACTACATTTGTTTTCTGTATTAATTAGGTAATGATACGTTGCCAAAAAGTCCAAAAATATTCAAATAGTATTAGGATTGCAAAAAATGCAAAGGTTTAGAATTAGCACCTAACCCTCCTGCATCCCCCATAAATTCCAACTAATTAAATTCCTACTCTGTTATTCCTCCTGTTTTCCTCACAGCTGTTTTATATGTTTTCACCTGTTTCACTTCCCTTTTTGTTCAAGCAACAAGAAAAGCTTAACCTTACTTGATTGACAGAAAGGAGTAACAATATTTAATCAACATCATTTTATATGTGACAAATCTTAAAATTCTGTTCAGCCAAGGAGGCTCTATGAAAGTATTCCCCCATTTTTAAAAGCTTTTTAAGAAAGAAAGCTCAGAACACTGTGTTCTTAATTCAAAAGCACATGCCGAGTTAATTATGGTCTTATGCTTTGACCAAAAGTAGGATTTGTGGGATTTTCTTTTTCTTAAGTCAAAGGATTCAAAAGTAATTTATGAATGATACTGAAATAATGCACGAATTAGCTGCTAACATGCTGTTAGTCTCAAGTGTTAATTTTTTTTTTAATGTACTGGGAGGGTCAGCATTAAAGTCATGCTGACTTGAAATTCTATTTATACTAAAAACTACGTTAACCAAACAATCATGCTATTTTATAGTCCTCCTACTTGCTTTTAGATTGTTGCTCTTGACTAGGTTACTTATTTGAGAGATTTCAGCACAATTTCTGCCAATTTAAATACAGATGTTTCCATAGCTAAACAAATATTGTAACAGTGTCACATATACTCTCCCTAGAGTTACTATTTCTTTATGTCCATGATGTTTAATTCATGTTGCCATATCTGTGTGAGCAGTTATACTATAGGTGTATACTATACTCATTTTCATATCTTACTGTTCATCTGTTAAAGCAACTTGTTTTACCATGATCTTGTAATTACTAACACATTTTCAAAGGCGTCACAAATGGTTCAAGGCACATACTCACGTGTATGTGTGTGTGCTTCTTGGGCACCGCTTCTCTCCCATGGGATAGGTGACAGGCAGAAGTGGCACCCAGGCTGAGGCAGTTTAAGAAAGTAAGAGCCATGGACAGTTTTGTTCCTGACATTCCCCTTCCCTTTGGGATATGTTCCTCAACTGGCAAACAGCAGACTGAGCCAGGCAGAGGCCAAGAAAGTCACACTGCAAGGCCTTCCCAAACTCCAGCCAAACACTTACCCAATTCTAGCTTGGTTCAAGACCAAGCTGAATTTCACTGAATTTCTCCTGCTATTCTAATAGTAACTATGTTAACTTCCTTTTTTTTATCATTAACAATAAACACGAGTAACCAGAAACATTAGTCCAATGCATTCTGACAATCACTTCTGTTAGGATAATTTTAGTACCTATAAAATTATTTTGGCAAGATAAAATTCTCTAAGAAATAGAAGAATCAGTTATTCTCTAAGAACAAGGTATGTGGAAGATTAATATGCATGAGGTTTTGCCATAATATTATGAACCCTTGCCTAACACTTTTACATTCATTCTGCCCACTTTCCACCTCTTGCCACAGTAACTAAATGAACTCCATATGACTATTTAGTTATTATTTACAGAGGGAGTATGTTTTTAAATCAACCCATGCAAAATGTGAAGTCACTTTTGCACTATCCATTCAGCAAATAAATATGACCTAAAAGTAGTGTATTTTACAGCTCGTATTTCTACTGTGTAATTTCATACATTTTGCAAATGTCTTCAGCATGTTCAACCATCAGTAAGGTCAGGGTTGCCAGTGGCACAAATCCAATAATAAATTCTTCAGTAAATAATGCAGAAAAATAACATAGCATTGTGAACCAGGATTAAGGAAAAGACCATGCCCGTTCAAACTCAGGGAAGAGTACTATTCAGTAACCAAAAGGGAATAATGCAAACCCAGTATAAATTTAGTGACAGGTGAGTTTGGACATCGAGCCTACAAGGTGAGAAAGGACACTTGGGTGGCCACAGTCAGGGACTGCATGATACAAAGTTCTGGCGAGTGCAGCAGAAACTTGTTTAAAAAAAAAAAAAAGTGTCAGACTGGCCATCAACAGAGGCAGGAAAATTAGGGAATTGGAGCTCTCACAATGAAGACAGAAGTTAGCAAGAGCAATAAAGCATAAATGCAAGTGTATCTACTTCTATATCTTGCTGCAAGAGAAAGAGCAGCTTGTCAAGTAGCAAATACTGTTTCTACTTACATCTGATTTTCAGTAACTTTGCATGTAAGACATTTTTATACTTCAAATGTGCCAAACATGAATATTTTTTCACGGAATAAAATTCCAGTAGTACTTTAAATAATACTTTTTTAAAAATAAAGCTGCAATGACTGAAGTGATAGGAAAAATGATAGCTGCTTAAAAAATTCTCTCAAGGCTTTCTGAAAAGCCAAATAATTTTCTATTTAATTTCTTCTACATCTTAGTTTCACTACTTGCAATATCTGCCAATGTAGCGTAAAGATGGATTTAGGAGTAAGAGCAAATTTAGAATTTATAACGATGATACAATTTGTAAGATTATTTTTAAAAAAATAATCAAAAATCCAGTCTTCTGCTTGAAATGTTTGGAAGTGCCATTTGGAATTCTTTTTGTCCAATTTTGTTTGCAGATCCCTTGCTTTTAATGTTTTGTATCCATTTAAGAGATAAATTAAATCAATTAAAAAGACAGAAGGAATATAGACAGTGGTAGAATAAAGGAGAAGGAACATAATTTAAGAATGAAGAGGAAAAAAGCAAGGCATGAGTATATACTTATATCTTAGAATACATCAGTTTTAATTCTGACATCTCAGCACTAAGTGTTTGGGTGTCTTAGTTCTATAATGTACACAAAGCATATTTATAAACCTATATCATCAAAAGTACTAATAATTAAGAGAATACCAGTAGACCTTTGAGCATTTTTTTTTCTCAAGTATCTAGTTGAGAAAGACTGTCAATAGTCCTAAAATATTTGTGATGGTGACCTCCTCTTCTTTCACTCAATAATCTCAGTCTCATGCTTGAATAGATGAAGGAGAAAAAGGCTTATTGATTATTCAGTCAGTGATGTCTCTTGGATAAACAGAAAAAAGGTTTGCCACAGAAAATATCTACAATGAATTCAAGATAATTAGGGGGAAAAAAGCGACAAACAACTCTTCATTCATCTCCTAGAGAAGTTATGCATTTCTAGCCCAGAAAAACCAATTATTCAGACCTTGCCTCCTCCATTTCCTACATTGCTTCCTTCTTCTGAGGAACAAGAGACCTTTCAACACAGATGTGGTAGTCTTGCTTTCTTTTCTGTTTTCTGCCCACAAACAAATTTATTGCTCACGCCAGGTTGACAGCCTCAGAAACTGAAAGGGCTTCATTTATCCACAGAACAGACACTCCACTGGCCACGCAGGCCTCTTCACATTACCCCACCAATCTGCTTCGACCCTGACCCAAAATGAGCAAATGTCAGGAGCAGGCAGACAGATCAAGTGCTGCTTCTATTCCAAGCCTCATATGATTGCTGAAGGTGCCAAAAAACTACCAAGTCGTGCCAGTAACCATGAGCCTAGCCCTGTGGACACCTTTGTGGATTTGAACCATCAATCAGTATAACACAGAGAACCTAATTGTCAAATGGTAACAAATATAGACTATTATTTACTTGGCTGTCTTCAAATCGGAGACCTTTGGGATTACAGGTTCCATTTCTAATTCAATCTTTCCTTTGCAATCCAGTCCCAGAAGTGGGGAAAAGAACACCACAAAACACTAACAAATTATGAAATCAGCATTTACTAGTACAGAAAGAGAAGAGGGCTCAAAACTAAAGGTCATGAGCCCAGACCAAACAAACCCTTATTTTCTGTGTAATCCAATGCTGGAAGCCTTACCATGAACTATAGCAGGAAGAGAATCACCCTTCAGATTCTAACTTTCAGCTGTGCCAACCTCACCAGCTAAGTTTTGTCGCTAAGCACCTGTTCATTGTTAGACATTACATTTGCCTTTTTACATTTAACAGCATGCACTATAACTAGAAACCAAAATGGTTACTGCAGAATTCAAGCTGAGGGGTTTCCCCACTGAAAAGAGGTCTTACTGTAAAAGAGAGAGATTATACTAAGCTATACCTAGAGGTATCAATGAAAAAAAGCTAAGGCAGGAAGGACTGCAGCAAGGTTGCTGCATATGGCTGGACATTAAGGCAACCAGTTTTTAAAAGAATTATCATACGTTACCACCTGAATAACCGCTTTTGTAGCCCCTCTAAGCTTTGGCGTAAATAGCAAAGTTGAAACAAGAAAGCTTCAAAGTGGATGTAAGGAAAACCTTTTTCACCATTAGGACTGATGAGCAGTGGGACAGACTGCCCAGGGAGGTTGTGTTGACTGTGTTCTTGGAGGTTTGTCAAGATCCACCTGGATAAAACCCTGAGTAACCTGGTCAGACCTCACAACTGACCCTGCTGTAAGGAGGTTGTGCTAGAGACCTCTTGAGGTCCCTTTCAACTTGAATTATCCTGTGATTCATTTTGAGACAAACATCAGACAAATGTGACCAAAAAACACTATGACACTTTGATGCATATGAATGCATAGCAGCCAAGGCACTAAATGCTACCTGAATGACGAGGCTTTTTATTCTGAAGTTCTATAGAGAGTACAATGAATACTACTGCTGTGAATACAGTGGACAAAGCAAAAATAAATGTGTTTATAATATTCCTGTTACCATTCTCTCATCTTCAGTAACTGTACCTTTGCAGAACCATTAGTGTATAAAGCCTTGAAGGTTTTGGTGAAGATGCAGAGAATAACACAGGAAAGTACACTGAATGATGAGTAACATGGCTAATCCTGGTGTACAGACGGGAATCTGAACCAGGCTTTCAGACTGCAACAGATGTTAAAAGACTTCAGACAGCTGGCCACAGCTTCCACTGCTATGCTTGCAACAGCTACACCCAGGCAAGCTGCGGAAGTAAGAGATCTAGGCAATATTGCAAGATCTCTGCATATCTGTGAGGTGTCTCTGGTTCTGGGAAAAAGAAGGTACTTTCAAGTTGCAGCTCCTTTTGGCATACAAAAAGGATGCAGCAATAACATTCCTGAGGACTAAACCAACACCCCTCACACTACGTGTGGCTGCTATGAACACACCAGCTCCCCTGAATCAGTAACACTCCTTTGAGGAGTTCTGCTTCAATACCCATAGTTTGTGTTGCCTTATGTTTTCTGCCCTTTATCTACTACTAATTTTTATGTAACAAAATACACCTCAGTGGGTCACAGACTTGATTGAGTCCTGGGTGCCCAGAAACAACACCCAAATTTTATGTGCTAATCTTTCTTTTTTTTTTGATGGAGCAGTACCCTCATTCCATTTTGCTATTCAGACACTCAGACCACCATCTTACATATTTTATCACTGGAGTTATTCACAAGATTGCCAGCCTTTTGGAAGTAATTTCTTGTTCCATCGCGCAGATCCACAGGGAGAACTTAGCCTTTATAGTGAAAATCCTAATGCCAAAATTTACTTTTTTCAAATTAAAACTAGATCCAGTAGTCAAACTATTTAGATTGCATTTTGAACCTCTTTGAACAAAGTCTGTTGAGCAAGGATGCCTGGAGTATTTATGACAATATATCACAAGCAGGATCTCCTTAAGAAATTCAAACCTCTTATGAATTGGTCAGAGAGTAATTCCAACTATGCCTTAAAACGTCTCATTATGGAAGTCACATATAAGGTTTCTTTCTTCTCTTCCTGTGTTCAGAGATTTCAGTGTAAATAACTTTTCTGAGTGAGAACACATTCTCCAGTTAAGCATTTATTACAGAAAGGACATTATATAAAGACTTTCATAATAAGGTGTGGTCCAGTAATTCTAATCATTACTCTAACATTGACTCCTTGTGTCTTGCTAGCAAAAACTAATCCCGTGTGTAAAAACATAATTTTTTAATTTAGCATTTGGTGTCCTTATCATAAAATAAACTTTCCTTGTTTCTGTATGTTTCCTGTGACTTGCTAATTAACTAGCTTAATCTTCTTTATATTTACAAGGTTCCTCAATAACTCTGCTCTGTTCTAATATTCTAAGAATGTTATTCTTGTCCTTTTCATCTATGGCAACTGCTCCACTCAAATACATAATGACCTTCAACCTGATCTGATCGTCTCTAGTCTTAGCTGATACCCTTCTCTCACAGCTCTCTACTCCATTTCAGGAGACCACTGTTCCCTTTCGCCTTTCATAGACCTACTATTTCTATCCACTCCCCTCTTTTGGCAGAAACTCAGATTTCTGTTCTTTTCCTTTGGCTGAGCCTGATGGATCTTATGCCCTTACTGCTTTATCCAGCACCTCCATAAACTTCAGCCCATTTCTCTCTATAGCTAGGCAGTTAGCAAGATTTTTAGACAACTCTTCATTCTGGTTCTTCAACAACATCTCTGAAAACTATCCTTTCTTCTTTACATCTATTGCTGAAAAGCTGTAAATGAAGTCTTAACTATTCCAGACTCTTCCTCTTGGTGCCTTCTGTCAAATTCTGTTTCTTGGACTAGTTAAAATTTCTTTTCTACTTCCATGCATCTGAATTCTGAAAGAACACTTAACAAAGACAACATCTGTGTATTACAAAGCTGGGACTCTTGAAGGACTTCACTTGGCAGTCCTGCACAAAATGAACATACTAAAATAGAAATTTCCAAAGGCAACACATCAAAAGTCTTAAATGCCCAGAATCAATCGTGTGAGTTTCAGTGCCTATATTGATAATTCGCTGCCTTCTCCTTGGCAAAAATTTACCTATGCCAAGTATATTATGGAGTTTTAAAGTTACAGCATATGTATTCTGGTTTTACTTAGAACTCAACAACGTAGTAGAAATGGAAGCAGACATTGGATTGTCACAACAGAGGCCAGCATCTGAGTGGAAGAGGTCTCTCACAGGAAGTTGGTTCAAATTTGTTCCCTGTAATTTCAGTTGAAAGTGTTAACCACAGTATTGAGTTAACTCAACACTGAAGACCTTATAGTACCTCTCCCCAAACTGTAAACATGCCACAACACAGAATCATTAGTACTGCGGTACCCACAGTTCCACTTAAAAATATGTACATTAAAACTAAGCGTTGTACCCTTCTGCATTTGTATTTTGCAGCACAGGCACAGAGAACTAGAGGGAACAAGAAACATTGTGCTAACATGACTATAGTATTGATGAATAAAAACCATAACCCCCAGGCTAAGCTGCCAAATAAGTAGTGAATTAATTTCTGTAAAGTACTCCAATATTACAAAGGTGTGTTGAAAGGTGTCTGCTCATGTTTCAAATTAAACGCACTGCTGGTCAGCATTAGCACCTCAGCTTTGAACAGCAGCCATTTGCCTATAACACTTCAGGGGCTGGGAAAAACGGATTTGCCGTTCACACTGGAATAATTAGAACATGTCAGGAAGAATTAATTTCCTCATTTTTCAAAAGGATACACAGAAATTACCATGTTATTATATGACAGGGTCCCTTGGAGAATTGTATTAAATTTAATTTCTAGCGCAGCCCACACAACAAATTAAAGTCATAAATAAGATGGAAAGAAGCGGGACGCAGAGCATATGTTTATGGCAATGAGTGAAGCCAAGGGACCAGAAACAACTATCTTCATTTCATTTTATTTAAATCAGCCAGACACTGTGTATCTGAATGACAGCACTTGTTAATGGTGCTGAGATTATAGGCTCCTTAATTTTAGGAAACAGAAGCAGTCACTCAGTTTTGAAATGGTATTTTTTTTCTACAATACAGATATTATGCCTTTCAAGGCAGCTTCTCACAGCCCTGCAGCAATGTGCAACTTCATAACATGAGATGCACTTTTATTTTTAGTGTTTTTATTTTGACTTAGTAACAGCAGAGAGTTGACACAAGTATTTTTAACAGAAATACAAACTCAGGAAAAGTGACTGGTTATTGAGAGAACTATATCTTTGGGTAGGCAGAATATCCCAAGAGTGAGAAAGATGACAGGAATAGCCAGTTACCACTGCTATTATTTGATACAGAATTTAACTGCCAGTATCTGAAATAATTTTCTGCTTTCAACAATCCCAAATGTTCTGATCATACACAAAAAAAAAAAAAAAAAAAATCAATGCAATATTACTGCTTTTTAATACTCTAATCACAGAAACCTCAATCAAGAGCAAGACATCTCTCCTAACATGCCTCAAACTCTTAGGTCTCTCTTCACACCCAGGGACCCACATGATGTCCTTTTTCCCCTTCAGTAAGGAACTCACACTCACAGAAAAAGTTGTGAAAACGGTCATTTTATATAAAACTGAAGTCAACCCAACTACATTTTAATAACATTTATAAAAATTTAATAAAGGTTTATAAAATATTAACAACACTTTAACTTATTTTAATACCTCCTTCTATATTATTCTTTGTACATTTCAATTTTTAATTGTTGTGAAACTCATGCACTAAGATGTTAAAATCAGAGAAAATTACACTGAACATCCCCTCCTGTCTCTATGCATCTGTAGCAAGCAAGAAGACTTCTTGTTCAAGCTTCTGTACGTACAAAGGCATGACAAAGTCAGTGAAATACAGGATTTGATAATATTAAATTCTGGAATACAGGTTGGCATAATTACTACTCATCTGTACTGTGAAACTACTGCCTACCACAATAGTGTATGAAATAGCTTTCATTTTAAACCTCAGAAGCTTTTTCAGAAACACTCACTAGTATTTTGCCGAGCAGGAAACAAGAGTTACTCTACAATTATCAAAAAAGAAATGTGTGATAAGAGGTGATAAGGAAAATTAAAGAAATATTCAAAATGACAAAAGCAATTGGTATAAAAAGATAGGCTGAAGTTCACTTCCAGACAAGACATTAACCTTTTCCTGCTGATACCTGTAAAGTTTCTTTTTCATACAGGCATATGCTGTTATATGGGAAAAAAACCTAGATAAATCCTTCAAGTACATTAACCCGCACACTACAAACTGCCAATATCCAGTTTGCAACAATTTTATCATGCTTGTTGGCTCAAGACAATCTTTAAAAGAAAAGAGAGTTTGCACACTTTAAGAAATAGCTGCCATGGATCTGAGCACTCCCTTGGGTGCAACAAACTTTAAATAATTTGTGAATCAATTAACCAGCGACTCTCTACATAACACAGATTTCACACTCCCAGGTCACTGCATTATCAGCTTGATACGAATCATAACATTTTGGAGAAAAGTTCATAATTGAAATCATTAATTAATTTAACAGGCGCTTTTAGGTATGCATAGCATTACACAGCTGTAAAAGAGCAGAGATCAATTAGTTGTTTCTCTGATAATTTTCTCTAGTTGGTGGAAAACTTCTCAGTTTATCAAGCATATTACTTTCATAGCCTTTTACAGCTATTTTAAACTCAAAATGCTCAAAACTATTTTATACCATTTAATGCAAGAAGAAAAGCTCAGGTACTGTGACAAAGAATCAACTAAGACTTGCAGCATCAGATATTATGTAGCTATCTGCATTCCATTCAACTTAACAGAAAATAAAAACAATGATATTTAAACGGGGATCAAATATGCTTTACAGAAAAACAAACATAACCAGACCCAAAAAGATTGACTCATATTACTGAATTTGCTTTCTTCTAACATGGCTAATAAATTATATGTAAGAAAGCTGCAGCACTTATGTGAGAAATGTATTAGCATTATAGGAGGAGAAACAGTTGCAGAGTGTACAATAAGGAGGGAAAATTTTCACTAGAATCGACTTGGTGACAGCAAAAGTACTCCTACCTCTCCATAGAATTCCTTTACAACTATGAAAGGCTAATACAGAATCATTAGAAAGATTAAAATAATGGAAAACACATTCTGCAGTGAGGCAGTCAAGTGGCTTACTCCACCAAATTTGTTGAATTAAAAAAAAAGACTAGATCAGAATCTAGCAGTATGCACATGGAATAGAAAATACGATAACAGAGGATTTTTCAGCCATACAGACAACCATGGCTGTAAACTTAGATTAAACCAATTCAAACTAGAATTATGGCACACAGCTTAATAAGAGAGATAAATTAAACTCTAAAACAAATTAACAAAAGGTTCTGGTACATCTGCTATCACTGTAATTTTTCCAGTAAGGCTACATCCCACAATCATATATCCTCTAGTCTAGCCATAGCTAGCGAACTTTCGGGGCAGTTCTATGCCTGTATTATACAAGTCACACTAAATAAGTAGTATGGACCCTCTAGTCCTAAACATTATGAACCTATCAAAGCTGGAGGTTTTCAAACATGCATGTGGACTTTCACCACTGGACTTTCATGCAAGCTTTCAGGGAAACACCACAATTAATCTCTGGCCTGTATTCACATACTCAAAGCTCCTTTGATTAGTTTTTCCTGAAGGATGGACATCTAAACCTTTCAAAGCCCACAATTTATAATAAATACAGAGATTGATTTAAGATAGTAATGAGTCTGGATTAATTTGATCTAAATTTTCTATCAGTGTATGAAAATTAAATATTTTCTCTCCGCCTTTTGTCTGCATTGTCCATTTAGAAAGTAGACTTATGAGAGGATACCTTTGTGATACAGTTCAAAGGAGCTCTACTTTGAGTTGGAGCCTCTACACACTATAACACAAATAAAATAATAACAATAGGAATCCAATAATGCCCATTTCAATAATATCTCACACCTTCAGGGAAACCACTTCACAGTTCTTTGTTCTTATGGCATAAATGTAAAGTGGAATTTTTATGCACATATACTGATATGGAAATTGAGACATCAATGTGTTAAACAGCTCACCCAAAGACACATGAATGGCAGCAGGGGGGTAATTTAGAAGTCCTGCTTCCAAGTGTGCTGAACAAGATTTAGCCCATGTTACATTTCAATATTGCCATATAGATGCTTTCAAGCGCTAGAAATAGAATACCTGATTTTAGTCAGTATAGCAATTAGTATTTTTAAAAGCAAAAAAATAAGGAAGATTCTTTGTAATAGGTGAAACCAACTTTCCAAAATATTGCTTCACTTCCTATAAGTTTGACAAATGCCACAAATTATGTTTCAGTTCATGATTCTATAAACAAAGCAAAGCCCACCCTCTTCAGTCATCATGGGGACTTCATTTATCCTAAATATACTAACTAAAATGAAGAATTTTCAGAACAGTAAGGAGTAATGAGATACTAATAATTTTTTTAAAAAAAAAGATTGAGAATAATAATGGAAAATAAACTGAAGGCAAGTACACAACCTAATTTACTTAAGCTACCATCATTAAAAACTCATTTTTAAGTTTTCCTGTTTAGGACCTGAAGTCAGAGGACCTGCTACATTTTAAAATCATGTGTATATATACTTTTTTTTTTTAATTGGACAACTTTTCAAACTATTCAGCAGACCATAGGGTATCAATTACTTTAGAGCAATTATTCACCAGTCCTAGTTATTTAAGCTTCATCATCTTTCTCCTCTTTTTTTCATTAATAAATTACTTTCTAAACACACCACCTAACAGGCTGTAAAGGAAAATAGGGGGTAGAAAATATTATATGAATCAGAAACCTTTTTGGTGATTCATATGGAATGGTAATGTTGTGAATCCATTACTAAATACTCATCAGACCCTCTCTCAGGGCCCTATTAATGACATTAATGACATATTTGAACATGAGTTATTCTGTTTTGAACATATTTGAACATGAGTAATTCTATTTTGGACCAACATAAACCCATCTCTAGGCAGCCATATGATATAGTTTCAAATCCAAGCAGAAGCGAGCAGTTCTTATACTTACTGTTTTTCTAAAACCTAGATTGCTTGCTATGAAGACATCAGCAGAACTCAACCAAAAATGTCAAAGGGCTTAACTGATACAAGAGGAAAAGCTCTCCCATGACAACAACAGTGAGCACTGCTGCTTGCCTAACCACCTCTGGAGAGGTAAGTGGGCACTGATGGAGACCTCAACCATCTTGGAAAATAATGTGCTATGCAGCAAGAATTCCTGGCAACTCAGATGAGCCTCTGAATCAAAAATCCAAAGTAGAATCTTGGCCAAACTACAGCTTTCAGAGACATAGCCAAGCAATTATTCAGAAAATAGAGTATTAGAGCAGAGATTTGACTCAAACACTGGCTCCCCCCTTAGCTGGAGGTCCACAACACAGAAGGAAAAATAACATGAAGAAATGGTTCACTCTGTTTTATAATTAGTTCACTGGCTGTATAAGAGTCCAGATGTTCCAACTCCTGTAAGTAGGAGCATGACTCCAAATTAAATAGCTAAACTGCCATAGATATTGGGAAACCCTAATACTGTCAAAGCTGAGAAGAAATGTCTCATACATTGCACTCTTCTCTGGTTGAAGGCTCTACCACAGATCTCTTGGAGATTTTTCCCTCTCTTAACAGGTCAGAAATTCAGTCAAATTGCAACACTCTTATGGGCCTGGGAGATGAAAACTTCCCATTCCAATACGGATGACAAATGTTTGCCAACTTTTTCATAAGAAATCAATATCAGTTTTTCAAATGCATTTAATGCATATCTTAGTCAGCCCACTATCCTCAAATATTCTACCACTAGAATAACTGAAATGACTTTCACATACAGACTCCAACAAGTTTGGGTGTTGTCACAAAGCTTCAAGGATTACTAAGACATTCACTACAGTCAGCTCTAAATCAGCTGTACTAATATCAGTTTTATAATCTGAGGCAGTAACCCATTTGTTGATGGGGTAAAAGGAAATTCTTACAATATAAGAACTCACGCCTTTTCCCTCTGTGAACTGAAATGTAGAAGAAAATTCTTCATTGAAGATTGACAGAACTTATTGATGACCTCTGTCATCAGTTATTGCATACAGTATCTACAAATATTGTATTAATGAGTTTCTGTTTTGTTACGAATATTATTTTGCAGTCTCTAGCCATAAAACTCCCAAACTTCAAATAGGAGAGAATATATAGCAATGACATTTGTCCTCATGTGAGACTCAGTTTTTATTTGTGAATCTCAAAGAAATTTGTAAAGAAGAATCAGCATTCCCTTTGTTTTACAAGTGGCAAAACCCAAGCCCAGTGGGGTTATCTGACCCATTCATGGAGAAAATAAAAGGTCTAGGCATCCAATTGGGTACCTGAATTAGGAGTATAAATTCTCCTACAAACAACAGACATAGTGGAAGGTAATTCTTCATTTGTGCACTTGGAATTGCCTGCTGGGGCGTGTATACAATGCCTGTACAGCAATGCTAATTCAGTCACTTTACAGTCCTAAAGTGACACACTGACCCCCTTACTCCCATCATAATCTCAAAGTGGTACTTCATGAAAGTTTAGAGAAATGGCTTGGAGGGGATGGAGAGGGAAGGTGCTTTTGGTTATTTGTTGCCATTTTGCTTTGTTTTTAAATAGACCACACCAATTTTGTGGGCTTTATTCTTTTAGGGCAGTATTTAGTATCTTCCTTATGTCAGGTTCCAGGCTTTGAAATATGTTTTAGAAGTAAAACATAGCAATATATAATAAAATAAATTTAAACTCAGGAATTACTGCTGGACCTTAATCTTATTCAGTAAAACAAAGCTCTTCCCACAGGTACTCCAGTCATTATTCTTTCACATCCCAAAACTTTACGTTTCTTTGAATACCGGCAGCATCAATGAACCTTCACAATCTCATTTTTAAATAGATTTTGGTTTCTTTCAGCCTTATATAAATTAGTATATAGGCCAGTCTATCAACCACTCTCAGCCTCTCTGGTCTGAAATTTTCCTTATGGAAAAGATTTAGACTAAGTAGGCTCCCCTACTTACAAAATGAAGGTGATATGAAGAACATGATATGACTCAGAATGCAATTTCCACTTCAAATAAGTAACATTATCATTTGGCACTTTTCATTAAGGCACCACCAAAAAAAAAAAAAAAATTATCTTTGTCAGAAAACAGGCTATCAGTTACCCCAGAACTCTTCAAAATAAAGGAATAAAAGCCACAATGGATATATTTGGTTAATTAAGAGTTAAGATTATTTTAAGAGTGATGCCTTCCCTTATTTGTTACAAAGTGTCCTTTTGATGCCATGGAGATGACAGGGCAATTTTAACAAAGACCTCTCAGAAAAAGATACCTACTGCTATATAGCTATTTTATTCACAGAATGTAATGGTCAGTAGCCAGTTGTCCAAGCAGTAAGAGTATCAGCAACATAGAGCATAGTAGTAAAAACCAGGATCACCATTTGCATTCATTTTCAACTCCTAGAAAAAATAACCATAGAAAATTGTCAAGGCTAGCTGGTGAAGAATAGCCAGTATATCAGGGCCCTTAAGAGCCCTGTCAACCTGTCCTTCATGAGCAAATTCTTTGTTGTATTGTGATTCCACCACAGATATCTGCAAGGCACGAAAAACAAACCATAAACATCAAGTACACTTACCAGTGTGCTTCAGATTTCCCAAAGTCTGCCTTGTATTTGATAGGTCATACTGAATATTCAAATTTGTTAATATCTACAGCTTAATTAAATAATTAACAGATACATCACTGGTATGAACTATTAGGGCCCCACTGCTCAGCAGACTGTTATAAAGCCCTAAAATATCATCCCCCTTCTCTTTCAGAGTCTTTTCAATGTATTCTACAACATATTTGTTGAAAAGCCTGTCAAACCAAGTTTTAAGTGAAAAATTAGGTTCTGAAGTACAAAGATTTCCTTCCCTTTACAGAAGAGTCTGTTTTCACAAAATAAATTACAGAAAGATGTATTACTATTGTTACAAAACTGACCTCCTTGTAATACAAGTCCAGGTTATTTTTTCAAATGATGGGGTTCCCCTCACCCCAGCTCTTTTTATTAATCCCTATTGTTTGGAGGGAAGGGGTATTTTTTTAATTATCATTTTGTTCCTGTATTTTATGAGCATGTCTATAATAAATTACATCTATAACACATAGATTTCTATTAATCTTTTAATTTGCATAGGATCAAAATGTACTTTTTTCATAAAGCATAATTTGTTTAGATGAAAGATGGCAGGTTTTTACTTATCATGTCAAGTTTCTACAAAACATTAGCCTGACTGTGAATTAGTACATTCTGCCAAAGCCAGAAATGGGTCTTGTATATAGTTTACTTATGTGGGAGCACGTATATCAACTTTGTAACACCGCACTGCACTACTCACTGCAAAACGATGGTCCAAAATTCACTGAGGTGTTTTCCCGGACTTTTCAGATTTATTAATTACCCGAGTTGTCAAAATGCTGGTGACCAATGACCTCCTTAAGGGTAAGTAGCTCGTATTTTAAAATCTTGATATTCTCAATTATTTCTTTCTATCAGGCATAGTCTCTGAAGGAAACTTGTGGCCTCTCACATGTTAGAGAGAAATTGCCTGTTTCAGAATTCCCAAAGCATTAAGTAGATGTCTCTGGAGGTTCTTTTATACATCTAAAGATAATTAAAGATAATATATTTCTTTATTTTTTATGTGTGTGGAAATTTTATTCTTTTCAATCATTCATGTGCAATAAAGCCTGGTTTAATAGTACTAAGATCTCTCCCATTTAATGTCTAGGAAATTGCAGGAAGTTTTTAATTTCCTTTGATACCTCACTGTATTTCCTTCTCTTCTTGGGACATACTGCAGAATGTAATGCTCACAACCTGTATTTTGCAATCCAAGAAGTATTGGGGAAAACTCTTACATTAAACCAATTTTCTGTCAAAAAGAACACCCATTGGACATATGCAGTGCCTCAAAAAATTCACAACTCTCCTTGTACCTTATGCCATTACTCATTTATGTGTATCCTTTGCAACATAAGCATCTTAAAAAATGTGAATGTATGGATATATGTACACTAAATAAGAAAACAGTACAATTTGTAGTACATCACTGTTATCATACTTGCATTTTGGACCAAGTGACCAGTTATAAGCATTAAAATCTGGTAAGTGCACATAACAGTGAACTTAACATAAGATCTGTTTTTTATGTCACAGGCAGAAGTTTCACATCCCACAAAGAACAAAGGTAAAGCACCATTTGAGGCGCTTTCTTTAGAAACAGGAAGATTTCATTAATTCAAATTAATACTTTGACACAAGCAGAAGAGTTAGATTCACATTTAGGGAAAACAGGGAACAGTCTCTTAAACACATGTAACTAGCAAGAATGTGCAGTGTTCTCAACCCTCAGCCTAGAGATCTACCTTTTAAAATTTTGTTTCAAAACTGGAAGTTGTGCTTGGCTCTCATACCCTTTGCTTTCTAACAATGACGGGGCCTAAACTCTCAAAGGCAGCTGAAAACCGCAAGTACATTTCTGGAGAAATAGTATTAGCAGGTCCCACCAGCTGAACATTTTAAAAATGAAATATTTCAAAATAGTTTTTATCAGAACAAATAAAATTTAGAGAAAACTGTTATTGGGTTTCATTCATTTTAGTAAGGTGTTCAGCTAATAAATATACTTGTTTTTCAAGCCATTATTAGCTTTGCAATACCTTGTCCATTGTAGGCATGACCTGGTACTGTACCACTCAACAGGTTCAATCTCATTGCTATAGAATCTACTGATTCACTTCCTGGGAAAAATTTAGCTATTTTATTTAGTTAGTTGTTTGCTGACATATGTGCCTTTTAGGCATGCTCCTTTAATGTAGCTACTTGGATTTGTAAATGAGCTAAAATGATAGGAATTAGCCATGGCTGAGCAATGTTATCTTTTTCTTTGAGAACTTTGTTCTCTGCCTTGGAATACTTACATCAGTTTGAGTACAATGAATCAGATGCTCCAATATAAGCACCTGTGCTAGGTGCTAATATAAGCACCTCTGGTATTATGGTGTCTCACTATTCCTAGAAGCTTAGCTTTATTAAAGAACACCATGGTGCCACCCTTTATAGACCCGTTAGAAATGTCTGACAACTTTTGAGCTGGTTTTTTTATGCTAGAAGCTATGACTGTTAGAGTCATGTGAGTATGAGAAATTCATCTTTTGTACATTTTTGCATCTAACAGTCATAGACATTTGGAAGTGCAAAGTTTAAAGGCATAAATTTAATGAGAAAAAAAAATGAAGATTCCTTTGCTTTATTTTTTTGAAGGACAGTTCATTCAAGTTTTTAACGCTTGCAATAGGCAACTCTGGAACGTAACGCGTTCAACTTTTTGTTGTCAAAAGACTGGGCTCTCACTTGCAAAACAAATACATCAGCTTTTGCAAATTCAAAAGCTCTACCTTTCTGAAGAATTCCCATTTAAAACATTCCATATGAGTCCATAAAGGCAATAAATATTTTTGGCTTGAAGCAGATAACAGATACATCCAAACAATTAGAAAAGGCTAAAATATATTATGTAAATTGGATGTATTTAAAATGAGCTCTCTGCAATTTCTATATAAACAAACGATTAGAATATTCCCTTCAAAGGCCAATGTGATTGCGCAAAAACTTTACAAATTCACCTACTGCCTAATGAAGTACATGTGTTTTTGTTTAAAGTTATCACAAGTAGCACGTTAGCTATCTATAAACAGCAAAGATTTTAATGATGACTTCTACAAAAATCTTACAACATCAACACATTTTAGCTCTGGTTTTCTATGATATAAGAAAAGGAAAAAAAAAAAAGAAGAAAGAAGAAATGAGTCATCATCTTGGATACCCACAATAAAAATTAGCTACTTGAACATAGGTAAGAATGGTTCAAACTATGGACACAGCAATGGGTCGAAACATTTCTCAAAATCCTCCATCCAGAAACACTAAAATATTTACTGATAAGCATTGATAATACTCTCTAACTTAGAAGCAATTACAGAAAAATAGGACTCATCATTTTTCAGTTTACTGAACTGAGACTTTTTTTTTCATTCTTGAAACTTGACCACAGATGTTTCAAAAGACATTCTGCAGGCAAAAATAGGCCAAGTAACACATGTGAAGGATTCGTTACTGTCTACAGAGTAAATAAGTCAGAATAAACGTTTACATGGAGGAAGGCCTAGAAGGAGCTCATATTTCCTTGTTTGTATATGTTTTAGTCAGACGCTAAACGCAATCTGTACATAGTTTTTTGTGGTTTCATAAAATGTTGTGAAAATGTCCAGCCTGGTGATAGGTACTATATGATGCTGCAAAAGGTTTACTGTTATCAAACTCTTAGTGCTCTAGAAACAAACAATCACTTCCATCTGCAAAAGGCAGCTGAATAAAAATAAAAACTAAATTGTAGTAGAAAGTAACACAGAGACAGCAGGGGAAAAGGATCAACTGCCACAATTTATTGCTATAGTTTAAATGGTGCGGCAACTTTAACATGGTAGCAGAGGCAGGGCACTTACGGCAATATTATTCCTATTAGAGCACTGCACTGTCAGAGAAAACAGGAGTCCATTCACAGACATTAAATACAGCAGAGTAAATGTGGGGAAGTGATTTGTACTTCATGGCAAAATGGTATATCCTCCTCTTTCCTGTTACAATCCGTCCTGGAGCATACCAGACAACTAGTGAATGTGGTCCACTGTTCAAAAGCAAGATTAACTGAGATGCTCCATGGCAAGCAAATAAATTTGTTTCCAGTGAAATAATTATTCTTATAGAACGTCATCCTCTCTCACAGCATAAAGAGACAGGTGATGACATTCAATAAAATGTGATTTTTTATTCCCATTTTCTTGACATGAAGAGATATATGACTTACTCAGCTCCTTTGAATTATATGCTCTGAGGTCATGCCTTATTTTTTTTAGAATGCCATCACTGGCTACATAATAGT
This sequence comes from Limnodromus scolopaceus, assembly GCA_028565335.1. Taxonomy (NCBI): domain Eukaryota; kingdom Metazoa; phylum Chordata; class Aves; order Charadriiformes; family Scolopacidae; genus Limnodromus; species Limnodromus scolopaceus. The sequence continues at coordinate 53,849,827 of JAOXNO010000041.1, read as the reverse complement.
TAAGTGACTAGGAAAAATAGGAATATTATTTTCTATTCAATATAATCATGTGTAAGCATCTGAAAGAGCAGCTATTCATGTAACATGCCCAGCAATATTGCAGTCTTTGTTTCTGTATTTTCAAAAGCTAATCCTACCTACATTTGAGCTACTTAAGCATATCTATAGCAAGTTACTATGTGACAAGACTTCCAAATATGACAAGAGCTATTATCTGTAAAGAAATAACAGAAGCTGTAACTCTTTGTACCATCTAATATTCTTTAGCATTTCAAGTAATTAGCAGCTTATTCCAAAAACATTTGAATAGTTAACAGATTTGATACCTATGGTTAATCCTCATTAAAATTACGATTACATGATATAATTACATGTAAATAAGAAAAATGAATTCAATAAAACTCTTACCCTTTTCAATGTTGGGCACTATGTTGGGAATCATACAGTATCTACAATTAGATTTATACTGCTAAGCTAAAAATATTGGTGAAGATCTAAAAATGACGAACAGTGCCTTTTAAATTAATGTCTTATTAGTTGAGTGAAGTACACTGACAAAGAATAATTTATGCTTATTCAAACTGCTCTCGACATCTTCAGGTGTTTCCAAATGAGCTCACAGAAGAGTGATTAAATGCATCTGATAACAAGCCACACATTGCTGAAATTACTTACCGCCTCATTTTATGATTAATTAAACATGTAGATTAAAGTTGCAAAAGAATTTAGATTAATGAGCAAGTTAAGTCTTGCTGATATAAGTGAATTGGGAATTGGATGCTCTGTGGAACTTTATAAACATGCATTTTATAATGAGTAAGACAAGGCTACATGTTGAATCCTGGCCACAAGGGCCTTTGACGATGCAGTCTTTTTTAACATGGTTTGACAGCTTTCAAATAACATTCTACTATAGACTTTAAACTTTGTGCATTGCTGTAAAACATGAGACTACATAACTCATGTATTAGGAGTACGATTATTTCAAAGCTCTCCAAGGTAATGACCCCCTGTAGCAGCAGCTGTTCAGAAAAATTACAAGCTCGATTGTTATTTTAATCAGAGAGAGTTTAGTAGTTAAAAGCAGTTACGCAACTAGTAAAATTATACGACACTCCATCAGTAGCCTTATAGCATCTTTCATATCCCTGTTCCTTTCCAATTCCCCTGCCCAAAAACCTTAGTCTTATTAGTAAAACAGGGTTCTCAGTCATTCATGAAAAATTCAAAGCCATTTATTAAGTCTAGTTTCTGTGCAAGGTAAGGTAACATTTAAATTTATGATGATTTTTATCAGCTCCAAGAGTGTGTCAAAATATCTGCTAGGTTTGCCAAGTGTCCAATTTTTCTCTTTTAAGATCTCCTATACCTAATCCATGTAGCTTAGTGTCAGAAAGCCAAGTTGGACTTTATGACTTTGCAGGGCAAAAGCAAATCAGATCACTCGCAGATGTGCTACAATTTGTACAAGGATAAAGAAACTGAAGCCACTGAACTACCTGTATGCTTACATCATTTGTAAAACCTTTCACAATCTACTGCATAAAGTGACTCTTCAGACTCACCTGAGATGGCTGGTTACTTTTAAAACCTTTGATTATCATTTTTAAAATTTAGATAAGGATCCATTTCTTTGCTCTGGCTGTATCCTTTCAATTTATGCTGTAACTTCAAAATGTCAGAGGTCTACCCAACAAGAATCAAGGAAAACAAGAACCAAAACCATCCGCATTACACAAATTCCACATGATAGACACTAACCTCAGGCCATTTACATATGCTCATCTTTTCTGAGCATGCGTACCAAGAGAAGTAAAATGCCTTAATTTAGAATTCTACAGCAGAACATGTGCTTTGAATACTTTGACTTCTTATTGATTCACTAAAGCACTTTAGCATAAGTTAATTCTCAAACTTCAGTTGGATTGATGCACACAAGTATATCACTTAGAACATCAATACTGCCAATTCCTACTTATTCTGTGCGGGGTGGTGCTCTAAAATAGTATATACTGCTTTAGGACTGCAAGCCTCATCCAATTTACTAAAGGTGGGACTGAATATGTCATTTAGGATCAGGTCTGCCTTGTGTCCAGATAATCATCTTCAAATTCTTTTTGTTCTGTTTTCTAAATTATTGTAAACTTTTCATACACAACTACTTGCATAATATAATTGAAATACCTGTAAAAAATTCAAAACAAAATACTTATAGTGTATGCAATGTAACAATCAAGTATTAGAATGGGTTCCTTGTATTTGCTGACCAACTCTGTCCATATACTTTAAAACTATCTGCTAGGCTCTCTGGCCTTCCTTCAGAGGACACTACTTACTTCATTAACTTCCAGTCTGGGACAACTATATATTGCTCTGAACCCATTGCTGATACAAAATTTCAGTATACTGCAGAACAAACCAGAAGCAAAAAAGTATGAAATGAAACAAGTTTTCTTAATGATATGCTGGAAAAAAACCATGATAAAGAGATTCTTTGTCTTCAAGCAAAAAATAAGTTTACAGTCAAATAAAATGGCTTAGCTTGAGTCAATAAATGCAAATCAGTGGCAAATCCATGGTAGCGTCACAAGGCAGGGTTTTTTACCTTTGGTATTCAGCAGGAAAAAATCTCACAGTAGGTGTCACAATATACTAAACACATATCTGATCTCCTTCATTATTAGAAAATTGCCTAAACACAATGAATTTCACCATCGAGTTCACTTTTTCCATGTATTTTTGTGCTTCTCTGTCATATGCATTTAATGCATTCTACTGAAAGAAACTTAGTGCTTAGATGTGCATAGTAGTACATAAAATTTTCAGAAACTAATATCCCACGGGATAAACCAAACAAACAAGTGGTAACCTGATGCCTAGCCCAGAGTCCAAAGGAACAAGCTAGTGAAAAGGTAATTCTTCTGCTTGGCATTATGAACTACTAAATGAAAGAATACATTATCTTTCCCTAACTTTATTATCCTTCAGAACAAATTTTGTTCCCATCCCGTAAGTTTACCACTAAAAACCACATTTCCTGGATTCAGCTATTTGCTCAGAGGGCAAGGCAGCTCCACCCCTCTCCCTGTCACCATATTACATGGAAGCCATATTTAAAATAGTTAAAAGAAGGAAAGGGAATTATTGCGCAAACAGATTTTTAAAGAGGTATCTGGTCTTCACCAAAGCACTAGGCTTCAGAAAGTACACAAGTACAGTTAGCCAATTAAACTTTTAATTAATCAGCTAGCAAAGCTCTGATTGTCCTGTTTTCAACTGAAAGCACCTTGTAATGTTCTTTAAAAAACCTTAAAGAAAACTTTCAAATGCATCAACAAACGAGAATTCTCACTCACATTTAATAAAGTGACTGGGACACTTCTAAGCATAGCTACTATAAAGCTGCAGAAGGATTTAGACTCCTAAATTGAGTTTACTATAATTTTTCAGATATTCCAGTATTCTATAAACACTTATTACAGCTACGGTGCTGTCTTCAAACTTTTCCCAAACCTAAAGAAAAACTGACAGACATCTGCTGAGATTTCTGGCAGAAATTCCCAGTCATGAAGAGTTCTGGGAGGGACTATTGTCAAGTTCGTCTGCGGCACGTATCTGAAGAATCCCCAGATATGCACAATGAAACTGGTATTTTGAAACTGATACCACAGTTCTTAAGTCTTCAGATACTTTAGAAGTGTTCTGGAATATTATGCTTCTGCAGCCAAAACCTGAGACCACTTTTAACTATGCAGCTACTTCTACTCTGTAAGTAGGATCGAATTCTTATATTACTAAGACACAAAAATTAAAGCATGCAGATGAAGTATAAAGATATACAAGAACTATAACAAATATTTCACTCTGGAGATTTGCCAATGGAAAATGCTGCTAATTTGTCCATTTCTTCAAGAAAAGCATGTCCAGAAAACCCCATCTACTGTAGAATGATATATTTTCACAGACAGAAAAGGAGACCACTTCAAAGCTATCAGAGCTGACTACAGAGAAGGATCCTCCTACTCAGCTGTTCTCCAGAATTAGATCTTTCCAAGATGTAAATATGAACAAAACCTTAACTACAGAATTAATGAAACTAACTCTGATTTATAGTCCATATCTGATTTACATACACATCTTCTATTGTATGAAAACAAGCATTGAGAATTACTACCCTTTTCCTTTTTTTCCTACCGCATTAATTGCACGGAAGTATTTTTAAAGGTTATACCAAAAAACATCCTTGCTTCCTGGATTTTCTTTGTCCCATACTGCTTGACAGAAGAAATCAAAGACGCAGAATAGTTTGAAATTAACCACCTCAAAAGACGACACCTTCACGCTGTAATACAGAATAACTGAAGAAACCTTATAGCTGGAAGGAATTAAGGAGTGGCCTTTTAAGTCATCATCATCCTAATGTATGAAACAGATATAAAATTATCCTGCTGGTAGAGCTGGCTATCTGGCTTGCATTCAGGATTGATGGAAGGAATGTTAACACAGGAATAAGTCCAATACGTACTGCTAAAACATGGACAGAAGTATGTACATGTGCCAGTAGCACGTGGAGACAGCCCCAAGAATGCTCAGATGATATTTGACATCACTAGCACATGACAACAGATTGCATTATATTTAAAGATAAGAACCAGGGTGACATGTCTGAGCTTTCAGAGCTCTTCATGCTCTTTTCTCACTTTGCTTCTAATATCCATCTTGAATTAACCTTAAGCATCTCCCCACGCAAGTGTAAAAACAGAGGAAAAATAAGGAACACCTGCCTATTCTACCCCATGACACGGCTGACGTTATCGATTTTGTAAGTTGAATTAATTCTAAGGGTGACTTCACAAAAGTCTCTTTGATATAGTTTAGAGTATTAAAGCTAGATTTAGATTAGCCAAATTAAACCAATTAATGAACTTGTACTGGTGATACTGACCTCCCCCACAGCAGTGGCTAATTTACCCTGTTTGTTCAATACAGACGTGTCCTGTGGAAAAAAAAAAAAATAAACAAGCAACTAACTTGTAATTCCTGTATCCTTGACCAGTGTCAAAATAAGACTCAAGAAAGGATTCTCAAACCCTATAAATGAGGTTAGATTCCTGACTGAGAACTTTTAGCAGAGCTACCTCTTCCCTCCTTCTTTCAAAGTTAGCATTATTCCAAGACACTAAAAAAATATTTTAAGGTACTCAGCTATCATGGTGATGATGGCAACAGTAGGTCCCCAAAAATAGTTAACAAGGAAGTTCAATAGGCTTATGGACTGTGGCATTAGTGTTTTTCAAAGTCTGTCATCTCACACAGATGAGATTAAAGGGGGGGGGGGGGAAGGGGAACAAAACAAAAATAAAAATTAAAAAAACCCACAACAGATTCCAAGCTAAAAAGAGAATTCATTGTTCCATTATCCCCCCAAGTCAACATTTTGAAATAACACCTAGGTATAGATCTCCCTTTTTTATCTTTTTTATTTTTTATTTGGAAACTGAGTATTATTCATATTTATCTGAAATCTATCTAGATATATTCAACAGAGAACAACAGAGGCAGATGTTTTGGAGGGGCATTTCTTGTTGCACATTACTTGGTTTTATCTTAAGCCAGCTGATCTTCATTCTGCCCTTTACTGGGTATTCAGAGAGCCAGAATTGGGTTTTAGCATTCCAGAAAGCCACACATCTCCTATGTATGGCAGAAATTTAATCTCAATGGATCCCACAGCAATTCCATCAAGATACTAAATAGGAGCAAGAAAAAGCATAGGGTTGTCAAGCACTACAGATGGGTGCCCTGGGAGCAAGGAACTAGTCATCCACCATGTGTCACAGGCTTTTCAACATATTTCCATTTTTCCCTGGGATTAGTTGAAGAAGGGAAAGAAGAGTTTGGCAACCAAATATATGTCTCTGTTTAGAGAGAACTAAGCAGAATGAGGACGGATTACTTCCCTTATTTTATAGGCAGGAAAAGTCATCCATCAGACTGACAAATGCTGTACCTTTATAGTCTCAAGGCCCATCTGTGAAAATTTCAGGATTTGACCTATTCAGTGGTACTATTGTGAACTCATTGCTAAAAAAAAAAAGAAAACATTTTAACAGTAGAAAATAACTGCTGAGGACACCAAGTGACAGTGCTTTTAATATTAACTAAAAGTTTGAATCCCTAAAAGTATAAGTAGGTTGATTCAAACTCTAAAAGACAAACACAAACGTTTTTTACTGTCTTTTCTTTCCTTCTTTTTTTTTTTTTTTTGGACAGAAATGGCAAGGAAGGCCGTGAATGCCAGTTTGTGTTTGCAGGACTATGTAAATGGATCAGACGTTTAGAAAGAGTGGATTGTGTCATGGGGCTCATGAAACATAGCAATGAACGATCAGAACTAACGAGTAAGCAGGAGTAAAAAGGAATTCTTATGTTCACATCAAGAAGTATGAACTATTTGAGGGCACTGCCAGTTCCAAAAGATGTTAAAAAACCTAATGTGGAAATATCAGGAAAGAACTTCGACTCTGTTGAATCAAGGTTTTTTTCCAGTAGGGGCAGAAGCAGGGCTGGGGGGAGCATGAGTATTTAAATTTATAAAGACAATGAACATTATGGTCTTTATTGCCACATTAAACAGCAACTTCAGTAACTTCTCTGAGAAGTCTTTTGTGTTCGGATCTCTGTAGATTAACAGGATGCCCAAACTAATCTGGGAGTCTAGAAACAGGACTAAGTGGATATTCTCAAAAGATTGCATTTCAATAGACCTCTCATGCACTGGAGCTTGGATAGGAATATAATGACTACTCCACTTCATCATCTAATATCTGTTAAAGACATTTAAATACTTCCTTAGTAATATTACTTCCTCTGGTTACAACAACTGCGGACTGAGACGTCCTGGGAAAATATTCTCTTATCTATAGAGCCTCTGTTTTTCTGTTACTATGAAACTTCTATCCTTCATTAACATTCAAATCACCTTCTTTCTCTGCAGCTGGTGGAGAGGCACTTCACTTTTTTGTCCCAGCAGTGATATAGCAGAACCTTTAACCAAAAGCAGGATGCATCTGCGATCACCTATAGTCTTTAAAGTTTGTAAACTCTTTGGTTTTTCAGAAACTTTACAGCAAAACAGAGAAACTGTCCAGTAAATAGCTGCAATTAGGAATCATCCTTTTCTGTAATTCTTTTCCTTGTTTTTTAGAAACAATATTTTAAAGGTACTGTCCTTAAATACTGCATAATAGGCCATTCCACAAGATTGTGGGGTTTTTTAAGAAAGAAAATACTTGTCTTGTCAGAACAACCTCAAAAATATTCTGCTTTCCCTTATATCAGGTAACTTCTTCCTTTCACTCACAGAAATACTGAAAATTGTAATCCTACATCTTTGAAGAAAGAATGAACATTTTAGGACAGCAGAATTCAAGATTCCTTTCGGTATTGTCTATTAGGCTTAGGAAGTGGTTTTGCAAGCAGCCTAGTGCAACATTATCAAAGAGATCTTTAGGCTGGTTAAATTTGGCAGAGAAATTACAAGGTGAGTTTGCAATGGAAACTAGCTTACTTAGCTGAGTCAAAGAGCTAAAGGCTACAACTGTTCCTTTTAGTTATATCACATATACCTTCCCTGGACAGAATTACATATTTATGAAATATTTCAGTGACTTCTCATATGCTGTAGTGGGGGAGGGGGAATACCTATTTTAATAGTTCTAGCTGACTACTTGGGAACTCTTAACCTCAAGGTTTACTACCAATTCTCAAAATGTTTGAGTCTTGAGCATTATCAACGATAAATATTTAAACTATAAAGACAAAGTTTAATGTATGTATTATAGATACCATTTCCCTCAAAAAGAAGGGTTTTCTGCAGCTGGATAAAACACAGAATATTTCTAGGTCTTGTATCTTAAATTATACTACTTTTATCTGTGCTAGGTCAGCATTCTATTTTAAAATTATTTATGTTCAAACTTAAAATTTAATTACTGATGATATTTTTTAAACAAAAATAATCCTCTTCCATTCTGTTCCACTTGCAATACTGCATATGTCACTACGGTCATTAATCGTAACATCACTAGTAAATTAACAATGAATAGTTAATCACTTTTTACATCCCTGCTGTTTTTCAGTTTGTGGAATTTGTGCAACTAATTAATAATAGAAGGATCTTATTTTGGTGTTCACTTCATTTTATAGTTCCTACTTTGGAATAAAACAAAAATTTTAATAGAATCCGAGACTAGCATTTTAAAAAGACAGCTTAATCTTCTTAATATTTTTCTGTTTGATGTTGGTATTTATTGGCCATATTCTCAATTTTTATTAAGGCTACAGTGTAATTAACTTACTAAATTTGACCTGGAAAAAAATTTTTAAACGCGATCACATTTTAAGAGAAATAACATTAAGCTGCTGCATTCAAAGTACTGAAAGCATTTCTTTCATGAACACTAAATGCTCTATTGTGCTACATGGAAATGTATGACCATATCTTACCCAAAAATAACTTAGCAAATATTTTTTTCATAGCTATCTAGATGCAAAATTCTCTGAAATTATGACTGCCCAAGGGGTTATTTCTACAACTGAAGCTCAATCTGAAAATAAGCTTTTGGTGTAAAATTATTGAAAAATGGTAACAAGGTAAGAAACATGTATAATTTCTGTATAAATTAGAATGTGCAGAACCCTGTACATAAGGTAAGATATTTTCTAGTGGTTGTGGGTAGCTTTAGAGCTATTAGTATCTCAAGAGTTTAAAATTGCACTTTCTGAACTGTACTATAGGTAGCAGCAGTTGCTACTTCTGCTACTGTATTTATAGTTGTAATAAGTGTAATCAGTATTGCAACCATTTCTGCAGGCCTCCACTAATCCCTCTTTTATGCACCAGACTTTGCCATCCACAATAGGATTATAGTTTAAAAATGTAAAATAGCTAGCCAAAGAAAGGAAATCAAGTTGAAGTGAGCTGCTCAGAGTCATGAAGCCAGGAACAGTAACCACTGGACTTACTGCAGGTCAACCTGAATGACCTTGAAGGGTTTGAATTTTCTTAACTCATGAACACTGATGAAAACAATTATCCTCACTATACACCCAAACTGGAAAGAACCTGAATGGCCACCAAGAAGAACATTTAGGAAAAATATATCAGAGCATAGTACTTACCTAAGAGACCGGAGATTTACACTAACTCTCAAGGAGAAACAAGTGCAAGCAAGCTGATCCCTCCCATCTTTACCAATTCAAACCATCAAATTAGTCTCTAGGATATAGCCGCCCTTCCATTTGCAGGTGCAGCTCCCCTGAATGCTAATGTGGATCACATGTGCTTACAAAGCAAAGCAAATTCCCCTAAATTTCATCGGGCTGGACAGAACAATATTTTAAAAAGCAGCTGTTGTTGATAGCATTCAAGTTTATCGACAATCCTTATAAAACTGCTCCCAAAACACATACTGTATCTGATATCAAGTTAAGAAGGCTTTTCTCTAAAGAGTATTGAATCACTTTAATGTAGATTCTAATGCTGCCTTACTCCACTTTCAAGGTAGCTAGTAAATTCAGCTTTACTACAGTACTATAAAGATGTGAAAGAACTGTAATAGCATCTAAAAATGAGCTGTTACCACTATACTGTTCAGTTTAGAAAACTCTAAACAAAATGTTGATGAAAAATGTTAATGACAGTTTGCCGAGTTGCCAAGAGGAATGAGATAAGACAATTCACTATATTTTTGTTATAAAATGTAAACTATTATGTCCTAAAGAATCTGCCACAACTCCAAAAAGGACTAAAAGATCCAAACAACAATGTATTTCAGTAATTTAATTTTTAAAATGTGCTATCCAGCAGCCATACTTACATAATCAGTACTGTCCCAGCAAAGATCTCAGTATTCACAGGATTTTAACTCCTGCAAAGCCCTGTCAATTGCAATGAAGTACCTCAAAGTACTAAAAGTGCCTTGCTGAATTAAGGCCTTAATCACATATGTATATACCTCTGAGCAGTTTGCATTAGATCACCAATACAGTCTCAATGGACTGGATAAGTAGCGAAATTCAAAATGTTCTAATAATGTAAAATGTTAGAAATGAACCTCGAGTCTGTGATCCTTTAGCTTGGAGAGGTGGACTGTCTCCATTACCGTACCCACAATTCTGACCCTGAATTTCAAGGCTGAAAATGAATAATTTCTTCCTTGGGCGATGATAATGAAATTGTTTTACAGCCCCAGTCCATCCCCAGACTCTGCAGATTAAGTCCATGGCTTCATCTTAGTCCTGCAACTCATAAACGGTACAGAAGGTACTGAGAAAAGGCAAAAAGAGTAGGCAGTGTATCCCCTGGCATCTCTGCGTGACAGCTGGTGAGACAAAACAAAAAAATCAGATCACTGCCTAGAGAGTCTATTGGCAACTCTCAGTTGCATCTGGGAACAATGGCCCATCAAAGCTAACTACGTATTGTTAATATCCCTACCTAATCCAGGCAATAGGAAAGAAAAGTACAAAGTCCTCTAGCAAATCCTACAACTCTCCAATCACTCATGTCTCCGTTTTCCTGAGTCCTACAAGCATACACACAACTGTTACTAGAGCAGCTTCCCCAATGCTGCCATAAACATCATCCGAGGGCAAGTCGGGGGTGAGGGTGCATTCACTGCTGCCAGAAGGTATTTATTCCACTTTTCCACATAATACAGAGAAGATGGGGAGGTCCTATTTCATGCTCCCACCTCACCAGTCTAAGGAGAAATTAGGGTAGTGCAGTACTTCCCTACATGGAAATACTGGGGGCTGGGAAACACGTTTCTGAGGGCTGGATTATGATTTTTGTGATAGAGAATTTTTGAGCTATTGGGTTCTAAGCCTGCACAGTCTTAAGCTTGCAGCTATTGGCATGTTTGACATTTTAAACTATGAAATACCAACCTATTTTGAAATTGTCCAAATCATTAGTTGTGGAATTTTCCTAGCACTTCATGAATACCACTGTTAATTGGGCAATTAACTCGAAACTACAGAATATGCTGTGATGGCATGATATGATATAAGCCATGTAAAAGAAGGAACAGCCAAGCAACTCAGTATGTTGAAAGATATTAATGAAGTGGCAAAATCTGCCAGAAAAATAATAATGGGTGATTTTAACTACCCCAATATTAACTGGTTGAATAACACATCTGTACATGGTTTGGAGAAGCAGCTTATTGATACTATAAATGGCTTCTTTTTGGAGCAGCTCCTTCTGGAGCACAGAGGAGGAGGAGTTCCACTCAGTTATTAATTTGTGTGTATGTGTTTGTGTAGAAAGCAAGTATGGGTGTTCTGCTAAGCAACAATGGCCACAGGACAATGAGTTTGAATCTCTATGATGAAGTATTTCAAGTGGTAACCAAATAGTTAATGGCAGGTGGGTGGGTATGGAAAAACCCATAAACAACAGCCATCTCAAATGGAAGGCTGCTTTGGAGGAATGAAGGAGTTTATTCACACACAGATACAAACCACCAGAGTTAAAAAGAGACAGGGGGGAAGGGGGGGAGAAAAAAAAATGGCTAGCATGTTTCTGGGGTAAAGTACAAGAATCTATGTGACCTTAAAAAAACCCCACTCTGAATGCATGAACTCTGGCTAAATGCTTTTAACAGAACAGAACACAGAATATTGTTATAGCTTGCTGCTGAATATTGCACAATCTGAAACAGATCTATAATGCAAATTATGGCAATCATAATGTATAAATTCAGTTTAAAAAATTACAAGAAGAGAAAAATTTAATTTTTTTCAATGATTATATAATTATTCAAGTAAATTCGCCCATGAAGAGGATGCATATATGTTATCTAATGTACAAATCTAGGAACCCAATGTAAGAATATACAGGTCTTGCAGCTGTTTTGGGGAATACAGCAAAAAGATAATAGAATGTGCATGGTTATGTTCCCTTCATCATTCTCTAAAAGTTGCAGTTATGTCCATAAAAAACATCTGTAGGAACAAGAGATTAAAAAACAAGTTATACACAGACATAGCAGTAAAAGTCACTTCCTGGCTGCGATTGTCTAAGAACGGGACTGTGAAGGATCAGAAATGCAGCTTGTTTGTTCCTTTATCATATTTCAAGATCTGGAGATTTAAGAACCTATTAAGCTTCCATACTGGATCAGAAGATCTTGGAGTGGTCATCAACCAATACCTGGTGTTTCAGAGGCAAGCGAATATATCTCAATTCGTACCAAACAAATCCTGAGCCAAACCCATTCACACTTCTTAGAAACATAGATATACTGTCAGACTTTAACAAACACAGTAAGGAAGTATAAGAACTATTTGCTAGGGTGGGATGCTACCTTAATATATAATCAATTAAAAAAGGCCAATAACCTAGAAATGCTAAAAAGTTACCGAAGCAAGTTGCCGAAGAGAGTTTTAATAAATAACTGTTCTTTAGTGGATACAGGGAGGGGGGGAGACCCAACACAGCTGTAGGGGAAACGGCTTTTCAAAACTTTATATTAAAATCTGCATCATGATTTGGAGAAGGAAATGTTCCATAAAATGAAGACTTTCTAACCATGCTTTAAAAATACTGGGTTAAGAAGCAGCAAAATGACGTGACACCTACTGTTGACAAATACAGAACTTTGCATCTTAGAATAATTTCAGCTATTTAATTTCTATGCTGGATTTTATACAAACTATAATCTCTTAGTAAAAATGGAACCATGCAATAAAATGTCAACAGTACAAATAAACCCTAAAGACATATGAAGAAAAGAGAAAATATCATATCTTTAAATAAATCGACAGTGCATGTTCTATTAAGATAGGGTGCTCAAGTCTAAAAAATATCTCAGAAATACAGGGGAAATAAAAGTGAGTTCAACGAACTTCACAGAATTGTTTAATAAATCAGGTACATTTTGGAATATTTTTACTTGTCTCTGAATTGTTAAGCCCTGCCTACTTTCCATTGATGGACTGCAGAATCATGAGCCTGATTTGATGTTCACAAAACTTTTGCTGAAATAGGATCAAGGAGTGTTATCACTCATTCCAAAGTTAACCACATCTCTGATCCCTTGTAGGACCCCTCTCAAGCCCCTCTCAAGTTTTAGGTAGTTAGTTATGAGGTTTTGGGGAGTGAAATTTTTACTTCACTTTAATCACGTTAAGCTTGGCTTCAGGTTCTTGTGCTTTACTCTGATCACTTCGGCAGATCTAACTGTAGTTCAGTGTTACATCAGTGACCAGGCATTTCTTTAAAAGAAAAGTATTATATATCAAATACTAAAGCATTTGAGTAGGAAATAGATGCTAAACCAGGGGGAATTCCATATACCCAGCCAGTTTGCTAGCTAGTCATCCATCTTCACTCTGGTGCCCCACAGTACTTTAGAACTTCTGCAGGACCATGTGTCTTAGTAAGACCCTCATTCCTACCAATTTCCAGATGAAGATCATCTCCCTTTCTAACTCAAACTTTTCTTTTTATACTGAAAATAAGAACCTTGAATAATGTCTTACATTTTGTGAATTGTTTCATTGGGCAAGGCGGAAGTGAGAGGTGAAACTTCAAAAACTCATGTAACCTGCTTTGTTTTAGCATCAGAGAACTGGATTAATTGCTCCCTGGGGCTTTTTGGCTCCTGCAGGGAGCATCTTTCAAACTAACATTCAGAGCCAGGATTATACAGTAATCTCTAACAAACCCATAAAGATAATATGGTATTTACACAATTAAGTGCACTCTTTGAATATTTCATGATGCACAGTACTGAATCCATCACACACATGTATTAAGAACAGAAGCTGCTCCCAGTTAGTTCAAATTTATTTTCTTCAACGTCTTGTTAATGTAGATACCCCAAAATATCAATTCATCATCAGTGTGCATGAACTTAAACTACTGAAAGTAAAATGAACATTTTCACATTATTCATATTTTAATTATTAATGAAAGCGCTGCCAAGATGCAAAAAAAAAAAAAAAAAATCATTAATTCATGGAAAAATAATTTTTAAAAAATACACACTGATTTTTAAAATTTACCTTTATGCTCTATCTTATCTTTAATATCTTCAAGTAACATTTTTAAGGGAGACTTCACTGTGATCAGCTCTCTTTAATTAACTTTAGAAATGTGAGTGTTTTACAGTACAGTCTTTATCAATTTTTTTTATTTAGCTATTAACACTTATGTATTACCTTCAACAGACCATTATCAGATTTCTATCGAGTCAGGCTTTGGTATATACCAAAGATCTTGATACATCTAGCAAGCAGTTAACCTCTTACCCCACACTCTCTTGTAACTGTGATTATGATGAATGAGTGGTTAGTTCTAAGCAATTCTGTTTTATGTCAATAAATGAATCAAACAGTCACTGGTATATGTGCATTAGGAAGACAGAGAGAAAATGAAGCTGTCTGTGGACACTTTATAACCCTCACTCTTTTAAGCAATGTGATTTGAAAAGTTAATGCTGACATTAACTGTTGGTATTGTTCACCCATACCATAGAAAAAGCAATCCTTTGTGTAATTTACGTAGAATGAGAAATACTATATATAATTTACTACCTCCAGCGTGGCTTAAAGAAAATTCTCTTTCCAGCTTTTCTAAGATCCTGCACTGTAGTTATTAAGTGACCTGAGGCTTTGGTTTTGTGATGAACAATGATTTGTTCTAAAAATATTTTGGCTCTGCAAATGCCAATCATTTGCAGAAAACCCAAAGGACTCTGTCCAGGTATGGACTTGTACAAATACTTTGCTTCCACGTTCTTAATTCAGCTTCTTAGCACAAATATTTCCTAACAGATTCCTCTCTCCCAAGCAACTTCCACAACATATAGAATTGTTTGCATTAATATTTCCATTTTATTGCTCAGTACTTTTGCAAAGAATTTTTTAGACAGCAGATGGATCTCGTGCATTACACAGATCTCATCCAGCACACATATGGAGCAGCAGAGCAAGGAAGTCCTTGCTTATATCCAGAGCATGACTACCGTTTGAAAAATCATTTGTAGCAGCAGCTTTACTAAATGGCTCAACTTCATCAAAAAGTAAGCAAAGGCAACATATGTGGCCTCTCTCTTTGTGCAGCGTGTCAGAGGCTGATTGGATAGTACTCTTACTAAAATGAGGACACTGCTGAGGGTAAGTGCTAAAGAGTCTCATAGCATGAAACCCTTTGGGTTTCTATGAACATAGCCAGTTATTTTGTATATTTTCTCTTGTGGCATACATTTCATTCTTCATAAAGACTTGAAGATTTCTGTGGTACATTAAATATCAAAATCCTAGAAGTAGGTTAAGTGCATCATTTTGTTTTTATAAGAAAAAATGGCTAAAAGTAATATAATGCATGTTGTTTCCACAATATCATGTTCTTTATATCTATTAATTTATTTACGTACTACCAAGAAACAGTCTGAACAGTTAATAGAGAGGCAGACAAAATAATGTCTGCTGCACTCAGAAGGTAAACGGGAACTCAAATGGGCACATACTTCTGTGCTAGCATCATGCAACAGGCACTCCTATTAGAACTGGAAGTCCCTAGGTGACCTCCCACAACTGCCACAGCTTTAGAAAAATTCATATGGGGGAATCCATCAGATATCCCAGGTAGAAGCACAGGGTGGGGAGACAGAACTTCAGACACTAAAAAACAAATGGAACTTTTTGTAGTTTTGATTGGGCTTCTGTCCTGTTCTCAGCAGATGAATGTCCCAGCCACCCTTCTCTCTCCTTCAGGCCTTTTTCCACACCTTCCTACCTGCAGGTACAACTACAAAGGTCTGGATGGATACAATTATGTCCCTATTAGACCCACACTGGCAAATGTGCTTGGGCATCTACGCACCGGGTATTACTCAAGTGCAAGGAAATGCCCTTTCCCCCTTCCATTTTGTTTCTACTCAACTGATTATCTCTTAAGTACATCTAAAATACATGTATTTACAGAAGCTTTCCCAGACAAAAAAACTCTTCAAGGCAGGTGCCTTGCTTTTGTATTCATTTATACCTCACGTTGTATACTGGAACTTTTGTTTCTTATTAGAAAATTTGTGTGCTACTGCAGTGAAAGCATCGCATAAAAACAGTAAGACCGTGTTCCAGTAGAAGTAGATTTTATATTCACCATTTATAAAATAATCCCAGGGAAATAGAGCTTCAGGCTGCTGAGGAGGCTATTTCATGGCGCAACCACATAATTTTACATCGGTATGTCACAAACGTTAGCCGGAAAGTAGCAGTAGCCAGAAGAGGATAAAGACCTCTGATATCTCCAGCACACACATGCCAAAAAAGTATGGAAGTTGCAGCAAACAGAGCTTCTAGTAGGGCACCACTCCGCTTTCTTAATGGGAATTTTGAAAGAATCAGCTCTTCGTAGAAAGAGGTAGGTGATAAGCTGATAAAAACCTCCTTGATCAAAATGCTGATGAACAATTATATCTTACAAAGAGAAAAATGGAGACCAACGTTTTAATTGAGTTCAGTATATTGATTTTCTATAAAGTATAGACACTGTATTTTCCCAAATCAATTAACTGTAATTCAGTAGAACATCAGATGTTATCAATTAAACTTATAAAGGTAAATAGTGCCAAAGCCAATGTCTTCACTTTCCTCAAGTAAGCTGTGTCTTCTTTAACCTTATCACGTAAATATTCACAACTTTATAGTTGTCTCCTTTTAAATAAGCTGGTACAAATATGAAGCACAAATCTATTTGGTCAGATGGTCCATGGTGTAAATAAGCATACTGTCTAAGTTTTAAATAGAATCATTCCAAATTAAACAAACAAACAAGTATAAAAATTGCCTTAAAAATAAGATTGAGGAAAAGATATTAAATATTGAGTTTGAAGAAAAGCGTACTCCCTGACAATGTGCTGATTGGAATAAGTGTTTGAAAAGATGAAGTTTACATACTTGCAGTCTTAGTTTTGTTGTGTTATAATGTGTTTGCATGTGTGTATCCCCTAAGTGTTTCTGGTTTTGTTTTTAAACTGCCTTTGAAAAAATTGGCTGTTGTTTATTTTTAAAGAAATTTTATTTTAGTCTCAAATGCAATTATATTATTTTCAACATGTTCTCAATACATGCTTTTCACTGAAGAGCTGCTCTTACAAGACACCGACGTTTCACGGGCTCTAACACCATTCATTTCAGGGTTTTTTTTTCCCTGAAATGTCAGTGTTTTCACTTTGTAGTCAAGTCACAATAAAATGTTTACACAAAACCTGAGCTGCTTGTAAAAAGGTATTTCTAAGGGCTGATGCACAAGCAAAATTTAAGTACTGTGCTATTAGAGGACATTTATTTTGCCGTCTGTAACTTTAAATAACTATTGCAATTTACTACTGGATAAACCTACCTGAGAAGAACAATTAAATAAATTAAACCATGTTAAGACCACATTCTTGAAAAAAAGTAACCTTTAGTTAGGACAATTACTCCGTGGGCATAACACAAAAGCATAAGTGTCACATTTTCCATGAAACTTACTTTTGTATGAATCATCAATCCTGTTTTCTCCTGAACAAAACTAGCCAAATATGTCAAAAAAAAAAAAAAAAAACCAACAAAAACCCAAAGTTGTCTGAACTGGATGATCCAAGTAATTACAAGTTACAGCAGAATGCATCTATGACAAAACTTTCAAACATTTGAGGAAAAAGTTATTATAGCCCCTGGTTGAAATAGCTTTGGTGTAGACCTATATCAGTACTTAGCTGATCTTGCTCTATTCCCATACACACAGTTTCAAAGATCAACCTTCCTAGCACTGATCTACACTCCTTCCCTTTGGAGTACAGATCAAACAAGCACACTATAAAAAAAAAAATATTATAGCATAAAATGAAAAAGGTATACACATCTCATTAGCATGTTTTAAATGCTGCTTAGAATTTAATTTTCTCAAAACTCACTATATAGGCACACATTTTGTCTTCTACACCAACCCCCCCAGGGCTCCCATAGTGTCATTTCCTTAGGGCCTATTTGTTCACCCTCAGGTCCTGATCCTGATTTCATCAGCTTCCATGGTCACCTCACATGAATAAGTATTTGCAGAAATCAAGCCTTTAAATTGAAATACGCTTGAGGTAACAACCTGTCCTATTAGTCTATAGAGCACAGTGAAAATTTATGACACTGTACATATTACTGTTATTGAATAGTAAGAGTCTGTATGTGCTGAACTAATGTGTACTACCCACAGAACATTTGCAAGTTCAGAGAGGTACAATAGAGTGATTTAAGAAGATCTAAACCTGTATTACGATAGAATGTATACTTCAATCCTGTTTTCAGTATGTGAGGAAACACTGGTCTGAATCAATCAGTTGTACATCCTACATTTTATTTTCAGCTTATGTGAACTTCAGGTTTGTATATGTTCCCAGATATATAGTGCTAAATACTAAAATAAATCCTTTAGTCAGAGAACAAAAACAGTCAGCCATAGTGTTAGCTTCTCCAGATATTCATGCCAATGTGATCAAACCCTGAGCTGCAGATAATATCTATACAAGACTAGACTGTGGTTCATTTTGTACAGTCATTTTGTATAGTCATTTCCTTGGCTTCATTGTAAGGCTGCTGAACCATATTCCAGCACTCATGGTCACAATACTGTAACGTGTATCAGCTATGTTAACAACTTTATCTGCAAAAGCCAGTGTACAGTTATGTGATAACAACAGTCCCTACTTTTCATTAAAGTTTATGTACTTACTTGATTGACCTAAACACATTGTTTTCAAAGTGCCAATTTTGTTTAACACAGCTTTTTGCCATTGTCAACCAAGAAAAGCAGGACTCAGATCAGGAGTCCACAACATAATTACTAAAGCCCTTTATATCTTCATACTACTACATGAACATGAATTAAACAGTACTTACAGGTTCTCAGTTAGCCTGGTACACATGAAGAAGCTCACCATTGTAGTTATTCCATTGCTTTGATTGGAAAGTGTATTCCATATTGAGGTATAAAGAGGTACTGTTTGTATTAACTGATACATTACTATTTCCATCTATAGATGAGAAAAATGAGGCAAAGAAAGCCTAACTAATTGCTTGATAAAACATGCAGTGGCAAAGCCAGGAAGAGTTACAACAGATTTCCCACTCTCAATTCAGTAATCACTTTACATTGCCTTCTCGGGACTATTTTTCAATGGTAATACTTTTTTAAAATTGTTTCTTTTATTTGATAACAATATTTTCTTTAAATACGACTGACAATGCTCATTAAAAAGATGCTGAGCTGTAAACAAAAGAAACTGCAAATATAATAGCAAAACCATATATGAAAATGAACATTTGCGAAGAGGAAGGGTTAGTACAAATTGAACACATTTCCATATTGAGAGGAGAACTAGTCATATTTTTCCCTGATGAATGTAGTTTTGTGAACATCTTTTTCCACAAATGATTGAATAAATATTTATTCATAAACTATATTTGTGACTTAAGAGAACAAGCTGCATAGATTGGTTTCATTTATACTACTTCATACAAGAGGTATTGCAATAATTTATATCAAGCCAAGTCTAAGTGCCATTAGATTTTCCTTATTATACTTGACCAAAGCTGAAGACTATCCAAAACAGCAATTCTATTTGTTGTGTAAATATCTTCCTCCCAGATCGTCTCCTCTAACGTTACCCTTCTCAAAGCATTTATGCATATGCATAGTCCCATTTGCTTTATTTGAACTTGGGCATACGCTGAAACATATTCTTGGGCCATGGCCTAACGGACTACAGTCTCAGTCCTTTTGCTGCCACCATAAAAGTCAGCTTTCTCCAGGGTATATAAAAATGCATTCTCAGTTCAGCAGATAGTGGTCGTCCTAGTGTTTCCTCATGTAGCATTTCCTCTAAAAGTCCTGTCAGTCTGGAATCACAGCCCCAATTCATTTCTAGAAATAATTTTCATTGCAAGAGCAAGATTCACCGCTATCATTAGCAGGTGTCACCACTGACATGTTACTGTAAGCAACACTGTTCTCTCATTATTATTATTATTACAAAAACCAAAAGAAGGCTTGAAATAACAGGAATATTCACTGTTAATTCAAGCATCAGTAGCCCCTCTGAATAATTGAAGCATAAGTTGGTTTTAAAAAAAGTGTATTAGTAGTTAGGTACATTTCTTAATAAAAGAACATTTTAAAACTGTGATATGACAGCAGCATTTTAAAATAGCTTCCATTCTTCGTGTTAAAAGATATTAGAAAGATGCATCTAGCAGGAAAATTAACCAATAAATACTTACAAATACACAAGAAAATCAGCCCCAGCTCCCAGAAATCACTGGTAAGTTGCTTTTGAATTCATGAAACTGACCTGAAAATACAAAAGGAAAAAAGTTGAAACAAAACAAAGTCCAGCAATTATAAATGTTACTTTTTTATTATTATAGAATAGTTATGATTTTTAACTATGAACTAAATAAAAACAGAACACAAGCCTGTTGTCACTATTTCAACCAAGTAATTTACACAGAATTTGTTTCCAGGAAGCCAATACCAAGAGAAACAATTATTTCATTGTTCTGCATCTCACACCATAGCAACCCAGACCATTACAGCTTCTAAGAACTGTCATAAATGCAAGCATGGTTATCTTTTAATAAGGAAAATAGCTGTGAGGGCTTTTTGGCTGGGTGGGTATTTTTGTTGGGGCTTTCAGCTTGGTTTTTTTTTCGTTTGTTTGTTTGTTTTCAAGTGTTACAGAACATTCATTACTTTTTTTAAGTATTTTATTAACAGCATTTTGCAGCTTAACTGCTGTAAAATAATACTGTTTAGGTGCATTTAACTTGAACCCATCTAAGCCAAAATGCATACAGAAAGAAAGACTAATGATTTTGTTCTCCTACACTCTAGATCCCAGTTAGAAGCTTAGCCTAAGTACAATGTCTTCACTATAAGGCATGATTAAACCCAACATTCTTTTTCCTGCATACCCCTCAGTTCTAGTTGGAAAGGTAACAGATGCAACTCAAACCCACAGAGCTCGCCTTATAAAATTCTTTAACTAGCACAATGACTCACTTTATGCCTCTAAATATCCATGGTTTCCTCTCTCCAGAACCCCCATGCATTAGAAGGTAGTTCAGTAGTTTATTTTTATTGTTTGGTCTACATACAGCACATTTTTAGTTCTTATGAAAACAAAGAAACTTTGTTGCACAGCCCTTGTTTTCTTTCCAAATGTGAGGATGGATATGGGTAACATTAAACTGAAAATAGTAATGGAGCCTGGGCAACTAGTTTAGGTCAAAACCTTTTTGTTCTCTGGGAGCTATCTGATTAATTTGCAGTTCATAAAACAGTAGGTATAAGCTCAGTTTAAAAACGTGTAACTATATTTAAGATGAAATCATCATTTTTGTTAGCCTCCAGTAATCTTTAAGAAACACCTTCCCACAACATTTCTGTATCCCAAAGTGCACCAGCCAGTACTGCACATTGCCTAGAGACAAGGAGAGAATACCAAACTTATCTTGATATAGAATATCCTCCTTATTTCATACACCCACCCTGAAGTGCATATTATTCATTCCAACCAAGCCCTCCCCCATCCTGAAAGTACACATTTAATTGTGTCTTCTCTCCTGTAATACCAACAGAGAGTCAACAAATCTCATTTGCTATATCAATGCAGTGTTATTATATATTTTAAAAGCAAGTCTGATTCTCATTATCAGCTGATTTGTGCCATTAGTGTGCTTTGGAGCCGCCAATTAAACAAGGACAGTGGTTCATAAGGTCACAGTTAATTAATCTGAAAGAGTATAAATATGCTTTAAATGCACACCACCTCACATAGAGAATTTAGGAACAAAGCACCAAACTTTTATTCTGGGCAAGCAATTAGGAGGAAAGGTTAAATACACAAAATTTTAAATATTGCTTTAGCACTCTGTTAATCTATCAGGTAAAAAGCTTGGTTTGGTAAAAAATTCTGCAGAATAATATGTGTGTGAAGCCTTGATTCTTACGGGAACAGTGCAAGTGAGGAAGAAGGCAGAACAGGACTAACCATACCCAGTGACCCTGAGCAAATGAAGGCTTGCTGCTCAAATAACACCTCAGAACTGGGAATCAGCTGGAGGCTTACTCATTACATAGCTAGTCAGGGTGGAAAAAACAAAACCAAAAATCCCAACCCCAGCCAGCCCAGTCTATGGAACAATCTGGGCTAGACTGTTGTACCTACTCCACTCTCGTGAGACCCCACCTGGAGTATGTGTCCAGCTCTGGGGCCCCCGCAAAAGAAGGACATGGACCTGTTGGAGCAGATCCAAAGGAGGGCCACAAAGATGATCAGAGGGCTGGAGCACCTCTCCTGTGAAGACAGGCTGAGAGAATTGGGGTTGTTCAGCCTGGAGAAGGGAAGGCTCCAGGGAGACCTTATAGCAGCCTTCCAGTACCTGAAGGGGGCCTAAAGGAGAGCCGGAGAGGGACTCTTTGTCAGGGAATATAGTGAAAGGACGAGGGTTAACGGTTTTAAACTGAAAGAAGGTAGATTTAGATTAGATGTTAGGAAGAAATTCTTTACTGTGAGGGTGGTGAGGCACTGGAACAGATTGCCCAGAGAAGTTGTGGATGCCCCATCCCTGGAGGTGTTCAAAGCCAGGCTGGATGGGGCTTTGAGCAACCTGGTCTAGTAGGAGGTGCCCCTGCTCAAGGCAAAGGGGTTGGAACTTGATGATCTTTAAGGTCCCTTCCAACCAAAACCATTCTATGATTTAGTACATCATACAAAAATTACTTTTCCTTCAACCACATTCCCTTAGTAAATTTAATGAAACAGTACAATCAAGTAAGTGTTCAGTAATAGCAGAATTCTACCAACACAACCAGAGTATAAGTAAAATGCTGAAAACAAACTAATTGACCAGGAATAGTTATTCAGTTATTCACAGTGAAAATTCAAGTATGAGTGTATGAGGCACCTGGGACTTATATGGAAGAAAAAGATACCTGTTTCTTACTGCCCTGACTCATTTTACTTTGCACAGCTCTTGTCTCAAAAGATAGAAAATATAGCTAACACACACACACACACAAAATGAAGTAGTTGCTAATTTTTTTTTTCTCTTTTACACGTATAGCCTTGCATCACTTTTCTTCATTTTAGCTTTCCAGGTAATTTTTCTTAAGCAACAACAAAAAACCCCTATTTTCTTATCCATGTAGAAAACCCTCTGTCCATCAAACACTAGCATCATAAAGTTTAATGCAAAGTTTCTATCAGATGTATCCCATATCATATAATTAAATGAATCATATAATTAAATAAAAATTTATTACATAAATAAAATAGACCAAGGTCTAATATTATAAAGGTTGGTACTTGTTCCATATAGGTTTTTATACCTGTCTCTTGTACCAATAAAAGACTTGCATCATGTTTTCAAGGTGTTTGGGAGGCCCACTCTCACTGATGTTGAGAAGAAAGACCTAATCCTTTCACAAGTCTAGCCCTTATTCTATTAGCTTTAACTATTTATGCTTTCTCTTTAGACCTCTCAAGCTGAACTCCAAGTGATTCCGCTGGCAAACAGTTGCTGCATAAACATATAGAAGAACAAAGTTTTCTTTAAAGTATTCTGTTGATTTAATTGATACAAGTCCCACCAGAAACTTCATTCAGATATTTTGCAGTCGAAATGCGCTCAAAATGTTCTCAATACCTGCAATTTCTGCACGCCTTTCAGATGCTTGTTTGGAAAGTTACTAGCATGCTTATCAAAGACTGGCTCTCCCAGTCCCACTATGAAAGGGGAAAAATAAAGCTGTAAGAGAAACAAACCTATGCTCTAATTTCAGATACCTTTGCCAAAAGATGTTTCATACTTAAATCGGCACATGGCATGAACCAAACAAAAAAGCTTATGTTTTCTTTTTCCTGTACTGTAGCTGACTTTCTGTTCTACCACTCCGTTAAATTGCCAAAACTTTTGACACCAGAAGAAAAACACAGTGTACAGACTGAAATCTGTGTGACAGTGACTCCAGTGCCCTGGTACTAACCAGCATTTCAACCTACAAGCTGGAGCACAGCTGCAAGGCTGGGGAACCAAGGCAAAAGAAGATGCAATAAAGCAGATCTAGATGAACTTACTGGCTATACTTCTGTGACACTTGCTGTTGAAAACACCCAGAGGTAACACACGATGGACTCCCAAGTCTTGGAAAGCAGAATATAAAACCCCCAAACAATGCAAACTGCCACCACCAGGAAAATAAGAAACCACAGAGACAGGGATTTACAAAAGGACCTAAGAGTTCAGGCAACCAGCTTTCAATGAAAATAGCAAAGGTTGATTATCTCCTCATTTGTCTCAAAAATTATATTTTAGAAAGCCATAAAAAGGTTACACTTTAAATGAAAATTTTTGCTCAAAAGCAAACATTATAGCAGTTTTCACGGATTTGACTGTTTGCTTGGGGTTGTTTTTTTCAAAAAAGGAAAATGTGTCCTAATGTCAGGTAACATGAAATAAGACAAAGGTCATTTCTGCAAGCACCAAGAAGTCACAGGTCTGGCATAAAAGAAGGGTTAATAAAGTTAACCATCTCTCATTGACTCCACTAAGAGTAACATATAATGATCCAACAATTTCACAGAATCTTTCAAAATAACTCCCTTTTCTAAAAGCTACGCTTTTGCTTGTTTTACAAACGCATATTGACACCAAGAGAATGCTGGACATAAAACAGATCACGTATATCACAGGATTTTGAATGCCCTAAATATTATTAATCAAAGAAAATTCCACCAATGGGCAAATGCCACTTATAAAACAGTCCTCTTTTCACCTAAACACCATCAGCTCTAATAATTCCAAGAGATTTTAGTTTTCAGAACATATGACTTTACCACTTTTGGAAAGCACAAAAAATATTACTCATTTTATAAAATCTTTAATTATAATATTCTGATTCTTCTAAGATAGAGCCTCTACAGGTAGCCTGTCTTTTCTGTGCACAGTCATCAGTGAGCATGAAGGAAGCCTGCAAGTAAAAAATGGAAGCAGTTATTTAGTAAAAAGCATGGCATCATGTTATATCATTTGAGAATGTGGCCTATCATTGTGGGCTGCTGGGACTAAAATATGTACCATTCAACAACTGTTATAAAACTATTTTCAGAATCATAGCATGATGTGAAATGAGAAAAAGGAGTAATGCAGAAATGAAGCTATACATTTAGGGCCTGAATTACATAGCAATTTCACACCCTGAAATGTGCAAAATTTCACAATTAAAACAACATTAATGACCTGTAAGCCCTTAGCCACAATCTCAAAAATTAAGGGGGCAGTAGGATGATTATGAGGAGATCCTTTGAGTTGGCTTTCTAAAAATCTTACTTAATCGCTGTAGAGGGCACAGTTTCCAGATGATTCAATGAAGAATATTTTACTTACACATGGAAAACTCTTCATACGTGATCATTTTGAAACAGGAAAGTAAACACAGTAATTAACCATTATAGATGAGACTTTCTACAAAAGAGACTAGGAAATTCCTGTTTTCGTCCCTTTGTGTCACTTCTCTTCAATAGTCCGAGACTGCATTTTAATGCTTTGCTGGCTTGTTTCTTAAACTGTTTACTCTCCTTGATTCCATGCATTAGCAAAAAACAATCAAACAAAAAATCTCAACCAAACCAAAACAACCACAATGTTGTTTCCCTAATGCTTTTCATTTTAGAATAGCCCCTCTGCTACGATCCTCACTTGGATTTTTGTACTCTGTAACAGAGATTGCAGCCAAATGATCTATCAAAGGAGGAATCGGTGCATACCACCTGTTACGCAAGTGGTCATTTTAAAACACATGCTGCATCACAGTAAGGTAAGAACACCATGGTAAATATGATGTAAACACAGGTCTCCAAAGCTCTGTACTCAGTCACTAACTTTGCTACAGATTTTCTGCTCGGCCTTCAGCTAAAGAGTTTCTCTGTGCTTCTTGGTTCCTTATTCACAAAAAGGAGCTACTATTTCTTCCTTCTGTAACAGTGATGCTTTACAATTCTACATACCAGAAGCCGTGTTGTCGTTATTACAGAAACAAGGCTTAAAAAAAATACCTAAAATAAGATACATCTCCACAGAGTTTTGCAGGGAGATGTGAGCTCACTCTGCCCACACTCAGAGATGACTGGCCACAAACTCACTCTGATCCAGTTTAGCTATGGTTAGCACTTACATAAACTACATGACTTCCAGTTTAGAGCAACCTCACATCTGCCTACAAAAAGCATGTCAATATACAAATACAATAGATAGTGTTTCTGTAAACTACCTCTTAAAAAAAGGAACCCCACAAAAATCACCACTCAACAGCAGTTCCCCATCTTTCCCCAAAGGGTATCACTCAGTAGCAGCACATGATCTGGCAGCAATATATTATATAAGTGACTACAAGAGCTCCTTATGATCTCTTCTGTAAATGTACATACATTGGCAAAATTGTACTATGTCTTCAACAGGCAGCTTGTGAAGGTTTCTCTGCTGTGTGCCTGCATATCTATAAAGCATTCAATCACTACAGGACCTAAACACAAAATACAAAATTAAGGTCTTTTTGGCTGTATAACTTTATAGCATAGAATCAGGTTAAGACCAAAAAGGATTTTGATGAAAAAAGTACTGCACGTATCCAACAACTAATTTAAATGTATTATTATACCTGCCACCAAAATTACACTTGAAAACACCAAAAATGTCCAATTCACTGCACAGATGAAAGAAATACCTAAATATGTATTTATTCTTTCATATAAAAGGAAAAGGGGCTAGCATTCCAGATCTGATAAGCTCTGTACTCATACTTTCAAGCAGATAAGAACCACAAGACATACACCACGCTGCTTGGAAGGCTGAAGGGAGAGGAGGAACTCCAGTTATAACTCAGGGCTTAGAGACAGCAAAAGCCTCCTCAGTGGCTGGGGCAGGCTGGTAAGCACTGTCGGCTCCCCGCTCCCACATCAAGGGATTCAGATTGCCCAGCAGTTCCTGCACCAGCCCACTGCCACTCACATGATGTAGCTATGACAAAAAACACTTCTGAACCTCTTGGAGAGCTATGTGCCATTTTAATAGCCACAGGCTGGGTCAGTCCTAACCAATACGATTGAATTAAAGGAAACAGAGAAAGCTTTCAGAACAGCTATGTTTCTGTAGTGTTTACACGTATAGATCAATGTGCTGAAGGCACTACAAGGGGAATTAAGCCCAGAATGAAAAGTTACAACACTACAAGCCCCAAGAAGTATGACTGGTGGTCCAAATACCAGAAAACCTTCCAATATGCGGTACTTTGAGAATCAAATACAGAAAGAGTTTTACAGCAAATACAAGCTGTGTCCTGTGTGACAGGACCCAGAGGGTAACGATTAATGGAGCAGGTTCAAGCTGGAGGCCTATAACCAGTGGTGTCCCCCAGGGGTCAATACTTGGTCCAGTCCTGTTCAACATATTCATCAGTGACCTGGACGAGGGG
>JAOXNO010000041.1:53799729-53822144 GCA_028565335.1 Limnodromus scolopaceus | reverse complement strand
TTCAGCAGGGGAGTTGGACTAGATGATCTCTATGGTCCCTTCCAACTCTAAAAATTCAGTGAAATTCAGTGAAACTGCACTTGGGAAGTTACTTCTACATCTAGAGAAGCAGCTGTGTGCAGAGGCCATGGTTTGGAAATGACATCCAGGGTCACTCTTCAGGGACTCACATTTGTCACACAACCATTGAAATCAGCAGCACAAAGACACATATGGCAGCTCTGGCATTGACCTTCATTATAATATTTGGCTTTTTTTTTCTCTGCCTTCTCTCTGTGCCTCAAATGTACTTTCTCCGTTTGTAATGATGGCTTTTTAATCTCTTCTTATGTGTGTATGGAGCTTTGCAACAGTAAGAGGGTCTCAGGGTGCTTCTGTAAAACAATCTCACAAGGATTCTCTGGATACGACTTTAACACAAAATAATAACAATGGATTTTGTTTATTATATAATATTATCAGTAGGTAATAATTCCGTTATGAAAGAAGAACACCACACATACCAGGAGCTGTTAGCCTACCACAATGATGTGTTTTTTCTTGATAAATTGTATCAAAATTATATTACTAGTTTCTGGCTCCCTTTATCTT
The DNA here is from genome assembly GCA_028565335.1 of Limnodromus scolopaceus. Lineage (NCBI taxonomy): Eukaryota > Metazoa > Chordata > Aves > Charadriiformes > Scolopacidae > Limnodromus > Limnodromus scolopaceus. The sequence continues at coordinate 53,821,553 of JAOXNO010000041.1, read as the reverse complement.
TTGAATACATAATATGTGTCAGGTTCCCTGCTCTTTCATGTTCAGACCAATACTTAAAGTCATTTTACCGAAGAATTGGATTACTTTGTTTAAAAGAGGGCACGTTCTTTCTGATCAGTCATATGACTGAAAAGGACAGTATAAAAAGTATAAAATGTTTTTCAAACTTTAATTTAGCACACAGTTAAGTCTCCTTAATGAGCCTCATGGAGCTCTGGATTGGACTAAATTGAAATTCAATTACACAACAGAATGGCATCCCATTGATTTGCAATTTAAATCAATGATCTATATTTACAGGAACATATTCACTTTATCCCCAATTTTTTATATCTTTCAACCTAGACGATTCTATGATTCTATATATATTTTTAAATTTTATCTAGAACTGCTCACCTCCTCTGAGCAAACAGCCTTTTTGGAAAGAAAAAATAAAAACAAATTCCATGACTGTATTTTCCTTGCTAGACAAAGCATCAAAAATTATGTAGAGTTGAGGACAGTTAAACAACATGAGAGGCTTTGAGTCGTACATGACTGCTCAAGGTCTCAAGCTGTTGCACACAGACGACGGAAAGCATTTAGGACACATCTTCATCAGGTTCTTTCACTGGACTTTGATTTGAACACCGACTAAGTTGTACTTGTGCTACACTTACCAGATGCAAACTCCTTGGCACAATTTCTGATAATGTAATACCTACGTACACATAAAGAAGGCTTTGAATACTAACAAGAAACGTCTTTAAAGCCCTCAAGCAAAGAGATGGGGGGGAAGAGGGGGAGAGTTAATTGTGAAAGTCCAGTTTTACCATTACATCCAAGAACTTCAAATGGTAAGATAGCTGAAATGTCTAGCTGATGTTTTATAGATATCAACAATAATACTAGTGCATGGGAACACATTACCATGTTTAAAATCACAGCATAAATATACCATATAGCTATTGGATTTGAAAATTCCCTGAAAATCAGAGATTCAACCTTTCACAACCATGGTGTACTTACACAACAACAACAAAATAGAGATTGTTGGTTTTGATCTAAAAAAAAAGAATAAAAGAAGAAAAAGAAAAATGCAACAATGTACCCTTCCTTCAGAAATTAATGTAAGCAGGTTGTGAGCTAAATGGAGCTGTCATCTGTATACACAAGCTCACATTTTTTCATGACAAATCTGTTTTGTAATATTACAATATAAGTGTGCCATTTGCTCCCATTGAAATGAATGTTAGTCCAGACAAAATATTTGGGTTCTGTATTGGAGACTATCTTATGACTGAAGCTTAGATTTTCAAAACTAGTTAAGTAGGACATAAAAATCAATTAGAAGGCCTTAAAAATGTCTGCCTTCAGGTCTACTTCCCTGGATTCTCTGAGGGACAAAACCTCCTTACTACATATCTTAGGGGTTTTTTTTCCCAAAATCCTGAAACATAATAATTATAGCTTAAGTCTTAAAAAAACCCAAAAACCAAGAAACTTTATATACTAACTTCCCTCTCAGCTCCAATTTTTGAAATTAATTTCTCCTGACACTGTAACTAGAGAAAAGGAGGTCCAGGTGCTCTCACTTTAATTTCACTTCAGATGAATCATAAGTAAAAAAAAAAAAAAAAAACCTTTCTTCAAGGATCCATTCAGTCAATTAGAATCCCATCTTACATATGTATCCTCTGTTAGAAAATGGTTCCCCAAGTATGTGGCACAGAGTGCTACCAGCAAGGATATGGCTTTGTATTCTACCCAAAGGACCATTCTATTTGTGATTATCCACAATTCAGTCCTGAGTCCTGAAGACAATTAACTGTCACCTGCCGGACAAATAAGTCACTTTAAAAAAAAGAAAAAAAATAGAATGAAGTTACCTCACCAAGCTCTCAAAATGAAAACCTCCTTTCAGTCTCCCATAAAGCATGACTACTTCATCAGTTAAAAAAGCAAGCAAAAAGTTATGTTTAAGGAAAGAGTACACCTTGAAACAGAAATTTGCCTTCAATGGCAAAGCTATCAGTCTGATAAAAATTCAAGCTTTTGAGACTTAACCAGTGGAAGCCCTTGTTTCTTCTGATTTTCACCTATGACATCTCTGTCAAAATCTCTTTGGTTTGGAACAACACCTGTTCTTGTCACCCAAGATTTTTATTTCCTATTTTTTCTGCAACATTCACCTCTGGTATTCTGAAACCAGAACTGAAATAGGTTCACCAAAGCTACAAATCCTTGCAGGCAGTACTGCCCATTGAATAAACATGACTACCCCTAACTCCAATTTATGTTAAGGCCAGTCATGGGTATTAAGAGTCAAACAGGTTAAAATGCTAAAGCACTACTTTCTGCTGGCCCATAAAGATCAGTCTCATGTTCATAGTCTGTTTTTTGTACTGTGTACAGAGATCATGGATTAGTAAACTTAATCTTGGAGTCAGAGGTGCCCTGCACTCTAGGACAGCCTGTCCTAAGCTACAAATTTAAAGAAAAGTTTGGGGGAAGGGTTATGTTTCTCACGTGCTGAAAGTGATTCCTAACCTCTTTAGGTAGTCACATAAAACCACATCTCCAGGCATTTACTAGCATTGCTCAACAATCTATGAGCCTTAGGCTATCTGCACCTGCCATCAGCATGATACTGGCAGGCAGCAATGAAAAGCTGATGGCTAGAGGGGTGGCTACTAGGTGCTTTGCATACGATATTTCAAAAATGTAAATGGAATACTGATCTTAAAAAAAAATCAAATAAAAAAATCACACACTCGAAAAGTTAGCATTAATCTGGATAGCAAACCTGTAAGTTTTACAAAATTAACTCACAAGCCTGACATGTCTCATTAGAAGATCTTATAACTGGTTTAACTAAACAAAAGAAAAAAATTAATGAGGAAAGAAAAATATACAAGGAATAACATATTTCTTTAAAAAGAAAGTTGTTAGGAAGTGCTTCAAATATGCTTCTGTCTTGTGCTAAATGAAGCAGCTACTACTGTGGAATTTTAGGGTGTTGTTTTCTCCATTTTCTTTCTAATGAACACTGGAGTGAACATTACAGCAACATCCATCAGAAATCATTACAGCACAAGTTATAACTACTCCCCAGCAACTATAAAGTATGTAGATTACTTTCTTTTCTTTTTTTTTTTTTGGTAAAATTTTCTGATTCCTGTATTTTACTTTAACTAGAGACACTCTGCTTCCTTGAGCTAGAAATTTCTCTTTTTCCAGGTGACTGCCCTCTTTTTCTGGCATATGCACCCCTTGAAATGCAGTATAAAGATAATTACTTATGCATAAGTAAACTTATAATAAAACTTTCTGGGGAATCAAGGAAAAATAAAAGTCTTAAAAACTTAGCCAATGCCACTCTTAAGGACCAAAATCACATTAACAGATCATCTTTCCCACTTGACAAAGTTTTTAACCCTTGTTCTTCACTGTCTTTATTTAAGAAACTGTAAAATGTTGTAGTTCCAGTGAACACATTTATAATTTCAGTTATTTTATTGCTGACTACTCCTTGCTTCCAAATAACTTAATCCTTTGCTTGCTTTCTAAGGGCACTAGGGTGGTGCCACAGGTGTCAGCTACATTCAAGATAGTGTTGTTCTCAGTGTTGTGTAAATTGCCATAAAGGGCTTTAAAAGCGTACAGTTCTAAGAGGCCATGCATTTTGAAAGTATCAACAGGCACACTACTTGGTGTGAATAAATATGGTCCCTCAAAGAAATATATCAAACCCTGGAGGCTCATCTGATCTCACAGGAAGACATGGCTATTTTTGGCATACGGGGTTAAAACCCGGCTGGACTTGATTCGTGGCAGAACAATGATTTTAATGGATCTAGGATTTTGCTCATTATTCTGTCATCTCAATGAGGTAATGAATCTCTTGGAAATTTTTCAGAACAACAGCAAGTCACCTCCTTGAAAACTGGGGAGTAAGATTCTACTAAATAAGATTAGAGAGCAAAATCCCAGCCTAAGCCATGTAGAGCTTTGCAAAAACCAGTAAAAATACTACTAAAGCATTTTTAAAAAGTTTAAAAAAATACATTACTCTTAGAAGTCAGATGAATCCTCTCCGTAAGCATGCTGACTCTGATTTTAAGATTAACTAATCACAAATTGCTTAAGTGCATGTACAAAAATTAAGACATAATTATATAAAAAAAATTACTAAGTGGCTCAATGCCAACAAGAGAGTCTCCCGTCAGTCATATATGATACTCTTCTTGATACAATTCCCTACCGGGAGAAGCAGCTGTGTTCCTCAGCAAGTCCCAACAATATTTAAAACCTGGCTCCCGCAGACACAATAAGAGGGTCTAAAAACATAACCAGTTAGGCCCTTCTGGTTTTGTTCACTGTCATATGGAAACATAGGAAGCAAGATTCTCACATTTTATAAAACTCAAAATTCACAGCATTTCATAGTTGCATCAGTCCAATCCTACAGAAGCCAAAGACCTTGCATGAGATAAGTGATGGCTATACTTGGCCTCATTATCTCAACCATGCCACATCCAAGATGTATTTCAACAAGCTGGCCCTATAATCACACTGCCGTTAATGGTGAAACTTTCAATGATCTCAATGACAATGAGAACTAGTGTTTAGACAATGGTAATACTATCCTTGTGTAAAAACTGGAAGCAAGTACTGACATCACTAGGTTCTCTAACATCACAAGGATTTAGCAAACATACCATACAAACACAAGGAAAAAAAATCATACACAGAACACCATTCAAATGCACACAAAGTTCTCTGTGATTACAGCATACAAATTACTACTATGCTGTTGTTAGGGCTAGCTGGAAGGTATTAAAATTTGAAGTCAAATTTTAACATTTCAGAGGCAAATCACTTAATACTTCAAACTTGTATGGAGTTACTTTATGAAATCAAGCAACACTGCAGGACTTACAAGAAGCGCTGTATGACCTGCTATTTAATTTCTGTGTTTCTCTACTCTCTAAATGTGGCCTGTCGAAATTCCTCCAATGGGAATACCTTCTAAAAGAAAAGACCATTCTTGAGCCATCTCAGACTAGACATGAAAAATAAACATCATCGTTATACACCTGAACCCAACATGTAGGATATATTCATATTGTAGGAGAATTATATATTAACAGCACACTGTGAAAACTGAGCATGCTGGGAAAATATCAAGCTACTCGAACAAAACCAGTATTGTTCATAATATAGTTTTTCCACTTTGGAAACATAATTTGGCACCCTTTCTATTGGGCCCAGGTATTCTGAATTTCAGATACTCTTACAGAGAAGCTAAGTGGGGTTTATTCAGCTACACGTAAAGAAATATATGGTTCGTTCTTTTCTGTGTCTGAAAATAACTTGTTCACTCTGATAAAAAATATGTTGCTAGAGAGGGTGGTAATTAAGTCTTTGGAGTTTGCCATTCATTAAAACTTGGTGATCCCACCCAAAGCACTTCATCATCAGAACCATCTGGTGTTCTTTCTGCACAATTACCAAAATACAGAACATATTTTGACTTGGCACTTGCATTTGGTAGACGCTTTAGTCATTTTATAAGCAACAAGAGAGCATCTTGCCAAAGCACAGCCTCAAAAGGAAATTTCAACACACCAGAATTTTGACTTCTATCCTAGGAAGTCCTACAACAGTAGAAAGAAGGAATGTCTTCACCTTCAGCTAATGTCCTCACCTTTGCATGCAAGATGTCTCTTACCAGTCTTGCTACTTTATGTTTCCTCTATACGTTGATGATTCAGAGCATTATGTAAAGGGTAAAGTGTAAAGTGAATTGCCTTAGTTTGAGATTCAGTTTCTTTTAAGATGTCTGGCTCTGAAATAAACTAATGATCCACCAGAAAATAAACTGTTAGAAGCAAAAGGAACCAAAGCCATTTCACAATAACACTCTGAAGAAGAAGAATATCGAGAATATTTCGCACCAGACTTTCCCACCGTATTTCTTTTCAGTGCCTGCACATAAAGTAAGAATATAAGAACAACTCTAAATGCAGGAAAGTCTGAAAAACAAAGGGAGAAGACAGGAATATGGACTACTCTTGAATGATATTAAACTTCTTTTTGGCTCTTGGTTTTCAAGATCTACGTAAAAGAAAACATGAGAACATTGAACATACTTTCAAGAGCATTAGTAAATCTCTCTTTCATATTGCCTTTAATTAACTTATTTTATTAATTTCTGCCAGTAAAATTTGTGGCAAAAGGTGAAAATTTCTATGCAGTAACAACGTTATTCTCAGCTTTCTCAAGACCATAAGATAGCACACACACCAAAAAAAAAAAAAAACCCAAAAAAACAGAGACCTCAATTAAAGTGATGACCAATAGTTCTCAAATCTAGACTTTTCAGTTACCTGTGAAAATTCTGAGGATAGCTTTACATTTAATGTTCCTCACCTACAAGAATCCCATATCCAAGGAAACATAATGATGCAAATCTATTGAAACACATACTCTAAGGAATTTACTTTATATAGTATCCTAGGTGGAAAAAAACGCTTTTCTCAAAGACTTCTGCTTATTGAACATACCTAGTATTAGTCCGCTTGATGTCTAAATTAGTAAAAATATATGAAAAGGCAACAGGCAAATATTTAAAAAAATAGTGCAGCATAGAAAATATATTCCAAATGACAACTACAAGTTCCACAGCGAATAATAAAGTTGCTGCACTCCACATGGCATGGAAACCCTTAAAGTACCACAGTTTTCTATAAACCAGGAAACACAGGTTTTCAAATCAAAACAACCCAACCAGGGCATGGATTTGCATCCCTCAAAATTTTGAATCAGTATTTGGACTGGTACAGTGAAAGAATAACCGATTAGATAATTGTAGAAATGGAGAACTGAACAAAATTTTACCAAAAAAAAATTAGTAAGAAAGTTCTGTAAGAAATTTGGATGTAAATTAAACAAGCTATTATTGCAAGTCACTTTGCAAGGTTAGTCCCTCAACAAAATAACATTCTGAAGAAATAAGTGTATTGAAATTATAACAGTGAGATGTAAAGAAGAGATAGATAAAATATGTAATAACACAAAAATATATCTGCACAATAGTAAAAGGCAGTGTAACTAATGAAAGTGAGAAATTAGAAACAGTCAATTTGGTGAAGAGATCTGCGAGTGCATATGGCAATCTGAAGAATTACAAACGTGTTTATCCTTATTAGACAAGCCATCAGACAGATAAAATGTAATATATGAGCAAGCAAATAAACATTTGACGACACAGAGTATCATTCTCATTGGGTAACACTCCAAAGACTATATATCTCAACTGTTGGTGAAAACAAACTGCACATTACACCCTTATTTTTATACAGGATCTCAGACTCAGAGCAGACTTGCTAACATTAGAAATTTAAAAAACAAATATGGGTTTTTTCTCTTTATGATAGCTAACAACATTGTAGCAAGTAGCAAATTGTTATCAAGTCATATTCTTATATTTTTTGAGCATTAGCATGAATTTCTTTAGTCTCTACCAACAAGTTAAAAGAGCAAAAGTATTTACTTTCAGGGAGTATAATCAGATGGCTGTCACCTTACAAAGGTATTATGGGGTGTCTCCGTTATTTCAACTACTGTCATCACAGTGACATGTAAGAACCATAATGTGATGATAATACACCTTTCCCAAAAGGAACAAGCAAATCAAAATGCATAAAAATTAAGATAGAAACCATTCAACTTACACCTTAGAATCTTGAGCAACTGCTATAACGTCAGAAAAACTTTCACAGGGAAAGACGTTGATGCTTTCAGGCCAGTTGAATTAGTATTTTGGTTTAAATTTCACAGCATCTATAAAAGGCCAAACACAATGGAGCAGATTCACTAATGTGGTACTTCAGGTTTTTCTACATGTTAACTGCACAGAAGCAGTGGAGTCTCTATGAGACAAAGTAATTAAGTCTAATGTCTGTATTTAAAAAGAGACATCCTAACACCTCCATCTCCCTTCAAAAAAAAAATCCGTATGATAGGTTTTACCTTTTCTAATAAAACTAGCAGTTTACCATTTATAAAAGTGATACATTCTGGCATATTTTTGATGCGAATTCTGTGCAAGCAATGACATGAGACAGTAGTAGACCTAAATTCCTCAAGCATGTTAAGACTGAGTTGCCAGCCCTGAAAAATGGACAGTTTTTCCAAAGCATATGAACTAGTCATGAGCCCAGCGCATAGTTTTTTTTTTCTTTAATAGCACTCTAATGAAAGTGAGAAGTTGGTGGATATAAACAGGGCAAGATATATTGTCTGGCCCTATTCTTACCCACCCAAATGGGATCAGGACCCAGCAGAGATTTCCCAAGTCCTCCCCAGGCACAAATATATGCATTTCTACATGTTTTGGCCTTCACAACTGTGAATCAGAAACCAGGATCACACCAGAAATAACTGCAGTCTGCTTTTCACAGAAACATAATTTTCTTGTTATGCCTTGCTATAGTTATATATCTTGTAATGTTATTCTGGTCACATCCCAAAAATCTTCACCATTTTTTTTTTTGCTTCAGGATGAATTTTGCCTTCAGCTGCAAACTAGGAGTTCCCACAGAAGCCACAGTGGTTGCACACTGGCATACGAGGGAAAACAGAACTCATACTTTGAGTTAATCGTATCCTACGTATTTTTATAGTAATATAATGCATACAGTTTATGTTGTGATTTAAGAATTAAAAACTAATCACACGTGAAATTAGGCCATTCAAGAAATAACTGCCAAATAAGTTGGAATTAGAGTTGTATATGAACCATTCGATGCTTGCACTTGCATCAGTGAACTGGAAAAGCTCGGTAAGCCAGCAAGGCTTAGGTACAGAAGCTGACACTCCAGAAATGTCCACAATCCCTTCTCAATTAAACAATTAAAACAATGCTGCTATTTCATGGCAAGGAGCGAGGAAGGAGCAAAGAGGAAAAAGAAGGAAAGGATAAGGAAATAAATCCTTAAGTATAGACCAGAAGGATAACTTTTTTCATTATCAGGTCAAAAATTTTTCCATTCTGTTTAATTCTGAATGTATCTGAGGCTTCTCATTATAATACAAAATCACATGAGAGAAGATAACACCTTTTCTAAACTTCAAATAAAAATAGCTGAAGTCTCCCAACAACAAAATATATTTATCCTATTCTAATATGTGTTTCTCAGCTTCTCATATACTTAGGAAGCACTTCCATCACTGTCTGGCTGCAAAACATCTGTATTGAACTAAATATGCTATTTTTCACTAAACTCAATGTAGATATTTTCCTGGAATTTAGAACTGCAGGTCAGTCACATGATAAAGTAATCAGAATATCAGTTGATCCACACATGATCAGGTTAGAGCCAGCAATATTAGTCTTAGCTTATCACTGTATTGCTCATGCTCTGGCATCAGCAGTCTTTAGTTTATTTTTCCAGCTACTTGGCTGTTAGTTAGAATAAAATTTTCATCAGTTCTTTTGATGAACAGAGGGCATAAAAGCTGAGCTGTGTCATCTATGACAGATCAGCTGCTTTTGGGGGTATTATTTCAGTTAACAGACTATATAACTTCAAATTATAAAACACATTTTCACAAATACGTACACATATATTTACATTCACAACTATCCAGTACATACAAAATACTCCTGAATTGAGAGACATCCAAGAAAAATGAGAACATGACTCTTCACCTTTCCTCAGCTTTTAGAATCCTAAGGGCAGCCGTAATCTCAGTCTTTCCCCCTCCCCCCTCAATTTTTTTTTTTCTCCCCTTTCTATGAACAGAAATCCTGTCATACAAATATATTTTTGGCCAGACTACTGCATTCAAAACTGCCCTTCAACTTTGGGATACTGTTTTTAATACAGAATGAACATGACAGGATGAACAGAACTCTGCTTCTGTGAAAAGGCAAAAGACAATGCAGAGAAGCAGGGACACAGGGAATCCTGAATATGTAAAAGAAAAAGATAGTCAAATCTTTCAAGGAAAAGAGAGACAAAATAAGAATATACACAACTGTACCAAACTGCAGCAGCTATTTAAAAGTATGTAAAGTAAATCTGCTTTTAAAGTCACCAATCATTTTGTAAGGCTCCATCTTGAGATGACCATGATTTTCCTAAAGGTGCTGCGGAATACTGGTTCTACAGAGTCTCAAGCTTAACCCTAAAAACAAAAGCACACATGACTAATTTTACATTGAAAACCTTGACATTTCGTATCTTATGAGCTGCTGGAAATATATTGAAAAAATTCCTTGAACTTGCAAGTTGGATAATAGGTATAAGGAACAATCAACCAATAGCAAATTAATTCAGGTATACAGTCTTAACATAGTTTTAAAGAGAGAAAAATAAAACCTATTATAAAGAGAGAAAAAAAATATAACTGTCAATAAAGAAAATATCTGGGTTATGTAAAAGGCCTAAGAAATAACAACAGTAGCATATTTGGCCTGTTTCAGGCCCTTAGCAAAGCTTTTCACCTTTTAAAAAGATGCATGGAAACTCACAAATTCAGGCAGACATAAAATATATTAAATATATCTTTTCATAGATGCAGATATATAGAATATGACATCTAAATATCTGTTTAATTACAGAGGAAAGAGTATTGGGTTTTTTTACAAATCAGACAAACAAATCTTATTGAAAGACCCTGTTTTTACTGATAATCTGGACTAGCCAGGTGCTGCTGCATAAATGGATTAGCTGTTTGTGTGTGCTACACAGTTTGAGATGGTCTGGAGGAGTAACAGGGCTGGTATGGCCCCAAACCTGATACAAGGCCATTACTGAGGACCTACAGCTTTGGTAGCTAGCAAAGCTGTACAAATTCTGTATGGGCTGCAAGAGACAGTTGAGACATACACTGTGCATCCGCTGATTCTGTCCTTGCCACAAATGCCATGGAAATTCATTTGCACAGTTCCTGGCAAGCCTACTCTTATTTGCAAAGCAAATCTGTACCAACAATGCTGCCAGGGAGAGTGAGAATGTGTGCAGGTGAAGAATTTGACTCTCCATCCTTAAATGCATTTGATTAGACTTGTGCAAGTGACATACCTGAAGGAACCACTCACCAAAACCAAGTAGCTCAAATGGCAAGTCAATAGCCTCAGCTGTATGCAAAAAGTGAATGGGAAGCACCCACACCCAGATGGAAGATGCATCAGATGTCTAAGTTAATACTTTCACAAGGTATCCCTGGTTTTGTCTAGTCTTACCTGTATCTGTACGACAATCGTCTTTTAAGGTGTAATTTGCTAACGACATCTGAAATACCCTTATTTAACGCAGCTCTTCATGAGTACTAAAATAACCAGAGAAAAGTATTTTCACAGCAAAAGAATAGTAATATATGGCCTGGTGATAACTCAAATCAGAACACCGATTCTTACTCTTTCAGTGCCGATATGAAAGATTAAATTGCTAACAGCACTCAGATACAGCAGTGCTTTATTTTCAGACCTAAAGTATGTAAGATTTCTCCACCATGAAAACTGCAACTAGAACACTTGTGAATTATGAAGGTCCTTCCTTTTTAAACAAATTTAGAAAATGTAATCATCCTTCACAGGTGAGATATTCTGTTTATTCTATGGAGAATCATTTCAGTCTAAATTAAACTCTTCAAATGGTTTTGATGATTGCTGCAATAAGGGCACAACAGGGAAAAGATCTGGGAAGAGAATAACACATTTTAGATGAATGGCTGACAGAAATATTTCTAGTATATGAAAAACACTGTGGTTTTTTTTAACCAAATATCAGCATTATTTTTTCAAAGCATAAAAACTAATGCTGCTTATCTGTTCTAAGTGAATATGCCAATCTGCACTCTCCTCTTTAATTATCTTCAATATGGACTGAGTACTTCAAAGATAAATAAAAGATACGGGTTTTTTTAGCATTGGAAAAAAAAAAAACAAACCACTAGTGGTACAGAGACACCTTCTAGATACCAGACTGTCAGAAAACCCCTGCCCATTCACCATTTAAAAACGAGGCCATTTTGGGTGCCTTGACCTTGAATATCCAAACACAGCGCAGAGTGAAAATGGCTTGTCTGTTAAAAATTTAAGACATAAGTCCTGCCACAGATTGCTTAGAATCTAAGCAGCTCAGAATCTAAATTGGATTTTGATAAGACAAGTAGTGACAAAAAGCAAAGAAAGAGGTTAAAAACACAATACAAATCTCTGGCATTCTCTGTTTCTTCTGACCCTAGCCTCAAACTTCACAGACAGAAAGAACATAACCAAATAGATGCCCATCAAAAACTTCTGGAAATGATTGTTTCATACGTTTCCCTCTTCCAAGCTGTCTCTAAATTTATACTTGTTTAACAGTGTGATTAAGAATACTACTGCCAGCAGTCCTGGAAAATTCTAATATCTCAACAGCAAATATTTTTTAAAAGAATAATCAGAAATACTGAAATCCAGGTGATTTAAAAACAGCTGTGTGAGGCGCCCTATAAGCTGTCTTTTCAACGTATAACTCGTTCACACCGGTGTTAACCCTCTTATTTCCAAAGAATACCCAGTGATCCTTCATATACTGCTAAAGGTAAATTGTAGTAAAACTCTGTCAAGTGTCTTCTGTAAGAATCATTTGTCTTTCTTAACGGCATTTGCTTCCAATAGCAATGTACTCCCTGGAGGCTTTATTGGACATACCAAGCAGTCAACAAATGAACTGAAGAAGAGGGAGAAGACCAAGACAGCCCTACTTCACCTCCCTGGATGATGTTCCCATGGAGACTTTTTACAAAAGACAATGCAGCTCCAGGATGCACCATTTGCACTATTTAGCCTCCTCTGTAATGAAGTCTAACTGAAACCAGAGTGTTCTTGCTAACGTAGTTGAAATGGGCATGCTGGAAATATCAGGTGCAGAGATAGAGGGTTTCTGCAAGGCAACGCTGCTGGTCTTGAGAACTTTCCCAGGTTTATGGAGACAAGATTTGAGGTTTACTCAACACGGCACCCCTGTCCTCTTCAGTACAGTAGGACAATGGGGAACACAAGCTACGAGCCAGCCAGCAGACTGAAAGCAGAAGAGCTGAAAACTGCAGCTTAGGGTTAGACCCTTAACACAAGAGAAGGAACTGTCAATAAGGTCCTAGAATGTTGCTCTTGCTAGTAGGTCAGTTTGTACTATGGACCTTCTGGAAAATAAAGGGTCCAACCTACATAAGGGTCAGAGATCCAAAGTTACCACTGTACTTAATTAAGCGATAAGAAGCTTGTCACCTGTGTGATCAAGTACCTCATAATTAAGGGCTTGTTCCAAAGCCTGTTTAAGTCAATAGGAATCTTTCCATTGACTTCAAAGGAGCTTTTGATCAAGCGCTGCCTACTTAGTAGGATACCTCTCTCCCCATGTAACAACTTAGCAGTTGCCATCAGGAGGCACTCATACTGACAGTCTCATGGCTTAACCACAAAGGTGCTGGTGAGAGGACACTTTCATTTAACGACATTTGACCTCACTTTGTAACTCCAGCCAACTGCTGATCTTCAGTACCTGGGACATGTACTTGGTCTGAAGCAAAAAAATTTCATTGGTATGACTTGAGGAAAAGGGTAGTACTGAGACACCTCTTGTCTTAACTGGGTCTAATTTTTGTTGATGCATGTACAACTACATAAACTATTGGCACAGAATACAGAACATACATGTACATTTTCCAATCCAAACAAAAGGAATGGAGGAATTACAAAGTCCCTTCTAATACACATAATGCATTATTTATATACTTCCCTAACCATTAGGCAGTAATGGTCACGTAATAATAATTTATACAATTACATATTTCTGAATGCATATTAATTCTGAAAATGCATACTGTGTGGCCACACTGTAACTTGTCACTGACAGACATTGTGGAAATCCCCCTTATTTCATGGATCATTGATCCAATGTGTAAATCCTTCTTAGCTTGCAAGCCATTGACCAGATAAACCATAAGGGCTCCAAAGGGAAAGAGACCTTCTGGTCTGTTGAGCAAATTCAGCAGTAGCACATGTACTTCAAATCCATGTGTGAAAACCTCTTTGAAATTACGGGCCTGATCCTGCAAATCCTTATGCTCAAAACCTATAAGTCATCCCAATACAAGTTTAATACATTTATTAGGCATCCCAAGAAAAGCAACATTGTGCTATTCATGTTAAATGTTTGTTTCCAGAATCAAGACCTAAATACAATTGGAAGAATAATGTCTAGAAATAATTCAGCCTTTTAAGATATTTCACTCAAAAGAAATAAATACTATGTATTACATGAAGAAGAAAAAAAAAGTCTTTTTTTTTCAAATGAATAAGTAGGAAAACTTGCATCTACATATACTGGCTTTCTCAATTTATGTACTCTTCTCACTTTCAAAACAGCTAATTGGACTTTCCCATCTTTGATACTGGTAAAAATTACAAATTTTAAGCCAAATCTGCAAATTTACAGCTATGATTTAGCAGCTGAATGCCTTTGAAAACATATCTGCTAGTAATATAGACAATGCTCTTACAATATTTTGCCTTTTAAGCATTTTGTTAGATAGCCTATACTTTCCTTAATTTCAGATCTGAGGCAAATACAAATTCAAACTACAGAAACACAAATGTTATTTTCTGTGGTGCTGGCACACTGTTATTTTCCAGATCACCCTAACATGAGGTAACTATTATCGATTGTGAAAGCACAACAGGTGGGTCACATGAAAGGTCACATTAGTTTTGTTCACAGGGCCAAACAGAAGGTTTTCATTTTCCTTAATAAAAACAGAAGCAAGTAATAAAATATATCATTGCAATAACATATCTCTCCATTCATATGCAATAACCTCATACATTAGATCCTACCATTTCAAAATACTGCTGTTGGCTCCAGCAACATGATTATTTTTGTGGTTGCTACTTATAAAAATAGCATTATAAATCATGGTTTGACTTGCAAATTTCCACACTGTTCTTTTGAACTGCTTTTTGAAATGTTTTGCTGGACAAACCTCCTCAAAGCATGAGTTCACTTAGAAATATTAAGCACCTTTAAATGGTCAATAAGGCGGCAAAGTTTTTTAGTAATTCCTGTCATTAATGTAATAGCAAATCATGGTTCCTAGAAGTAGTTAGGCACCTTGTTCAAATCCTGATGGTAAATTAAAGTAGAGTCATAACTCAGACATGGTGTAAAAAAGTCAAAACATATTAGATCCTTTCACAACAGTCTTCAGGACAAACTGTGTGACCAGCTCCCTTCTGCTTGCAACACACAGGTATATACAAATACACGCTCTCATTGATGCATCAGCATGGACATCAAATTTTACAGTTTAAAGTAAATATAATATATTCTTGCATTGACTGAAAGCATATTTTATTTTTTTCACTTAGATTTCTCATATGTATATCATCTATCTTAAATATTTTTCAGTAAGACATTTCAATAATTAAATAAGGCCTGTATTTAAAAGAACATCACTCAGTCACTTTTAACATCTATTTCAGATAGAATGGTTAATAATTTCTGTTTCTTTCCAGATAAATAAATTTTTAACTTAAATTTTACTTTTATTTATTTCTAAACAATGCCTAAATACTTCTAGGCTGAATGTTAATCAGTAAATTGGCTTTTCTCCCCAGCTTTTTCTAACTAGAAAATTCTCCAATGCCTTCTTTTGTGGCTGTGCATCCCCATCTCAGGCTGAACAAACCCAGATACTACATAAAATTGAAACCAAAAGGTATAAAATAAATTTGCATTGCCTGAAACATTATTTCCCAAAATAACACGGGTTATAGGCATTAGTAGTAACAGTCCAGTGCCTTCCTATTGATATTATAGCAACAAAGAGAAGGTCTGCTCTTGAAAGCAGTAACTTGTTATCAAAAAGCAACACGTGTTATTGGAAACAGCAAAAGTATGGAACAATGTACAGCTATCTACAAGTGCAAAATACCCCTGTTAGAATGACTTTTGAGTTTGGTTCCAAAAAAACGAGCTGCTTATCAGTCTGTCACCTAATTGTGCAAAGCTCATCTTGGGGCATGTTGTGTCTGCAGACTGACTTGCATTCTTGCAGCGAGGCAGCCGCAGTCGATGCAGGGCCTCACTCCCTGGAGCCCCCCATTCCTGCAAGTTTTAGGACAATGCGTTTCTTTCAGAGCTACACCTGCTGCCACTTCTGACAGACTATTTCGTCATGTGCTTCCTTAAGAGGTTAAAAAAAAAAAAAAAAAAAAAAAATCTTTCTCACAATTTGAAAATACTAAGCTGCAACTTCACACTTTTTCACACCTTACTCCTCCCTCCTCACAGCTTGATGTGCTAATATTAAAAATCCCAGAAAATAGATTACTAAGTATATTTCCATGTTGGGTGAGGCAAGGGTGTGGAGGATCTCAAGCATTTTATGTCAGGAAAAAAAAGTCTCCTCAGTTACAGTATCTGATACAGACACGCACTGTGTGGTATTCTTCAGTTTACAGGGTATGCCAAAAATCCTTATCTATAAAGTGCTAAAGTAAAAGTAGTGGCAGGTAAATAATTTAGACATGAAAAAAAAAGTATCTTGAAAGCATAGTTTGACCAAACAGAATGTGTTTTATTCTCTTTCTGCATAAGCTAAAAATTCCAATGAGTTATTGGAATCATTCCAATCAATGTAGATAACCAAATTTGTATTTCACTTTTTGCTTACATTTCTGTGTGCACTGTACTGAAAACAGTTTTCAAAAAGAACTATAATTTTAAAAAATATGTCTTCTAATTGTCTCTGTGAATTTTAGAATAAATTAGGACTCTTTGACAAATTATCTAAAAACACAGTGATAAAGTGGTAAAAATGTTTTTTGCCTTCCATATCCCAGGGAAATGTAAAACTAAATGACCGTAATCTAAAATGGTATGTAGCTGATATTTTGTAAAGGAAGTCTAGTGTAAAAAATAAAAACATTGGAGGAAAATTTTCAATGTCAATAACATGATTTATATGATTTACAAAAGGTCAGTCATTTTTGGACAATCTTTTGAAAGATCTACAATATTTACAACTCAGCTATCTCTACATCTTTCATGGTATTGGCACACTAAATTGAATATTTCGTTTCTTCAGTGCTCATATCAAAGTATTATCTACATTACAGCTGAAATGGGGACCTATGTACAAATGGCTTATAATAAGGTATGCTCCCATCTGCACTATAGACTGTTCCTCTGAGAATCCATGAGCAATCAGGTTTGTTATAAGTGTAGGGTGAGTTAAAGGTAATGCTATGGGTAAGACTGGCACCTATGGTAGCTATTCTAAAACGTAACTGGTAAAGCAGCTGAAATACGAGCACCCAAAGCAAAATTCCTAAATTCCTATTGTAGCCACGATGTCAAAGGTGGCCTCATTTTGAGAGGTGTTTCGCAAACATCTCTTCCTCCACGATTCTAAGGGCAAGCACCTTTCAGAAGCCAACCACATCCACTTAGAAGTCTCAGCATGAATCAGAACTCTAACTTCAGACATTCCTACTCCGAAAACATCATCCCAGTGTCCATGGGATCATTTCAGTAAAACCTCCCTAACCAGCATTTGCAGCATATGATTGGGTTGTCCCCTGAGACCTTCCCTGATCAACACATATCACGGCAGACACATTTCTGCCACCCATCCCAACATCCCCTATTTTCATACAGGAGTTTACACACCCCTGGTACTTAGCATGTTTCTGATCTGACACTAATTGGGTTTTTTGGCTCAGCTTTGAAACAATCTGTTGTCTAACAAGAAATCTAGCATTTCTTTCAGTATCACACATGCGCATGTGCCCACGCATGCACGTTTTAATGTATATGTCCTATATAAATCTTTCTAGGGGGAAAGGCCAACTCCCTCTAAAAATACATGAAAACAGAGGACAGAAACTTGTTGCACTCAGTCCTTCTGTAGTATATAAGATACAGACTGAAGTGTTTCTATATTGTTCCTATTTGTCTGTCTCACTTCACACTGAGAGCTGCAGGCATGAATGGGTAGTTTCGTAAATAAATGTTATTTTTCAACTAACGAAGGAACTGGCCATTTGGACTAAAATTTCAAAAAGGTTATGAAAATCTGGAAGAAAGCCAATGCATTCTGCATTCAAAAATTGCAAAGCCCATCTCACAAACATATCCTCCTCTCTCTCACTTAAGTAGTGTTGTTAGTTCTCAATTACGTTTCTTCAATAACAATAAAAGTATATGCTAACACAAAAACTTTGTTCAGCTAGAAGAGTTATCTGTGAACAGTGAGACCAAATCAGAGGCTTAGCCTTTGGATTTTACTTGCACAATTAATCTGTAGTGTCTATAACCTTGACAGCATTCATATACTATTAATTAATTCCACTAATTCAGGTAGCATACCCCATTTACTTGAGGAAATTTCAGACTTTGGTCAGTATAAGAAATTACATTACATCCTGTGGATGATGAAAAAAAGGAAGGAAAAACCTTTGTACCTACCGAATTGAGCTGTTGTGATCTCAAATCAGTTGTTCTGCACGTACGGATATAATGACAGGAAAAAAAGTAATTATAATTAGGTGTCTATTTTGATTTTTCTCTTCATAGTATCCGTACTGAATGTCATTTGATTTTAACAAACTATAAAGTCATTTCAGGCAGGCACTGTATATCCCTGCAGTTACCAGTCTACTTGGAGTCTCTAGTTTATTTCAACAATTTTTTTATATGCAAGCATTTAAACATTTTTAAAGCTTAAAAGAAGAACACTTAAACTGTATGGTGATGATCCAGAAAGGCAAAACAAGAGAAAAATCACTGATCTAAGAAATGTATTAACAACCGGTTTTGAGTGATGAAAATAGAGAAAAATCTCTCAAAAGAAAGAAAAAGGAAAAGAAAAAAAAAAAGGAAAAAAAAAATCCAGAAATCAGTGATGCTCAGCTCAATTAACAGTCTGATTTTGTAATTGGAGCCACACTACAGTTGAGTTATGGGCCCAAAACACCCTTATTTGACTTTAATGGGACTCCATAATGTGCCTGAGGGCCTGTAACATGTAAGGAGGATATTCATAAGGACTGAGTCCTTCATTTTCAACAGATGTCCTTATTTAAATTAAATTTCTACTACTAAAATGCTCAGTTTGCTATTGTTACTTGCCTGGAAATTTTCACTGTCAACTTGATTGACAGCAAGAAAGCTATTCTCACACCATATCATTACCAAAAAATTGATAAATTCTTCACACCACATCACTTCAAATACCTAGCATAAATACCTAAATTATGAGCTAGGCCTTTCTATACAGTTACTGGCATTCCCAGAATCATAAAAGCAATGTGAATAGGAGACCCTCTCTCTCTCTACTAACTGCATAAAAGAGCCTGAAGTTAGATAAACTGTGTATATTACACATGGAACATTTTCATTTGTAAGACAATTAAGCTTTCCTGGGAAAAAGTGATCTCAGATTTAAAAAATGGAATATTTCCATCAAAAAAATCCAGAACGTAGGCACAGAGTTCAGGATACGTCTAAGAATTACACTTTGAGAGACGTTAGTCTTGGAAGTTTCAGGAAGTTTTAAACACAAATTCTCATCATAGAATATTCAGACTATCACTGAAGATTCATCACTGGAGAAATAAATTAGGTAAAGGAAATTAATTCAATACTGATAAAACAGACTGTGATAATAAATCCATCAACCTAAGGAGTGTTTCCCCAGAGATAGTAGTAAAAGTCCAAATACTCCATGGAACATTTAAAAATATACTAAAGATGATAAGAAAAAGATATTTTGGAATTGCAATGATAATAAAGAAAGATTTACATTAATAGTCATATAATATTGTAATAACTTTCATTTGTTACAGTAGCACAAATGGGAAAAGAAAAAAAGTTTTTTTAACAATAGTATCCAAATAGTAACGAAGTAGTATTCCATCTTATTGGAAATACAAATATTTCTATTTCATATGCATACAAAATGCTGTCGATTGTCATCTGTAACAGGCTTTCTGCTACCTATATCAAAAAGTTAACCTAAAACTTTCCAAGCTAGTAGCTCCAAGGCCAGTACTGGAGCGTCTTCAGTTGCCCAATTCAAATTCAACACATCTGTATCTCTGCATTCTTCACAAAATCACAAAACTATACCATACTAACCTGGATTATCTGTAATTAATCCCTTCTTATGTAGATCTGAAAACTAAAATTAAGATGACATAATGTCCCAGTTTCAGGTAAAATAGAACCAACTTTCTGTTCAGTAATTTTACTTTTTAGCTAGGCCTCTTCTAATTTTGTCACTGACGTAGGACAATTCAGCCTAAATCATGACACATCATTACCTTCATCTCAAGGCCAATTGTCAATGCCACCATTTTATAAGTAGACACTTTTCATACAAAACTGTTTCAGAAACACAGCTTCAGAAGCTGCACAGTCTATTTGA
This sequence comes from Limnodromus scolopaceus, assembly GCA_028565335.1. Lineage (NCBI taxonomy): Eukaryota > Metazoa > Chordata > Aves > Charadriiformes > Scolopacidae > Limnodromus > Limnodromus scolopaceus. Next base: position 53,801,084 of record JAOXNO010000041.1, on the reverse strand, counting down.
AAAAACGTTAATACAGCAAGATGTAAACTTATTTCCTATTTCCCTGCTCTGTTTGCTCAAGTTAAAGAATTTGCTTCTGTTTGCCTCTGTACTATATCATAATCCATCCTTAAAATACATAATGTCAGATGGTTTCCTAACCCATGAGAGACTTCCAGGATACTAATACCGTATCTTAGAGTGCTGAAGTTACATTTATTGAAAAGTAAAAGTATTTCCAACCTAGTTTTGCTTCCCACCCCACCTTCAGTCTGATACCACCTTCATTGTTTTTCCAGACAGAGCAAATCACTTCTTAAATGCTATGCCTCATTTTCTTTTACAGGCAGTTTTTAAGGGGCACTGGCATTGAATGAGCTGTGAAAGTACACTGAAGACTCAGACTCAAAACCTTAGCAACTCGATGTTCACTGTCTTTGGACCTCAAAGCAAGTAAGCTTCTACCTTGTGTTTCCTGAATGACCAAATCTTTTTAGATTAGAAATACTGAGCAGAAAATTACTACCATCCTTTTTAAGTTTGTGTCCTATAATGCTGTCTTTACCAAAGACGGATTATCTGACCGAAGCATTTCCTTCTCCATTTGTCTGGCCTAATTTAACAAAGACAACAAAGCTGGCATAATAAGTGGGTTTTTTGCTCTCCCTGACCGAATGCTGCCTATACCAGTCCAAGAGGAAAACAGTTAGACTAACCCTAACCTACTTTTCTCTACTACATTTGCACATGGGCACCAATTAAAATATCGAATCCATGAGTTAAAGAAGAGTTCTCTCATTTAACATTAATGATAACCCCCCAACACACATTGCCTAAAAGTTAAAATGCATCTGTTTAAAAAAAAAAAAAAGTAGTTTTTAATACCAGAAAGCATGTTAATTGTAGTAAAATGAACAATACTGAAATTGTTTGAAGATGGAATTAAATTTAATGAAATTCACAAACAAACCCCTTTTAGAAAGTAACAACAGTTTTTTGAACATTAAAGAGAAGCTCATTATATCAAGACAACTCCAATGTAAAAGGCAACCCGACTTCAATCACTGCATATCTGCATGTTAATGAACTTGCTGTGTGCAGCAGGGACTGAACAGAGTAAGTAATGGGAAGACTGTCTTAAAGCATACAGTACACTTTAAAAAAAAACACGCCACCTTTAATCAATGAAACACCTTTTCATTCGTACCTTAATAGCAACTGAAATGATTTCAAACGTAACACAAAGGGAAGATGATACTTAGTAAAGGTTTCTTTAAGACATAACATTTCTTGCACCTCCTTTCAGCATTCACATGCTGTCAGCATCACTGTGGCAAAGACTTTCAAGTTCCAGCAGACAGATACCGCCTAGTACA
>JAOXNO010000041.1:53779933-53799629 GCA_028565335.1 Limnodromus scolopaceus | reverse complement strand
AAATGATTTCAAACGTAACACAAAGGGAAGATGATACTTAGTAAAGGTTTCTTTAAGACATAACATTTCTTGCACCTTCTTTCAGCATTCACATGCTGTCAGCATCACTGTGGCAAAGACTTTCAAGTTCCAGCAGACAGATACCGCCTAGTACAAAGTCTTTGTCATAATAATTTCATTGCAGCCCCCTGATCAAACATCTAGACAAATCTGAGACTGAAAAGTGAGAGCTAACCAGTGACCTTTGATTAGAACCACAAGCACCAGTTTTAATAAAATGCCCCATTCATTGCCTTCCACTGCCAACAAGGAAGGTGTGTTTGAGCCTGAAAAATGTAGTCAATATACCATTTACACCCATATAATGATTCCTATTATTCAGTTAGAATTTGTGACTGTAGCAAGTGAAACACAGACATCTTAAAATAGCTAAATGAAAACACACTGACAACATTCTACCTTTAAAATATATTCAGGAGCTTGCCTCTGCCTTTCTTTTGCCTGCTGCTGGCTTTCATGTCTTGCTGATCGTATTGTAATAGGGTTGGCTTTTTTCCCCCCCACAAACCCTCATTTACACAATGTTTGGTTTGTTACTCAAAATTTCTCAAAATCTATGACGGTTGGCCAAGTCCAGTTTTAAGGGGCCTTTAAATTTGTACTTCACTTAAGTAACAGTGCCCTATTCAAACATACATTTATAAAGCTGCCTTTTTGTATATTACACATGAATATTTATATATTAAATTTTGAAAATTCAACTAATTTCTGGAGCTGAATATGTTATCGAACTTTGAGGGAAGGTTGTAAAGACTTTGCAAACTTGAGCAGTTGTTCAAGACATGTTTTTGCCTAAAAACTTCCAAGTTGCTGGTCTCCAATACAGAGGTTCAAGAAAATACAATTAAAATCTGTTTCACATATTTGTGCTTTAGCATCTCAGGCAAGAGGACAGAAAGGGGGTCTTATCACATTTATTTCCCACTTGAAAAGCAGAAGTCTTAAGCAGGGTAATAAATATTCAAATGACTTTGCACCACTGAGCTACCATATCAAGCTAATGATCTGTAGTCTGGAGCTCTATAAAAAGAAAGCTTACTGCCTGCCGTCACCTAGAGGTGTTGCTGTAAACACTGTGGGGGGATATTCTCCTCTCAGTGTGTGTGCGCGTAACTACACTTAATGTTGTTTTCAAGACAGAATATATTGCTGAGTCGTAAAACAGAAAGACAGGATGAAACACATGCAGAAAAATGCAAGGACAAAATGAATTAAAATAAAGTTTCTGGAGATTTAACTTAACTTCTTTCTTCACTGTGCTATGAAGGAGTAGGTTTGCATTTCAGGACTTGCTTGCATAGCCACAAATAAGAGATACAGATGTTCAGTCATACATATGGTTGGAGCTCATGGCTAGTTAGCTAAGAGCAAGATGGGTGAGCTCCACAGCCTGCCAGAGCCTGCTGTAGTCTTGTGTTCACTGTAACAGAACTACTGATGTTATAGAGTGGTATGGCCCAGTGCATAAGAGGGTAGTTCCCTTCAGGCATGAAGAAAACAGGAATGAATGACAGATTTGTTAATGAACAGCCTGCATCCTCGCTAGAGCACAGATCAAGCTGACATACGCTCCATCAAAAGCAATGGAGAAAAGGCAGCTCCAAGTAAGTAAAGAACTATTTCTAACTGCATATGTAATGGTATAAAAATTCTTATCTTTATTACAAAATATTGCATAAGAAAAAGAAAGAGAGATGGTCTGCAATTCAAGCATAGGCCTGGAAATGAGCCATATCTTCCAAGTTCGAATTCTGGCTAGGACTCAAACCATCTTGAAACCTTCCTGCTTCAGTTTCCCAACTGGAAAAGTGAGAATAAACATACTTGCCTACAGTATTTCTCTTGAGAGAGTGGAGGATTAATTAAACACAGTGTACTAGTATCTTGTCTATTTAGAAGATCCAATGTCCCTTATCCTCTCTAAACCAATATAAAAGAAAAGCAATCATGCATATTCTCTTTTACACACATTCACTTTCTACAAGAGAATTTAGACATGGTTAAGAAGGTGATTTAGAGAAAAAGAGACTGAAAGAAAACTGCATGGAAAAGGCACATAGAATCAAAAGTAAAGCTCCTCCAAGGTCCAGGTTTACTTCCTTCTGAGTCTTACTCTTACAAAAGCACTAACCCCCTTCTAAACCTGGAGAAACATGCCTGTCATCCTAAACCCTCAGGTACCTCTCAGCAAAGGCAGCAAGGCTTTAAATGACAAGTAATCTGGAACTGGATAGCATGGGAGGGTGAAAAAATATGTCTCTCTCCCAACACAGTAACATAAGCCAGGCTTTTTGTGTCTCTGCTTTTTGTTCTTATAGATTACATAGCAATTCCTGCTGGCCCAAAGATGGCTGATGGTGCCTTCTTGCCTAACGTGTATAGCAGGGAGTGCCTTGTCAGTTCTTTGCTCTTTTAAACCAGTTAGGAGAGGCAAAGTTCTGCTCAGTTATACAAATAATATAGGATCAGACACCAAATTTTGACCTATCGTGACCCTTTCAGGGCTGAACTACTCAAATTTACTCAGCAGCCACTCAAACTCTAAGACCCAAATCAACCACAGCTTCTCCCATACCAGGATACGGCTAAAGATGCCATTCAGCTTCAGTTCTGGAAGATGGTGCACACAGGTTTTTGCAACTTCCTTCCAGGACCTGCCTACAGCATCTCTGGCATCTCCAGAAATGGGAACCCTTAAGTGGCGATTCTCCATTGACTTTTCATTTCTGGCAGACAGTTCCGAAACAGAACCGTCAGAAAGGAAGAGAGTCCTCACTCTATGAACACAAGTGAGATATTCAATAAAAATGAGAAGCTAAGACAACTAAGACTTCCACAGCATCTAAATGATCATTTTGATTAAAAAAAATAAAAGAGAAAAATGGAAAAAAGGGTCCTTGTTGTGTTTCATTTGAAGAAGAAAAATATCTCCCTATTACCATTTTAATTGTAATTCATAGGGTTTGCTCATCTTCCAAAGGACGCCTTCTGAACTGTTCAAACACACAAGTCCAGCTCATGCACAACATACACGTAAAAACTTTGCAACTACAGAATCAGGCTCAAATAATTTGATTTTTTGTTTATCCAAGGCCTGAATGACCCCTGAAAATATAATACAGGTTTTAACATCCTGATTCATTATGTATTTACCAAAGCAAAACTGAATGGCTGAGAGAAGAAACTTTATTACCTTCCACTGATGCTTTTCTGACTGTATATATACATTTTAAACACAAAAGAAGATAGAAAGACAACTTCTCCAAAGTGTTTTAAGTACTGTGGAGTCTAACAGAAGCCAGGAAAATCTAGAGCTACCTATCTGAAGCTGCGAAGGGATACTGTCTATGTGTGTACATACCACACCTTTAATGACTTGGTACTTCTCATTTTCATTCTATAACAGGAACAGCTAGTGACAGAATAACCTAGCAGAAGGTTAGAAAGTTTTTGTCATATAGGATCCATACAATCACAGATTTTAAACATACTGTAGGTTTAAAATATAATTAGTCTTTGTTTCCTCTGGGTAATTAAAAAATTGTTTAATGTATATTCCCATTAAATATGCTAGATATTTTTTCAACTTTTCACTTGCAGACAACTAAATATAATTGCTGCTGTAATATAATATAATACTACTGTTTGTTTCTTTTCCTGGAACTGCCTGGCCTTTACATGAATGTTACCACCAAAATGCAGCAAACGAGACTGTTAAGCATTAGCCCTAAGTTAAGTGGTAACATGATCTATTTAGTGGCACACTTATCAAGTCAGTTCTACTGCTGTTTATTTAAATAGAAATTGAAATATTAGCTGTTCAACAAAATCCAAGCATTCTATGCAGGAAATTGAAAGGACTCTAGACCTTCCTATAATGAGAGAACTTTTGACAAGCCCTCCCTAAACAGTTTCCTATTCTGAAGTACAGTAACATCTCTAATAGTCAAGAAAAAAACATAATGAAGCTGCAAGAAGAAAAAGGTAGCCAGGATAGACACAGTGCAGACAAACTGATAAGCATCATTACTTGAATGTAACAAAGTCCTTAGGCTCTGCGATTACAAGCTAAGCGAAAGGATACTCTGTGCAAAACAATAATAGTCAAATGGATTCCTGATAGTACACATTGTTTGCTAAAAAATTGTTTAAAAACACAGTTTTACATCATACCTTTTAAATCACGGAAGAAAGGAAGAGAAATCTGCCTACAATCTCACACTCTCAAGGGCATTAGAACTATTGATCAACAAACACTTTAGATACAGTAGCTAACCAAATTTTGTCATGTACCTTCGTAATCACTTAAAAATCCTCTGCAAGACCCAGCTCTACTACCCACATTTTCTTTCTTTATATATACTTTAAATGTTGCAATTTGAGATTATAGAGGTAGAGGTTAATTGTGTATTCCACTGTTGCCACCTGTCAGTGAGCATTTCCTAAGGATAGTGACACTATTCCCAGAGCTTCACACAACAGTATAAAGGGTTGAGTTTTCATTCTAAGCTAGCTGCCTCTGAATGTTCAGCCATAAAGATTTTGATTTGCTGATAGGAGTGTTGCAGTGCAGGAAAACCAAAGGAGAAGTCAAGCAATGTTATCTAAATAAACTAAAAACATTACGCCTGATCAAAGCTACCATACAGCTAGCTTTGGTCAATTACCATAGCACAAATAGCATATTCTTTTTCAATATAAACTTCAGTATTGACCCTGCAAGCATTTAGTGAACAGAACAGTCCAAAAATAACCAAATAATCTATTTACCTGAGCAAGGATCTCAGAATCATACCTCTTATTCCTGGCTTTATGGGGAGGGGGGGATCCTACTACAAAGACATGTGTTCTTTATGTAATTTTTCTCATGCCTGAAAGTAAATTTTAAATATATCGCACCAATTATGATAGTGTCTTGTTTATGACTTAACGGTATTGTTCAATTTCTTGTTGTCTGGGATTTTTTACTGGAAAAGTATTACTCTACTGTACACATTTTCATTTTTAATAGATGATTCACTTGATACTAAATGGAACAAATGCCTTAGTAACGTAATCAAAAATATGCAGACGTGTTTCCAAAATTAATTTTGATATTTCCTGTCACTGAACTTGCCTCATCAGAGCATAATAGTAATTTTAAAGCTATAGCAACGCTGATTTCACAACATAAGAATCTACAAGAACATTTGAAGTTGCGCATGTTCAAGAATTATTTTTTTGTCCTGAACAGCTATGCAGCCAATCAGTTTCAAATTCCTATCGTCTTCCCTTTAAGTTGTACAGAAACTGGATTCAGCATTTCCAAAGAGCAATAGTTGAAATCTATGCACAGTTACAGTTTCTCTCACAAAAATATGCAAGTTTCAGAAATCACTAATATGTTTTGCTTGCCATTTAAATTGCTTTCTTACTATTTAAAATGTGTATCTCGTTCCTTTTAAGTAATTAAGCAATCAGTAAAAAAAGAACTTGGCCTATTATAATTATTGTTCAAGGCTTAATTTATATATGCACTGCAGGGGCTATACTGAAACTTACTTTATAAAAGTCTTTTTCCTCCTGTTTCACACATTTTTCAGAAAATATGCAGTTGCACAAAAATGTTAACATATGGCAGTATTTTTGGAACTGCTGTAGAAATTAAAGGCAATAAAAATTGCCTTGGACAAGAAAGGACAAATAGGCCAAACCAAATAATTATTCTTGCAGCTTTCTTTAACCACTAACTCCATTTTATATGCACTTTCTGATGTCTCATATTAAATCTGATCATATATATTTAATTCCATTCTTAAAAATTTCAGTAGACAACTTCAGTGCTAACCTACAACTGCCCTGTCAGAAAATCTTTGATGTCACAGCATAATAGCTCCTGAAAGAACAGCACTAATACTTAATGTAACATGAAACCAGGGCCCTGCAGTGGGGCTGTCTGCTGTCAGGAACAAACAGTTTCACTGCTGTTCCCCAGAAGTGACAAGATTGAGAACTAACAGGGCAGCACCTCCTCAGTGCTGCAGGAGACCTGTGCACCAGAGTCACTGGCAAATCCAATTTCATCATTTTAAATATATTACCATTACTGAAAAACAAAAAACCAAACCAAAACAAAAAAACACCCACCTAAATAAAAATGCCCAGCATTTTAGCTATAGTTCATCTGAGAGATTCTCTTCATCTGTTGTAAATACAAGTGTTCTGATGTGAAGATGTATTATTCCTATGCTGCAAATGATGAAACAGAAATCTGTGTTTATGCGGAATTTCTTTAAAATTCATGCTTGTAATAATGATACTTGTGTTGCCCGATGCATCCTAAATTCCTTTCCAGAATTTATTACTTCGCTTGCTATGACCTTTGAATCTCTTCTGAGTTGAAATTTTAAGATTAGAAGTATTGCTAGATGACCTTCAGCAGAAAACATATAATATTTTTCTCCATTGCTAATACAGGTGACTACAGGCCTGCCTGTGAACTTATCAGATTTTAACTAATGCAAACCATTGCTTCTGACAGAAAGAATTGGATAGATCAGATTCTAAAATCTTATGTGGCCCCTGCTCTGAATGGTTCCGAACATCACTTTCTTAGTGCCCCCTTTCAATGGAACTAAAGGCATTCACAGGATGTATAAAATACTTACAGAATCAGGCCCCATATGTCCCCACTTTGCACTCCATATTTTTAGCTCTTTCGAAACATTTTTAAGATTCGCGTGTAACATTGCTTTAGGTCAAAATATATTATTATACATGAGAGTACCAAGCTCCCATGGAAATTAGCTCCATTGCTGGATTTATTTTCTCTCTTGGAAAGCTGACTAGTCTATTTTATAAACTAGCAATAGCTGTATTTTTAAAGTTTATAAAACCTGGCCTCTGGCTAACTTGTAAACATAGGATATATTATCCTTTTGTTTGTAAAGCTTAATCCTACAACTGTCAAACTGAATAAACCTTTGGAATAATAGTAAAAATACAAAAAAAACAAGTCATCATTAACAGAAAATTGAACTCAAACTGAGATAAAAATGTCAGCGGCACAATTTTTGATGTATTTGGTAGCACACAGAACTAGTAACATTTTTCTCATTCAAATTTCTCAAAAGCATTCTTGGGCCATCTAATTTTAAAAGCCATTAAGTGATAATTGTTTTTTGAAAGTATCTATGCTTCACCATCCTCCTTCAATGAATCTCTGGTAGTTGGCAAAAAATAACTCTCATTGTTTTAATCATGTAGGACCTTACTGACACTGAATTGGAAATGAGTTTCTTCTTGTGGGTTTGAAGCACATACCCATACAGCAGCATTAAAAACTATCTGCTCACTTATTTGCAACTGTTAGCATTTGCTCCCAGAACATACGTAAATACAATGCCCATGGTACAGACACTGAGTTAGAGACATTCTTTACACCTTGTAGTCTAAGAAGATTACACAAGAGGAAAGAAGGGTACTGTGAGTAAAGTAACATGTTTTTAATCACAGTCTGTGTCAGCATCAAAACAAAGATAATGCCAAATTCTCCTACCTCCCCATTCAGTGCCCTAAGTACCGATGCCCACCACTGCCTGAGCCACATGAGAGGCATGTATTGTTCCTCCTCTTATGAATGCAACTAGAATTGTTAAAGAAGCCACTGCTCTTCCTGCTAGAACTTACTGGCCCTCCACTTAGACATTACATGTTTTGAGCTGTGGTTTCAACTACCTCCCTTTGCCACACAGTGACATTACATTTGAAACGTTCACACAGTCATTTACTGCACCTCAGTTGAGAGGCAGGAAAGAAGAGCTAAACATATGATTTCTTCTGTTCCTCCAGCTAGACGTGCAGCAACATGCCTGTCTACGCTCTAATCTAGGCTATATATATACTTTACCTCAGCTATTTTAAAGATGGAGCATAAAAAGAAAGACAAACAGTCAGGATTTAAGCTAACACTTCACTGTACCCCTATGCAATCTTGGTGGGGGCAAGCAAAAACTCTTGCAATTAAATTCTCTTTCCTCACTGAAAAGAGCAAGGTTTGTTCCTGCTGAGGAGCAACTGCACCCATTACCTTTGCCTGATACATCTCAGGTTTTCCTGAGTTTCTTTTTTTTTTTTAACTCAGTTTGTTCAGCTGATCCTTTATGATGCTTGATCGTGAAATTGGAGAGAATAATGGATAAATATGTAGACAAAAATTTAAAAATAAAATTGGAAATAACCATACAACAACAGAAAATAATTCTCTGGCTTATGTAATTCTAACACCATTGAGGCACTGCCAAGATTATGCTTTGCAGCAGAACAGGTGAGAGGAGCAAGAAAACAATTAGAACCACTACCTTACGTGGCCAAGACATTTTGAGTGAAAACCAAATATCTGACAGAACTGTCTAGAGATCTCAGTTCAGATAAAGCCCACTGCTAATTATTGCCTGAAGAACACACTTTCAGAATGAGGAAAAAAAAGCTGGTAGAAAGCAGAGAGAACTTGGAAACAGAAAAAGTCATTATAAACATATATAACTTATTTTCAGAACTTGATCTACTAATTGTAGACAGGCATTATTAATTTCTGCAGATAAACAACATAGTTCTAAACAAGGAAAGAAATAAAATCTGGGTTAAGTGCTGGTCTCGATCAAAAATCTTAGCAATTTCATATTAAACATAAGTTGATTATAAAGAACATATTTATTTAGCATCAGTAATTATGTAAAATGAGCCATTCCCTCTAGAGATTATCCATAGCCTTCTAGACAAAACAAGTCCCAGAAGTTTTTAATCCTGACCATCATGTGGGCTGACCATTAAACAAAGGAGTAGGTCAGTGAGGAAATTCATAAGTCAAAAACATATATAAACCACCACTAGTGAATAAGGATTCAGTCCTCCAAAGTGCTAAGCATGTTGGCTCCAATCCAACAAAGTACTTAACTACATGCTGAATTTTAAGCACATACATAGTCTCATTCCCACTGAGATTATTCATGGGCTTTAAAACTCAGGATGTGCTTATATAGTCTGTTGAACTAGGAGCAGAGTACTTGGTATCTTCCAGAACTTGAACCCTGAGTCTTATCAGCTGGACCTGAAAGAGCTCAAGCAAATGGATTTTCTACCTGCCTTGGCCAATAACTCTGAACTTCATTCCAAAGACGTGAAGCATTCAGAGTTTACCAGTTCAGATTAAGCTTCTTCCACAACTACAAGTAGAAGAATGAGGAATAGCTCAGCAGCTATTCCTGTGGTCCACTACAGCATTTTCTTTTGGTTTGGGTGAAAAATAAAAAAAAAAAAAATTAAATAAAAAAAGAGGAAGGAAAGAAAAAAAAAAATATTTTCCCTCAGGCCTACGGAAAGGACCAAAGCCCATCAGCTCCTCTGGCTCAGAAAAAAAAAAAGTGCTGCAAAGTCAAGTTGTAAGAATCATCATTGCCTGAATTACTGGGAATAAATACCAACTATCTAATTCATTGTTATTTAACAAAAAAAATTGTGATGAGATGCACTTCTCTCACATTCATTATGGCACATTATTGATCACATTCATTATGGCTTCAATACCAGAGGACAAGCAACCTGTGGCTGTCAATGACTTCTGGCAAATGAGAATCTCTTACCCAGCAATTGCCTTTACCACAGCTTTGGAATTCACCACATGGCGACTGGCGCCCAAGTGTGACCTATGAAAACTGGTGTAACACCGAGCACGCTTTCAGACAAGCAAAGGAGCAGGAGAGCAAAATGCAAATAAATTAATTTCTCACATCAAACAAGTAATGGCTAATGTTAAACAGCCTTTTATCTGTGTGCAAAGGGGGTTGTTTGTTTTATGTTCTGCCCTTTTTTTTTTTCATTTCAGGGCCCGATTCATTGCAAAAAACTACTATATCAAATATTTTTAAATATAAGTAAAAGCATTTTATTAGAACCTGAATTTTAAGAAAGCTTAGTAAGATACTGACACATTAACCAATTAAGAATTTGCACAGAGAAACTTAAGGAGAATGTCTGAAACAAGATTTGAAACAAATTGTGAAAGACTATTTTGCATACTGGCTGCTGTGCGTCATTTGGACAACTATATTACCTTGTGGCACAGAAATGAAATAGCTAACATGCATAAGCAGTAATAGAGTGACCCTGAAATGACTGGACAATTGACTGCCCCAATCTAGCAGCTTTAACTAGACAGAACATTTCTATGGGGAACCCTTGTCTACTGCATTCACCGAGAAAAAGAGCTGACATGCACCATGACATATTTTTACATGCTCAAGAATTCCAATCAAGCCATGGTCATGGATGATCCTACTAACCCTGGACACTCTTAAAAGAGACATCGAGGATCCTTCACTGGAAGTTACAGTGGATCAGTGCCTTTCATGATAAAGCTTCATATTTCTCATATTTTGGGACTGGCTTCCTATTTGTTACCTCTAGAACATAACTAGCAGGCCAGTCTGAGTCTCAGTTGTTTAACCACAGTGCAGTGGGCCTAGCCCAGCCTAACATGCACAACTGGAAGGAAGACTGCAGGCCATGGTCTAGTTCTTCTAAACGAATTGTCTATCACAGGAAGTCAAAAAAAACCAAAAACCTCTTACTAGAAGTACAAGAACTGCACAACTTTCCAGAAAGCTGAGAATGTAGGAAAACTCGTTTTCCCTTTTACATAACACAATATTCCCAGTTATGGAGGTTATACTTCCCCGTTACCAACTGCTGTTCAGTCATTACTCACAGTCCAAGCTCAATTAATATTCCATTTGAGTATCTCATCCTCAGTTTCTTGGAAAGTGGAAGAGAATAGGTGAAGAAGGAGAATAAAGTAATTAAGTATGCCTTGAAGTAATGCTGATCTGCCCACACTTAGCCTAGGTTTCTTCTGTCTCTTTGCTTCGCACCCTACCCCCTTTCTTCCTTTTTCCCCCTTTCATTTCCTCTCATTCAAGTATTCTCCCTCCCGTCCCATCCACAGAAACTGACTACATCAGGTTCTAAAGCACCTTTTTCACTTCTGCTTTGCTTTTAGCTAGTCTCAGACCTTCATCGCTGACAAGATCAAAAAGCTACCGCTCTTCCACTCACAACTATTTTAAAGATATAAAATACAGTTTCATTTCACATTCAACATTCAGATTGCAAATTAGTGTGCAAATATTTTGGGATTACTAACTTGTATTGAGAATTCAGAATATGTAAAGCCTTTCAACAATATTTGCTATCAATCAGTTATTAGAAGGATCAGTAAAATACAAAAATCTTTAAGATTCATGCTAAGTATTCACGGGCCGTTCACATAAATAATATTTATGTACACATACTTGCTAAAAAATACAAAAATTACCAAACTGAGCCACTCAAACCTTCCTCAGAAGCCTACTTCTTATCAGACAGCAAGGACAGATAACTTGCATCCCAAAGTATTTGTTGCAAACAACTTGATGAGCAATAGAAAACGAATATGGAGTTCAGTCTTGAATACAGTAAGTACACTAAAGGGGACGTTTTTGACTGCTGCATGTTACCTTCTAAAAAGACAGCATTACACCATCTATATAGAGAAGCTTGAATAATTCAAATGTATCAAGCTCCTACCAGTGTCTGACTACAGATATTCTCTATGCATGGTCAAGAGCATTACAGTTACTATTCAGTTCAACACATTTGCTCTTCCCTCCCATCTTTGTCCTTTCATATCCCTTCCCCTCCTCTTCCTCTCCCTTTGATTTTTCATCCCTTCTTTTCTCCCACACTCTTTCAAGAAGGCCCAATTCAGCACAGTGTGGCATCGGCAGCGACCAGTGACAGCTGCTGTTCCAGCTACAATAGTGAGTGGAATTTAAAAAAAAAAAAAAATATTCAAGAGACAGCTTTAAAGTTTTGGAAAGCTGTTTAAATTGAATATGTAATAACTCTACTGAGGATTTGGACTTTAGCTACACTCAATAGGGGTGCTTCATTACCTGCTTGTGGGAATGCCACTTCTCTATGATGAGGTCACAGCCTCCTGGTGATAAATTCCATATCTGCTGTTTAGCCCGGTCAGCTGAAAACAAACTAGCAGACGCCGTGCTGATTTGCATCTAGTTGCTATCGATACTAAAGAGACAATATGTGAAAGACAGGAAGTATCATGTGGGAGCCACGCTTAGACGGCTTTCACCTTTATCTGATCATCCCATGGCTGAATTACTGAAATAGAAAGCCTTCCACAGGAGGAATGCAGTAATCAAAAACAATTTTGGACTGGATTTGTCTCTTGCTGGTTTATTTGTTATCCTAGGCATTTCTGTGCAACTTTGACTGGGGGGGGTGGGAGAGAATCTATCAGAAGTAGAATCAGCAACAGCATATGCCTTGAAGCTTGTGCTTCCATAAGAAATCATCCTTACGTATGATTCAGGAAAAACAATTTCCTCCTATTCTTTTTGCTTTTGGCCATTTTATACAATATACTCACATCATGAAAAATTGAATTCAGCCTGTCCAAGGAAAGACTTCATAAATTAGAAACTCCATCTAATCCTTGGTAATTATTCTTTAGGTGACTCAACTACCTTCTCTTTCCTACCCACACTTTCTCTTTCCCTGAAAAGACTACATATAACACTCAGAGCATCAAAGCCTTTTACTTTTACACCACCATCTTGACTTTGATTCTGTAATTTGATCCCATTCGATCAGAGTGTTGTGCAATGGTGTTCTCAAATCAACTGTTAGTGGACACACCCATTCACCCCATAAAATGCATGGCCGTATATCTGCACTAAAATACACCCTGGTGTATCTCCACTACCATCACTAATTAGAGTTTTTGTTACATTCTTAAAGTGAACATTACAGATTGAATTATTATTGTTCAGAGACAACGGTGAAGATTAAAATAACGAGAGTTTTCACTGACTGAGTTAAAAATGGAATCACAAGGAAAGGCTGTGTACACAAGCAAGGAAAGAAAAGAATTTATTTTTTTGGCTTTCGCCAAAGGCTGAGGGAAGATCTGCAAAGCAGGGAACAAAGACCCACTTAACTGCTTAAATACTCAGCAGACATGGTCCCTTGAAGTCTAGGTTGAGTGTTGTGGGTGAGCATAGAGACACATCTGAACTGATTCCACCGTGTGTATATGACCTCGTACACAGAGGCAGCAAAGGGTGAAAAGTTAGAGGGATTGTTGTGCCTAGGGGGGGCTACCTGAAACTTCTGTCCCTCAGGAGCATCAGGCATATGGTACAGGAGCCCAAAAGCATGATAATGTATAAGCTAACATATCCTCAACCTGTGTAGGTCATTCTTGAAGAATAAAGGCAGCCTGCAATTTATTTACATGCAGCAACAATATAGCTTTGAAGTAGAAAGGCTAACAGCATCTGCTCTCCAAGTCCAGAGTAGCCAGATGCCACAGTGGCCAATATTAGCACATTCTTTCACCTTAAAGCAGCAAAGTGATTGCCCACTCGGAACATTAAATCTAGGCAGATCTTCTAGCATAGGAATGTTCTTTTTTCTCTGGCAGGTATGCTGACAGGTTTGTAATTTGGGGTATTCTAAGAGTGATCAAAATACATAAATAACACCCATGAGAAGCGTCCAAAAGATCTGTTGTACTACGGCTCAGCAGAAATTAGAATGTTTTATCTTACTCCTTTTTCTAAGAGATGAGGTGGCAATACCTTTCTGTCTTGATCTCCGCCTTTTCACATTTTTCCATCTCACTACGCTCCTCTAAACTTACTTTTCACAGTCTGTGTAGCCATCACCCCATCCCAACACCAGTTAACTACCTTCTAGCTCACAAAATCAAGACAAAAAGCAGATCATATCTAACTTGTTTTGAAATAAATGAAAGATTCCAGTGTTACTTTAAAAGAGAAATACCACAGGTACCACAATTTCTATGTGGAAAGAACAGGTAGTATAATGGGAACTAGAGTATATAGAAGGCAACTAGAAAGCATGAAAGGGTTTCTATAGAATTCATGTTTGACCTTTTGGGCAAGCAATGAGAATAGATATAGATAGCAGCATGTAAGAACATATGCATGTAAAACAGAGGTGAACACAGAATCTCAAGTGCAGGCAGTACCATAACAAAAATACTATTAAAAATATATTGAAACGTGTCTACTTCTGTACATCAAAAATTTTCATGTGTCCATCTATGTATAATTGCATTAAAGGTAGAAGTACATTCTTACTGCAATGGCCTACATGAATCCCTCAGCAGAAGAAAAATATGAAAGGATATGCACGAAGATAATCTGCCCTCAGCGTATCAGGTGTGACAAAGGAAAAAAAAAAAAGAAAACGCACAGCCACGGCCTCCAGCATTAAAGGAAGTCAGCAGTCAGAATCCCCACATGCTGCATATACTATACCAGAAGTCCTGCTGGAAGATTAGACATTGAAAGATGGTTGATCTAATACGTAGTTTACATGAGTTGAATTCCTGTTAATGTCATCCTAAAGCCATAAGCAATGTCATGTAGATGAACCTGGTTCCACCCTACCTGAAACCAAGTTATTTTCTACAGTGAATTCAATGCAAACAGAGCCTTCCCATGCAACCCCCCTCCCAACATAGTTACAGAAAGGTCTTTCCATTGAATCTAGAAAGAACTTCAACATGTCCTAAGGAATGCACTTGTGGCTAAAGTGGAACCCTTGCACTTAAGTAAATGGAGTTACACTGGCTTATGCCAGCTGAGAATCTGACAAATATCAAGTTATATCAAAATACTCCTCTGAAACAGCTCAACATTCAAATACCATAGATATGAAATCCTTCAAAATGTTCATTCTAATAATAATAAGCCAGTCAGGCATATGGCACCCCTCTTACCCAGAAAACTCCCAAGATGTGATTCATTATCTAGTTCTACCCATTACTTCAATAGCTGGATTTGGTAATTCCGAGGTAAAATGCTGCGAGTGTTCTTAGCACACTACTCTATCACGTTTAGGAAAGGAAGTGAGGATTAACTGAGCCACTTAAAACTGTAAGAAGAATGTAGATGGGCAACTACATCCTATCTTAGCTGGAATTAGGCCATGACACTGAGGTTAACCCCCCTACTTGTGCAAAAATACCATGGGTTTTTACTAACCACAAATGGTCAGGAGCTCAGTTTAACAAGCCCATCCACAACAATAATACAGATGTAAAAAGCATGCAGAATAATCTCTGAAAGTGTGATATTCTAGCTCAAAGTACTCACGTATTCATACACCAATTGTAATGTAAAACTAGACAAAATGAAGCAAGATTGCCGTAATACAATACATTCACAGTACAAACATCTGTTTAAATATGAAAACTTCCTAAAAGCTTCAACTCACTAGTTTTGGAGCATTAATGGATAGAGCCTCCATAAAAAGAATATCTATGAGTAATGAGGAAATTTGCAGCACTCACTGCCTCCTCCGCACTGGGACACTGACCAATACAGCTTATGAAGTAAACAATTCAACAGCAGCCCTCCCAGAACAGCTCCTCACCAGGGTGATCTACTTAGGAATTAGTCACATTTACTCCAGAAAAGAGTATCCAGATAGGGAGCGCCCTGCAGTATTTGATGTCAGTTTTCCCTTATCAGCAGGTCCTTGGAGTAATGTATTATTTTTCCTTATGTTGTGTAACAGTTGGACTTAGTAAATACATATTGTTTCATTGAAAAAATTATGTTCCAGCAGACACATTTAATTTGCCATAAAGTATGGTATGTAAGAAATCACAGCACCTTCAATAAATCTAAGAAGATATTAGCATTTTTGTTTCTAATACAAGATATTTCAAGCAAGTAGTAAAATTTCAGTGGTATATGGAAGGGGTCTTAGAGAAACACACAAAAAAATATGACTATAAACAAGCCATCATTCTGGTAAGAGGAAATACAAACAACCAGAATAAAAATAGTTGATGCACAAAAGCCATAATGAGGGGGTTGCTCAAAAAATAACTTCTACTTTGAATGGTTTGGATGAAATACAAATTATCCACAGAAAAGTGTGGACTGGCATAAATGTTTGTACAAAATTATAAGTATATTTCTAGAAGTATGCAAGAGACAACCGCCTGCATGCTGCACAAGGTCCCAACAACGCTCTGCGTAAGTGCTAGTGCACAGAGTCCAAACCACTGCATTTTAATTACTATGCAGCCTCAGATATATTGCCTTTGATATGGAAATGTTCTTGTTCTCTCATCTTCACATACGGTCTCATGCACAGAAATCTTTATCTGATTCATAAAAAATAAACTAGAATCCAATCTCAACACCTGACCTCAGTGCTTAGAAGTTTTTTACTAAGCATGGTGTCACTATAAAAAGAATGGGTAATATTGGTGTAAAGTTAGATATTTGGAGCAATGATATGAAGGATTTGCAGTTAGGAATCAAATCAATACTGCATCTCCGAGGGTTTAGAGTTTCCTGTTGCCTTATGTCAGTCTACCAGCAACTGGAGAAACAATTGACTGTACACCTTTCTGTCTAGCTCAAGAAGAAAGGAAAAAATATTTAAATGACATCCTGTCTTATCACTGACTGATAGAAAAGATGTAACTTAGCCTATATGAAATAGGTTCTGAAATGTAATAAATCACTAACATCAAACTTTCCAGCTTTTTTTTTTTTTTTTAATTTGCAGGTAACATTTTTGTGCATATTTTAAAGATACTCACGACAAAGTTCACACGGAAAGAAGCAAAATGTTTCCCAAGGTTTACTTCATCAAATAGGTAAAATAAGCATAATGAATTTTTAAAATACAAACCCAGTACTTTTCTATATCTTACATTAATGGGATGCCTGTAAAAGGGCTAAAAAATTTTGCTTTGACAAATTCTACCAGTCACTCGGAAAAACATTAAATATTCAGACCTAGATAATTCTCCTAGCTCTCTAGAATTACATTCTCTTTTTATAAAGAATATGATCTGTGTAACCTCTCTATAGAAGATAATGACCCATCTGTAAATCATTTTGTTGCAGGTTATCTGTTTTTTATCACTTCTAGTACCTGTCTGTGCCTGATATGATACCCTTAAACACATTAACTTGATGGAATGTTTTGCCTGACTTCAAAAAAGCATCGACTGATGGGTATTTATTCTCCACTATAAATGAATGACTCTGATTAACCTAGTTTACCAATATATCTAATTTTATATTACTCTTTCCAATTCACAAGGCTCAAGAAATATTTGATTAAACTAACTTCCGAGCAATGATTTTAAACCTTGGGATACTGTTTTCTTTCTTCTTAATTTAAGGAGACAAAACAGTAAACATAAAACTGATAGGAGTATTTTAAAACATACAAGAGGAGGAAAGAAATGTCTATGTACTGATTCTTGTTTCTTTAAGAGAAAATCCATTTTTCAGGTTCCTGTTGTACTAATTGAAAGAGAATTATTTAAAACTTCACTGAATACTTGAATATACGATGGGTATGTGTAGCAGTTTCACCAGCGCCAAAGAACTCTAGACTTTCTGAAAGACAGTAAACTAAAAATTGGCAGGAAATCTCTTACAATGATGTCACAAATATTTGTTGTTGCCACAGAATAATGTTTTAAAAGAACACCTACTTCTGTGCTGAAAAGGCTTTGGGAACATGTAATTATCCAGTTTTATCACTGTAGAAATCGGCTTCTTTCCAACAAATAACGTCTGTCAGATCTCTTTCTCCTGCACAGAATAACATCTAAATAAATATACATGTATTTCATATAGACATTACACTGGCCCAGTACACAACCTTACTAGTGACATTTTACCATATTTTGTTGTTTTCACAATATGATGTCATGGCCTGTAATGATACATGAATAGATACTGTGGGAGAACCGTGTGTCTAAAACATTCTGAATAGCTCATATAAGATAAAAGGAAATTCAGTTTCTGTGTTTTGATAGCAATTTCCCTGAAGTTCCCATTCTTGTTGTTCTATGTAAAGAAAAAATAGAAAATGGTGTAAATAAAAATTACACAAAAAGATACTGAAAGAGATGACTAGAAATCAGCTTGCTAAGGCACAAACTTGAAATGTGCACCTTTGTGTTTTGCTGCTACTTGACAAATAAGCTATATGTGAGCTACTGAACACATCATAAAGCAGTACTTCTCTCACAGGTTCTGACATCATGCAGAAATGTTTCAAAGCTCTGTCTCTGTGATTTACTATATTAACTGAAATGTTTTAAAAATATGTCCTTGTATCACTTCAGTTGACATAGCTTATATATACATGAACACCCCTATTTACATAACTTTTAAAACTTTAGTCATTACGCGTAACCTCTGCCAAACCAGCCCGCTGATCTTTAAAGTGACACTATGGAAAAAGAAATATGCATCACTCCATTGTATGGGGCATAAAGAAAAGTGCATTGCGGTTTCTCTTTCCTAAGTAATTTTGATTCTGTGAAATAAATAAATAAATAAATAGACAGAAGCCTTTTAAATGTGATCTATACACTTTTAAGGGGGAAATCAAACCAAGTGTAAAAGATTAATGGATATGCTTCCTGAAGTGATATCTCCCAAGGTGATTACAGTGTTTAGCAGATATAAGGTCATGACTAAAGAAACTTTCTAATGCCCACTGAGACAAAATATATTTGGTTTTGTCATCATCATGCAAAGCTCTGGCCTTTATTACCACACGGTATTCCAAGGCCTCTAAGAATTGCAGACATACATGGATACTTTTGACTAAAAATACGATCAAAGATGCAAGAAACATGTCCAAAGGGATTTTTTTCCCCATTGAGCAAAAGAAGTTCAGCTGGAAATGACCACTAACAATTGTTGGCCACATATAAAAAACACTGGCTAGGGAACAAGCACTAACAGTTCTCACTTGAGAACAAAATCAATTTGACAAGTGAAGGCAACTAACTTTGGTCATCGGTTATTATTTTCTACAAGTCAGGCACTAGTGGCCTTATGAAGGAAACTGATGGACTCCACTTTGTTTCTCTCTTCTCATTTTCACCAGTGTGTAAACGTAAGAAGGAAAAAATGAAACAGAGTTACATAAGTTCAGCAGAGAGTCAGTAATGTGCAGGGAGAGACAGCCATCTGTCTCACTCCCTTTATGCGATGTGTTATACACATGGCACTGGTTTGCACCCTACGATCTAACAAAAAAGGGGAACTGTGAGCCTTGAAGCAGCCCGTCAAAGTCTCCCAGCAGTACTGAAACTGCAAGGAAGAGAGAGAAAATAATGAATTTAGCAGAGGATGCGAGATTGAAGACCAATGGGCCTCTTGCATTCTCATCGCTGAATGAATTAAAGTTCTAACGGAGGAGGCCGGAGAAATCAGGGTGAGCGAAACAAAAAGTATGACAGGAGAAAAGGAGCCAGGAACCGTAAATCCGGGGACAAGGCGGGGAAACGCCAGCAGCCAGCGTCCGAGGCCCTGGGAGACGCAGGGTGCCCCGGCGGCGGCCGCTCCTTCCCCGCGGGGCTCCGGCTGCCCCCGCCCGCCACGGGGGCGGCAGTCCTTCCGAGAGCCGCCACGGCTCCGCGGGGCGCGGTGGGGGCGCGGAGGACCGGCTCCACCGACCCGGGAGGGAGCCTCCGCCGGCGGCGCGGTACCAGTCGCCCCGGGGGCCGGCC
>JAOXNO010000041.1:53761041-53775351 GCA_028565335.1 Limnodromus scolopaceus | reverse complement strand
GGGGGTGCGAGGGCGGGGAGGCGAGGGAGGGCGGGAGGGGGCCGGAAAAGGAGGAGGGGGAGCGGGGGGGACGTCCCGAGAGAGCCGGTTCACGGGGCCGGGGCTGCGCGGGGGGAGCGGCGTGTTACACGCCGGCCCTCCCCTGCTCGGCACGGCGCTTCCCAGGGAGTGCGTGGGGGAGGCACACGCCAAAAAAGTCCTACCGGGTTCCTGCTCGCAAATGAAAAGGAAAAAAAAAAAAAAAAGAAAAAAAAAAAAGGGTGGGGGGAAAGAGGGAGAGAGACGGTCTGCAGGACATGGGAAGGACTAGTGAGGAAACGGGGACGAGAAGGAAAGCACTCAGCAAGCGCTTACTGCGAGTTGATCAATGGGGCCGATCCCACAGCCCGGTCGGGGTAAAAACCAGATGAAACGTAAAGTATGAATTACAATAGAGATGGGATTTCAGGTCCAGGCACCCAGGGGAGAGGAGGAAGGAGAAGGCACTCAGAGTCCACAAACTGTTTAGTGATGCGTTCAGCAGAAAGGTAAAACGTGAGCACAGTTAAAAGAGAGAGACAGGTATTACCGGAGAAGAAAAACTGATTTAGGACGGACTTGAGCTGAAGTTGAGATTCTCGTGGCGACGACGAGAGATTTTAGCAGCGACAATATATAAATATCTCTCTCTCTGCCTACCAAAAAGCAACAGATAGGGACTTGACTATCAGCTTGAATACCAATTTAGGAACTCACGCTCCCTTGGAAGTGCTAATTGCGGGGGGGGAGGGGGGGGGCAATCTGGGAGAAGGAAGGGAAAACTATAAGAAACTGAGGAGAAAAATCAACCAGTGGCACAGAGCACTGCAAACCCAAGAAAGTCTCTCTGCTGTATTTCTACGTGCCAAAGGTAAACATAAAAGAGTCTTTCAAACTGTCAGGGGCCCGCAGATCAGGTGGGCAAACAGCGCTGCAAAGCTAACTTCTCCCTCTTTTGATATTATTCACACCTAGGCTAAACTGTTGTTAAGATGGGAGCGTGGAAAGCAACCTCAAGCCCACAAAATGAGAGAGAGAGAGAAGTTGTTGATTCATCTCTGTATTTTTGGCACTTTCTCCCCATTTTCCAGAAGGCGCCTGGAACAGTTAGTAACAGAGAAACTTTTTAATTTTAAAATAGCTTCATAACTTATAGAGGCCAAAAAGACGAGGAGAAAGCCTGATTTCGCTTTCCTCCTCTCTCAAATAGAAATTTGCGGGATAGGTTAGATCCAGAAGCATATTTAACCCCACTGCGAATGAACCTTGCTTCATAAGGACGTGATGAAAATTGAGCATTAACGTGATGGCACAGGACTGATCTGATCTGGCTCTATTTCATTTTGTCAGCAAGCTGTAGAACTTCACACACTACTAGCGTCGTGCACACTGCATCCTATCCCTTGCTATCCGAGGTACTATCGTCCCTCTCGAGTCGAGTCCAGGGGAATGAGTTTTAAGTTTTAATTACTCTTGGAATAGTGGACCTATTCTATACAGTATTTTTTGACAATTCCACTACGATAAAAGCAGCAATCAAGTCCTATTCGGCAAGCAGCAAACACCTTGAAACAGAACTTTAAAATTATCTAGTAAAGCTTTATCACCAAATTAGCTGACTGCGGACATAGTAGCTAATTTCTACACATTCTTTCAATTTTAATAAAAAGATACTAAAGAACTAAAATTCGGAGAGAGGGGGCAAATTGTAAGATTATAAATACTGAGTTTGTATTCACCTGCGTTCAGCTAATTCAAAGTATTCACCTTGCTGCAGTTATCTGGGCTATGGATGTAACAACGGGAAATAGCTGTCTTTCCAGATGTTGCTATGTCCTTTTTAATCTTAAATTATAAGAATTCCCGTGATTGGTGACTAACGCTTTCCTTGCAACACATCTAAACCTGGTGCAAGTAAAGGAAACACCTTTACTTTTTGCCTAACTGGTAGCTTTGGCGCGCTAAAATGAGCTGTGTAAGAAACGAAATGTAACCAGAATACAAGGATGAACTATTCTGCCCGAGTTTGGGACCCCATCAATTTGTTACTGGAAGTTTTTTTTATTTCTTTCAAGAAACAAACAGGAAAAAAACCACAAACCACCACCACTCAGATGTAGCGTCCTCCTTATTAAGTACGAGGCGGTAATGGGACAAGAGATAAGTAAGGCATCAGATAAATCTAACCGCCCACCTAGCCCCAAATCGGGGCAGCATCTCGCTGCACTCCCGAAAATCCTTTGCAGAGAATGACACTCGGCTGGGGCAGGACACCGCAGAGATGCATCCACGTTCCCAGGCGGAGCGCAAGTACCACTCTCTAGCTTGTTGCTTCCCCTGTGTGATCAATTAAGTTACAGATGCAACACACAGTGCCAGAGAGCTACAACTTCCCCGCGGTAGAAAAAGAGGACTCCTTGGGCATTGTATGCAAATGTGCATGTATGTGCGCTGCACAGGAATAATTGTGGTTCCCTCTTTGTTTGCATAAGTGAACACCCGCCGTGTAGGTACGTATACACGTGCCGAGAAACAAGAAAACTCTTTTAGCGTTGCCATACGTTTAGAGACCGCATTTTAAATGACTTCCCTCGCTTCTGCTTCATTAAAGCTAAAACCAGCCAGAGCTGGCAGCGCAGGCAGATGTTGAGGAGGGATGCTGAACGGCTGTGGGTCCTTGCAGAGGGAAGGGATCGGAGGCGCTCAGTTCACGTCGGGGCACTTACCTGTTCACAGCTGTCATTACATTTTGCGCCGTCTCTTTCAATAAGTGCCTTAAAGTCAAGCAATATTCAACAAGCGAAGCAACCTGTCTGTGTGTTGTTTTACATACCGCATCTTTAACATGATGAGCAAAACTACAAATCCTGCAGAGTTGGTGGAAGAGCCTCAGAAGTTTTGATTCAAAGGGCAAGAAATTCCACCTTAAAAGTAATTCACCCAATTCTAAACTCCTCTCTCTCCCCAGTCAATGCCGGATAATTAACAGGCATATTTATAAATTCCCTCTGCTGAACCTCTCCGACAATGAAGACTTTTTATAAGCTTGTTAAAGATGTTCACAGAAACTTTTGCAAAATAAACAACAGCATCTGAGAGAAAGCTAAAGGCAAAGAAGTTAAAGCCTGATCATCCGATTGGGAAAAAGTTTTGTTAGACTAGACAGAAACATATTACTGCACGTTTCTTCATAAGCAAACCATCAGCTGATATGAGTTCCCCTAGAACAAGAACCTCTGGCGATCTCCTCAAAATTTAGGGGACGTTTGCATTTTGTAACGCCCAAAGCTAAAGATCCGACTGAAAACAAAAACTCTGAATTCCTTACAGCGTCATCTGCCAACACAATGTATTGTCCTGGCGGAAAGAGGATCAAGCAGATTTTAATTTCATTTGAAACTATGCATCATCTTGATAGTGAAGCAAAAAGCCGCAGCAACAATCTCCCCCTCCACCCCCCGGTCCAAAAAAAAAAGGGGGGGGGGAGGGGGAGAGAGAACTGGAAAAACCACATAAACTTTTACAAAGAAAATAAAAGCAAGTTTGACATGAAAACCCCTTCCTGTCTCGGAAAGTTCATTTTAAAGGTCCCCTCTGTAAATCTAAAGTGCAAACACCAGGCTAAGGTAGTGAGTGGCTGGAATTTGCATGCTGATAAGAGAAGGCTGTTGTACTTACAGTGACAGAGGGCAGGCTGCGGAAGAAAAGCTGTTTGTGTTAGCCTGAGAGTCACCCAGGGCTGCAATGAGAGGAGAAGAGAGGAGTGGGAGTGCCAAGCTGGATACACCTTCACCGCATCTCATCACATCTGCCAGCCTCTCTCTCCCTCTCTCTTTCATTTCCACATTCCCTTTGTTCCTGAAAAAAAAATCTACACGTCACATCAGTCCCCAGATGCAGTCTACACCAAAGAAAAAAAATGAATAATTCAATCAAACTGTGCATAGTCTCTAAGGCAATAAATCTATTGCACTTAAAGAAACGAAGGGTAATTACCGCTATAGAATTAGAATAAGGCCAGAGCGCGCAGGGATCCCAGGGTCTGTAAACTCCACGGTCAAATAAAGTTTCATTTATTTAATCCTTTTACAACCCCAGTGTAAACTAAAGGGGAGGATCGGAACTTATTCCGGTTGGGTTTGAGAATGCTTGAAGTGAATGCTGTAAAAGGAGAGCGCCCGTGATCTGTAACAAACACAATGCAAGGAAGTAGAAGTGTTTCACCGCATCACCTCCAGGGTCCGTTCCCCCCTCCCTAATGAAGAGCAGACCACACTCCCACTTCCACCGGCTTCTGCTGCTCTCCGCAAGTGCAACGGGAATCGCTGGCAGCCGGCAGCCGCCTTACCTGCTCCTAGATTGCCAATAGAGCCTGACAAAAACTCAGGGTAACTGGCAATTTTGTTCCACGCTCTAGCGGAGAGAAGCCATGGGGGATTTGCACCGGCACGGATTGACTCGAAACGCTGCCCCTGACTTGTGGATTTGTGCTGGGCTGAGTTTGGGGACTGCCTGCCGGGGGGCGGGGGGAGCACGCTGGGGAGCGGATCCCAGCTGGGCAGGCGGCGGCAGCGCTGCCGGAGCCCTGCGACAGACCGGCCGAGGTAGGATGGAGGAGAGCCACACTTTGCCCTCTCCTACCTCTAACGTTGCTCTCTCGGCTCGGAGGTAAGACGACTCTATATTGTGTTTATTCTCTCCGGGTAACTCAGGTCCCAGGGGCGTGCGTCTGTATTAATGAGGGCGGCGGCTCAGGGCTGTGTCTCGGATCGTTATACTCAGATCAAGCTGGAGTTTAACGTCGGCATCTGCCGCTTTACACTTTCAATCACATTCTTTGTAAACTTCTCCTGGGGGGCTGGGGGAGGAGAGAGACAAGGAGGGGAAGAAAACAACCCCAGGTGAGACCGTGCTGATCAGATGACACAGCCTCTCGCTCTAATTCAGCCGGCCTTTGTGCCGGCTGGGAAGATTAAAACACCTTCCACTGACGTAGAGCATCGCGCATCTCCTGTACTTGAACCGCTTTAATAGACAGTTTTGATTTATCCAAAACATTAACGGAACTGTTATTCTAATAAAGGTAAACTAGAAAACACACTTGCCTCCCCGCTCACTCGGGCTTTGTTTATGTGCTTAAAACGCCACCGTGAGGCGAGTGCAAATAAAGCAGCGAGAGCAGCCGCCTGCCAAGGAGCTCTCGGATTAGCACTTCGCAAAGCAAAACAAACAGCGTTAGCGGCAGCGCGAAAGTCATCGAAGAACCCGCTGCCGCCCGGCGCGGGGTCGGTGGCTCCCCCGCGGCAGCGCCGCCCGGCAGCCTCCCCCCGCCCCGGGGGGCTCCGGGGCGAGCACACGCACACTCTCCCTCGAGAGAAGGAAGGGCAGAATTTAAGGCGAGTTTAGGGAGATGAGAATACACAAAGAAAAAAGCCAACAACAGCGTTTTCCTTAACCCGAGTCCCTCTTCTTCCTTCGCCTTTCTCACCAGGGCTGAGCGCACGCTGTCCCTTCCCACAGAGGGACGCGGGAGGGTGAGGAGAGCGCACCTCCGCCCCTCTCCTCCGGCCGGCACCGCGCCCCGCAAAACGCCTCCGACCTCCTTGCTGAAGGGCAGTTTCCTCTGGGAGCCTCTGCCAGGCAGCACTTCTGACTCCTCTGCCCATCTTCTTTCTCCTTCCCCGGCCAAAATCAGGCCAGCTGCACTGCCCAGGGTTTCCTGGAGGATTTGCTTCTCAAGTCTTTTAGGTGATTTCAAGTCAGAGGCTGGGTTTATAGTCTATACTCGATTTATTTCTGTTTTTTTTAATGGAAGGAGAATGAAAAAAATAAAAACCCCAGGCTGTTATGACCCAGGAACAGCACCTGTGGTGACACTGCTAAAAGTTGTGGGTGAGACTCAACACAGTGAGTTTCTTAGGCACACTCCAGGCACAAGAAAGCTATAGGAATGGATCAGCTTTAGGTGATAGATCATGCTATATAGAGGCACAATGGATCACAATGCATTGCAGCTCTCAGCCCTACTCCCACAAAAAGCCTTAAACCAGGAAGGGGGCATCTTGTGGGACTTCTAGCTGCTGGTGGGATTGATGGTCTCCCCCAGCCACCGGAAAGCATTTATCACATCAAGGCATCCTGGCACCCAGAAAAGCACTAAACTGCACTGGTACAGTTGAAGTCACCAAACTCTTGGCTACAAGTTGCACTGGCAGTTCTGCAAATGAATCATGAGAACACTAATAACAAGCTCAAAAAAAAAAAAAGGCAATTACATTCAGCTGTGATTAGAAATCACATTAAGATTGAATATCTGATACTCTGTGAGTATAGGGTAAAAAAAGAAAAACGGTAGCATGACTGCGGAGGGTGCAAACATTTCCTCTGAAATGCTCCTCTTATTCTGGGTATTTCACCTAACAGCTGGATTTGCCTACTTGTCATCCTAATAATTTTTCTACTCCCATCTCTGTATAATAGGAAGACCATAAAACACAGTTAACATATTAAAAAGCACTTCAAGATTAGCAATGATTTTAAATGTATTTTTTCAGAAGCAACCCAAAGCCATACAAGAGACTCTCACAGCAATCATCACTGTCATACTAAGGCACCCCTTCCTTGAGCATACACCTGTGTGGCCTCATGTATTATAACGGTATTCCCAGCTTCAGCTGGGAATAGCTGAGCACATCTTGTGAATGAGGAAGGACCGAAAGATATACTGGCCCATTTACACTTGCTCACACATTTAAGGAGCTAGGAGGGGACACATGCCAGAAGACCCCCTTACAGTCTGCATTAGTCCTATTTTATATTACAGCCCAGAGTAAATCGTAGATCAGTGATATAAACATTAAAGTTGCTCAATATTTTTCCCTAGAATCTCAATCACAGAAAAAACTTTGCTAGACATGATTACTGCAAACCCCTATGAACCACTGTAAGGGTTTATCAGCACACCATGGTGCTTTTCTTTTTTCACTGGCAACGTCCCATTTTGACAGCACATGCTGGAATATAGCAGAAGACATATAGACTATATATTATAACAGTGTATTTATTCCATCAGTTGATTTTTGTTTCATACTCCCCCTCCAAAAAAACCCCCATAATCCCAACAAAAAAGCACAATTTTTAAAGTTCCTGACATAACTCCATGCTACAACAATGTACTATGTAAAAAAAAAAAAAAAGCAACAAAAAACCCTGAAGGGTAGAATAAATATACAAAGCTGTCTTTGACCTGAGGACTGGCCCATATTGCAAATAAATGCATTGCCACTAAGCCACATATATATACCACATAAGCAGAAATAAACGGAATCCTTGAGACAGATCAATGATTTTGTATTTTCTATTACTACCACTGTGCACTTATAAATTGCATTGGTTTTAAAATGTTCCCATGGGTTTGTGATAATATGGCCTAATCTTGTACGCTCGTGTCATTATCAATTGTTTCACCCAGAAGCTCAAATCCCATGCATTTAAAGTGCATGCTTGTCATTAAGAGCATCAAAATGATGCTGCTGAAAAGGATAAGATGTTTAGAAAATACCAAGAAAAAAAGGTGAAAATATCTACAAAGAAATTTTGGGGTACAAAGTTGTTTAAGATTGTCCCATTTTGCCTGGAGCTTATAAATATCATGGCAGATTGAATGGGTAGTATGGCTGTCTCCCCTCTTTGATCACCTCTTAGAACACTTTACATTTTCTAACCAAAATACTCAGTAGTAACTTCTTGCACCAAAGTTGACTAAGAAGCAAATCACTGTATAAATCTTTCAGAACATGTTTAAATATAGCCTACTAAACCAGGAACATTGGGTAGAAACTGCTGAAAGTATTCAGACTGTTAAAAACTAAAATGCGACATGATCTCAACATATTTGAACATTCAATTATATGAAATGTTTTTCCAACATAATATCAAATTTAAGACCGAAGTAAAGTAAATGTGATTTGACTGCTTTGGAATCTTCCTAAGACAAATGACTGAAAGATCAAGGTGTTTTATTTCCTATTTGAATCAATGATCAATAAGTCTTATACAAGAGAATCATGCATTTTGAATATAAAACACACTTTTTTAATAAGTGCAAGTTAGACTGAATAAAATAGCTATGTTTTGAGAGCAAAACTCACTATTTTTTAAGTCATTGCAATCTATATAATTATGAAGTAACTTGAATAAGGCATCTTACATCGGTTCTAAATTTTTTACTCAAGTAAAACACTCATTGATTCCAATGTGAGTGTTGCCTGAGTAATAGAGTTCCCTGTCAAACTGTTAAAAATCAGCTAACTTCTAAAAGCCTGTAGATTGATGGAATAGCATGATTATACTGAAGGTATGTATTTAATATGGAAAAAAAAAATCAAATTACCAGGCAAAGCATTTTAACATTTACAATAAAAGAAAGCAGTAATATAAGTAGATATTTTTAGGGAGTTTATAATTCTGTGCCCAGTCAGGCAGACACTTATGCTTGTGACTTTATTTATGTAAGTTATGCCAGTGAATCAGTACTCTCATGTCACAAGCATTTGAGGTTTAGCACCTAGGACAATAGACATAGGAATAAATTGGCTTTAAACATTCCACTAGCAAAACAAGACTATTTGTAAATCAATTGCAATGGATTACACTGTAAGAGTTATTTTGGAATGTCATATTTAAAAGTTTGTGACTGATGACATTTTCTTTCTTTTGATTGAATAAACTCTTCATCAGTGTTACGTAGCAGAGTTAGATTTTTAAAATGTTCTCATAAAGATTTGAACTCCTTTACAAAAGAAGTCATCATCAAGCAAACGAAAAACACTGCCGTATACCTTTTTCTCTTTTTTTTTTTTAAATGAAGTATTGAAAGCTTAATTCTAAAAAGACTAGTAAGTAAATAAATGTTAACTCTACTCAGTGGTATTAGCATAGTTGAAATTGTAGTTTATAAATTTTTGAGAGCATCGGTATCATGCTATGGTTGTCATAGAAACTGCAACAATATGTTATTTCAATTAATTTTACATGCGGGGATGCTGAGGTCCACGTAACAATTCTTTTAAGAAGTTCTAGAAGTAAATATTGAAAAGGAGGATTAGGCAACAGTACCCTCCAATTATTATTTAATTAATAAAACATGAGAATTCTAAATTATTTTAAAACTATAACCGAGCTGGAGAAACTAGTTAAGCAGACTTTGACTTGAAAAACACCAAAATTAAAAGATGAAAGCTATGGAAACATTCAAACTCTAACTGGAAAAAAGTATCTTTTCCCAATGAAGCAGATTTGGCAAAATATGTAAAAAAAGATTTATTCCTGTTTAAGAAATATAAAACATGAAATAGTTTTAAATCATGAATGTTTCTTTTGTGTGTGCAAGAAGCAAAAAGTCAAACATTACAAATCCAGGACCATAATACAATATAAAAAAAGCTTTAAAGGTAGGAAATGTAACATGAATAGATTTATTTTTCCTGTATAATGCAGCTACTGTGTGTTATGAATGCTACTTTAAGTAAATCATTGCCAGACACACTCAACTGACATTAATGACTTGATTATTAGAACAGAAAAGCTAACTAAAATAAAGGCAGTGGTTTTTTTAAAAAAATAATAATTGTATTGTTGCAGTATAAAATTTATTTCTTTATTTTTGCTGTTATAGGACAGTATGAACATATAGTCTTGTTTTCTTATTGCATATGTATGATACAGTACCTAATCCAATAGTTTATACATGAAAGAAAATACTGAGCAGATCCTAGTGAGAAAAAAAAATGTAGATTTTCAACACATTTTACACAGTAATCAATAATTACATAGTATATTTTGTTTAAATTTACTGAGTTGCCACACAGAATAGAATATGCAAGACCTTTCAAACTGAGACATGAAACAAGCTTTTTGTAAGTAAATAAAAACTATCAGTATTAAAAAGAAAAAAAAAAGGAAGAAAAAAAAAAGATAAAAACTACAGCCTAGAGAAGCTATCTGCAAGGAGAAAGGAGAAGCATCTAGAGCTATCCTTTCTGATAGGATTAAGGAATGCTACAAAAGCAGCATTTAAATCTCTAGTTTTCCCTGACAATTAACAATGAAAAGCAGATGTTTACAAAGCTATTTTACATGCTCGTTTATAAGATGCTAAAAGATGGTTTGTGGATGGTAAGAAGGAAGAGCTGGATAACTGCTTGTCTGGTGTATATTTAAAAGCATTTTCATTGGCTCAGTTATTGTTAATAATGAAAGAAACACTTTGTGCTGTATGGCTGTGACTATAGAAAACTGCCGTCATAAAGTCCTCAACAAACTCTTAAGATGCAATTTACAAAGATAATAATAACACAGAATTATTTCACTTCTCTGAATGCTACACATTTGCATACCAGGACTGTGTACAATATACTCATAATGCACATTCATAACAACAAGGACTTCTTAACATTGCAACAGCACAAGATCTGTGCATTAAAAATCTACAGTTCCAAGTTTTCCTTTTTGGTGGGAAACCATTTGTATAAACCAGATGCTCTGCATCTACACAGGGTAAGCCCACATTCAGTTCTACACCTTTATTGAATGGGATCATATCAAGAAAATTATGAAACTCTGGAAGGCAGCAACAATATTACTAAATTCTCTCTCATATGGAAACATGGCAAATTAACTTTTCACACAAATTTAAGAAGCCTGGTCTATAACTGTGAGTCAGGAGATGTGGCTTCTATTCCTGGCTGTGCTACAAACCTAGAGTGTTTTTGAACAAGTCGCTTACACCAAGTCACTTGAGTAGAAAAAAATTCAAAGAATGCACGCCTCGAGCTCAATTTAGACAGATCTGTATCTGCTTATATTGGATGCATGCGAATGAAGGCATATGTCTCTGAAAAGCTAGGGCCTACCCTTTTCGGACTTTTCATCTTACCCTATTTCTCAACATGGAGAAAGACTGTTGGGAGACTTAATTCATAAAAGACTCCTTACATATCAATTATATTTATGCATAACAAGATTACCGTTAAAAGTCCCAGCCCTGCAAAGACTCATATGCACGTTTCACTTCACACATTTGTAGTAGTCCAATTTACTCTAATAGAATTATTCACTCTGTATAATTCTAGGCATATAAACTTCTGCAGTATCAGGAACTAAGTTAATGGAATAGATAATGTGTAAAAATACTCATACAAGTTAGAAATGAGGTTCAGGCTTTACATTTTTAAAGTCCTACGTCACATTCAATAGAAGGATTTTTTTAAATATTGTTATTAAAATGTTCTGGTACAAGTAAGAATACGCATAGTCAATGACATTAAGAAATGTTGCTCTCTTATCTACATTTTCAAAACAAAAAAACCTCCTCTTTTCGACGTGTAAAATAATTCCAAAAACTTCAGTTCTAATCATAAAAGATATTCATAAATCACCTGTGTGTTGCCACCATCCAAGTTGGGTTTGGTTTTTACCTCACACACTGAATAAATTCCAATTTCTGTTAATGCTTATGCTATTCCTAGTACTTATTCAGTTGTGAATGAATGTGTTACACTAAAGTACAAAAATATTTAATTCATATTAGTTGGCCAGATTTCATTTCTTCGATAGACTCTTCCGCAACTCAGACTTCCCATTTACAGGCTACTCTCTTGGACTAAAATTATGTTACATACCTAATAATATGCAAAGTAGGTCAAGTTTCGAACTTGCAGGTACAGCCATACTTAACTTCACCCAAATGGATACTGCTCACATGGTTAAAACTAAACATGCATATAAATGTTTATAGAATTGGGGCTGAAAGTAGCAAACAGTCTTCCTGATTTGGATGGATTTTTACCATAACACAAATTATTTACACAGAAATCTAACAGCAAGGCATAATTGAAAATATTTTGTATACCTTTCAAAAAACACCATGGGGAAAGTACCTTCCCAGCAGCTGTTATGGGTAGAGCAGACAGGGGCAAAAGAAGGAAACAACTTCTCCCTCAGGCTGTAGTAGCCTGCGCTGCTATTGCACTAATGCCAAGTACCAAACAAGCTAATACCAACGCAGTTCACAACTGCCTATTTTTCCTAGTACCATGTTCCTCAGTCCAGGGACACAAAAGGTATCCTCCCTTCTCCCTCCCCTTCTTCCCACAAAAATTATACTCCTGGCTGACTCCTTGAGTACTGGCCTGCCACAACCACAGAGGAGGGGACACAATTTGCCTCTGTCTCAGTATTTTGCCGTTATTTTAATTTGATGGCATTTTAATAATATGGAATGGTTAGCTTCCTCAGACTGCCATCTGAAATATCTGTGACTATGGCTTATGTTCTGTGGGTTTTTCTTTTTTAAAATTTTTCTTCTTTTCTGCTTTGAACATGTCTTTCAATTAGCTTTCTAATTTATGCCATAGAAAGGTATGCCCGAGGTGAACATTTTATTTTTTTTTAAATTAACTTAGGAAACGTTTGCAGTGTTCAGCAAAGAAGCCCATGCTCACGCAATTTGGAATTAAAAAGAAAAATACATTGACCAAAATCAGAGCAGTTTAGAATCAATATGATCACACACACCCCAAATCCCCAACTCCTATGATCAACAAGTAATAATTTCTTTAGTATGGCAATTTTCCACTTAAGGACTCAAACCTAAACCTAGATTGGAAAGCAGCATTCAAGAGGTCATAGTTCATGCCTTTGCTTTTTCTGTCCTTTCTAGAACCCAGAGTTGCAAAGAAAATTTGTCATGTTCTGGTTTTTAATGTCCAAAAGTGGGGAGAGATGAGTGTTGAATTAGCAATGTATTAGATTTGAATGCACAGATCTATTGTAGCCATACAAGATGAGCCTTTTATAAGACATCCTCCACCATTGTGTTCAGCTCAGGTAGCATTCCTGAAAAAGAACACAAAATACTCTGACATACTTTCTAAGGTTCTGGGTCAAAGGAGGTGAAACAAGAATTTTTTAAGGGCTATTTAATGAAAGACTGAGACAGGAAAAGACTAAAATGAGTGCTTTAAATGCAGTACACCATACTGTATCCTTCTTCAACTCTAAAAAAACTCTCTTATACAGTATTTGCAACACTTGTTTTCTAAGAGTGAGATTCAAACTTCTCAAAGCCCTTACATGAGGAACTTGTTTCTTTTTGCTGAAAAAATTAATGAAAGATACAAATCCTTTGATTTAGAGAGCAGCTTTATTTTGTGGAGAATATTAAGGGATTTTACTGTTGATATTTTCACATTAATATACATTATTTATCTCCACAGGGTGGCGAAAAAGAGAAAATTGCAAAGACTTACTGGGTGGCAGGAAGTGGGATTCACTATAATCAACAGCAGCGGGGGACTCTTTGAGGTTGTGTTGCAAGATATATTCAAGACTTTAGCAGAAAGAAAATAATTGCATTTAATATTGTGCTGGTGAGAAATAACATATGTGCAATCTTTTCCAGCTTTTATACTTACATTCAGATTTAGACTCTTGCCCTTTAGATGCAGAGATACTACTCCTTAAGATATGCATTTTTTAAAATTTTTTTTTAATTTTTTTATTACAGAGGATGTCCTATTATTAGCCAGCTAGAGCTTTATGCTACTTGCAAATTCTGCCTCAAAAATTTACTAAGGTTTCATGAACATATTCACTGGAAAAATAAACAGATCTATGTTCAATAAGCAAGCTATTACCAAAATATAATTAAGTTTCCAGCATTATTTTATTTTATACTTTTTTATGAAAAACTCAAAAATTATATGCTTTCCTCAGATGTTTGCTTAAAATTTCTTTCTGGGTCAAATCACTACACTTCTTACAAATTCAGAAGTTCTTTAAAATGTGCGTAGTTCTGTCTGTGTAAAGAGTAACTGAGAATTTGATGAAATAATTGAAGTTTGTTAATACAAAAAAGCTGCCAGTCATATAAAGGTTTTCTGCACTTGAAGGGGATAAAAATTTGTGCATATGATAAACTAACACTGAAGCTCAATTATACCACATACAAGCTCAGGAAATTAAAAGTAGCTGTCTAGTCTAAGCTAATTGTGTAGAATTCCTTTATAATCAAATACATACATACAGAGAGGTATCTCCATAGCATGTTTCAATATTGTTCTGTTTTGCTCATGAATAACTGAAGTAGAAGAGACAAACTGGCCACTGTAGGATTCTGTCCCTTTCTCCTGACTTAAAAAGGACTTAGAAACAATTAATTTAGGCTAGATACTTCTATTTTAGTGACTAAAGCAAGTGACATTAATTCTTTCCTGCACAACTATTGCAACT
>JAOXNO010000041.1:53741950-53760941 GCA_028565335.1 Limnodromus scolopaceus | reverse complement strand
TATTGTTCTGTTTTGCTCATGAATAACTGAAGTAGAAGAGACAAACTGGCCACTGTAGGATTCTGTCCCTTTCTCCTTTTAATTTAGGCTAGATACTTCTATTTTAGTGACTAAAGCAAGTGACATTAATTCTTTCCTGCACAACTATTGCAACTCTTACCTAGTCTGACCATTTGCCTTTTGTCATTCTCCTGCTTTGTGTTACTTCAGAATGGGAATCTCAGGGCTGACCATCATCTATGCAAAATGCTAAAGGAACGGTGATGATTTACACCATATGCAGATCCGCCTGTTCCTCCCCTATGAGTTTAGTTGAACACTTCAGGGAAGCATATAAAAATGTTTTTCAATGAAAATCTGTTAAAGCCCTCTTTTTCATAATCCTATCATTTTCTTAATTTTCCATGTAAGTACAAATGGGAGTACATGTATATATGTATAAAAACACATCATAAACTTCTGGAATATGAAAGATGCCAGATCTGGGCTTTATATTGACATAGATTTACAGGTGTCTGCAAAAAGACTTTAACTGGGAGGTGTGTGTTGGAGGAGGAGGTGAGGGGAAATAATCTTCCATTCAAGAACAGCCTTCTTAAAAGTCATATCAAGGCTAAACAGATTGGTTTAATTTGTAAAATATAATATATGTACTTCAAAGCTGCAATTCCGTGATCACTTTATGTAGCTTAATGGCTGGCATTATGGAATTTACCTTTCTTGCTCCATCCTCTCTGCCAGCAGTAACAGTGGCTACATAGTCAGCCAGCTGAAGAAACTGCTCTGGATTTGGGGGGCAGGGAGAGGAGATCTGTTGTGAATAGCTACACAAAAACTAGTGCTGGCACAAGAGGGGACAGAGGTGAGTGAATGGGTGTTAGAATGGAGATCCCACCAACTTAAAGAGAGTGGAACTGCAGGCTGGGGTGGGATCCTATGGAACCTTAAACCAACAAACGTTCAGGTTGACAGAGCCTTGCCTCCCATCCTTTCTCGAGCAACTAAGCATTTCTATTATTTCCCTTGCATCAGCACTAACACCCACATAAGCGTGCAGGAGCCAACTCAGGGAGGTGACTTGTCTGGAAGCTAACCCCACAAAAGTGAAAAAAAAGAACAACCAAACAAAAAAACTTTTCAGCCAAATCTGCTCCAAGGAGCAATTCACAGAATGATCAGACAAGAGCTAGTGCCAGCACAGCGGAGAAGGTGGAAACACAGAGCCAGAGGCAACAGAGGAGAAGACAAGGCAGCCCAAACTTAGATCAACTCCAGCTGTGATGGACCGAGAGCCGGAGCCAGCCTGACCGCTTACAAGCTTCCTCTAAAACCTCTGCACTTTCTTTGAAAACACTATGATAGAATGAGTAAGTGTACAGAGCTGAAATTACCAAGATGCCAAAGAAATAAAACCAGGACGCTTACTTATATACTAAACAAGACAAGAAGCAAGAAAAAACCCCATGGTCTTAAAGCTATCTAGCATAGTTCTGTGGAATGTAACAGGCAAGAACAAATCATTCCTGACTGGAGTACTGGAGCTATACAGACCACACTTTTGACTAAACTTCTACTTTCTAAGCCTTCATTGTGTAGTTTTGGGCTGACAGGAAGACATTAGCAGTGGCTTCAGAAAGCATTACTCATAGTTTACAGACTCCATACCATCATCATTATAAAACACATTATTCTACATACTATTTTTTCAATGCAGTCATGTGGAGATGAGAAGAGAAGGTAGAGACAGCTTGAGAAGGATTGGAAAAGACTGAAACCAAGAAGAGTTTGAGCTAGCATTTGGATAATTAATAGTGTGGAATATCAGACTTCTTTTCTCTATGCAAGTACCTAAATTTTGCCATCTTACATGCACAAAAATACGACTCTTTTGCTACTTGAGGATATGTAAGTGTTTAGAACAAACAGATTTACCCTAGCTTACACATGTGAAGGCAACTGTGTAGAAATGATTAAGTGTTGTAAAACTGAATTTTAAAGAAAGGAGAAAAATCTTTATTTGAGGAGAAGTAAAATCAACAATAAAAAGATTTCTAATATTATAATCACACTCTAAGTGAAAGAAATGGTCTAATATGTTGACTACAGCAGCAATATTAAGAAAAGAGAAAAAAAAATTCTGTAAAAGATTTTCTTAAAGCTTTAGAAATTGTAGACAAAAGCTGAAGGGAAGCAATAAAGGATCGGCATCTCAGTTCATGAAAGAGAATAGGCTATTTGCAAGTAACTTTGATTAGATCAGTAAGCCAGCTACAGGGAAACGTAGATATTTGATTAGTTTATGTATGCAAAGTACTTAATAAACAAATAGATATTAGTTAGTAGGTTTAGATTTTCCATCTTCAGCCTGTACTAGTTGGAAGGAAGATAAAAACTGTCACTGATTTAGAGGAAAACAACTAAGAAAATAATAGAAAGTTTGATATTGACCATCTGACTTGCCAGGAAGGCCCAGAATGAAGGACTCTAATAGGCAGCAAAGTGACACGTGGACTATGAAACCTCTGTTCTCATGAAAATACATTGACTAGCAGACAGGCTGTTGAATCTAACTGGGATAAACCAGTATTTACAGATACGTTTGTGCTCTCACTGTTGTAGTATCTTCCTATACTGAATTACAAATGTTTTAGGGTTCTTTGCTGATAACTTAGGAAATTAGTATAAGTTATGAGGACATAAAATGATTTCAGAAAGTAGAATGGTCAAGGTATGTTGAAGTTTAACACAAGCATTTGAACACATCATGGGATAAAAATGTCTACTTCTGGAGGATAGCAGTGGAGAGCAGCAAGGAAAGAGCGTAAAGAATACTTTAGGGGAAAACGCTGGAAAACAGCTGTCAAAGGAATTCGAAGAAGAGAAAAGCAAGCAGAAGTAATTCACATGCAATCAATCCATCTTCAGATTTGGAGAATTATTGGATGACAGTTTTCTAGAAATAAAAGTTTCTTAGAAATAAAGGTTTCATGTATGACTGTCCCCAGCCCTATGTACAGATATTGAGGAGAGGAAAGGTAAGGAATCAGATTTCTGAAACTTTTATTACTGGCCTGCCCTGCTTGAGATGATAAAAACAAAGTTTAGTTGAGTTAATCCAAATTGGATGTATATTGATGAATTCTTTTTTTTTTGTTTTGTTTTTTTTTTTTTGTTAGTAGCATTGCTATGGTATACTTTCTGTCTTCTTGCGCAAGCAGAAAGCATCCTGGGAAGGGAAAGACATACAGCAAGGGGAAGAATAGGATGGCATCTCTGAGGCTGGGAAAAAGAAACATGTGTTTTGATGATACGACTGAGAAACACCTTTAAATCCCATGTCTTTCTGGTCTGCTTTGTTTACACAGATTTGGTTACAGTCCTCAAAACTGACTTCTCATTAGTCAAGCAGATCAAGTCAGTTCAACTCAAGCTGCCTATAGGAGCACAGCTCAAAGGATTCAACCACACTTAGTGGCTAGACTTAATTAGATTAAACATCTGAACATATTTCCTTAGAGAATTTGTCATAGAGACATGACAGTCTTTTTTTTTTTTTTAATAAGAAAAACAACAAACAAAAAAACCCCACAAACAAACAATGCCCAAGCACAGTTTCATCTTTACAGCAGAAATATAGTAGAACATATGAATAAGAATATAAGGACCACAGAATGTCCTTCCTATCTACAGTATTTTAACCTAGAAACTACAGCTCTTGTGTAAGTCAGTCAGTCATCAGAGTGTAGTGCCTAGATTTCCACTGATAGTCTATTTAATAGATATGTGTTGGTATACAACTGTGTACCTTCGAGTGAAGCCTGGAACTGCTGTCTTCAGGTGATTCAGGCAATATTTTGCCATTACCCAATACTGTGTACCACAGGATTGTTCAATCCAGCATGCTTCCTCATAGTCCTGCCATCACAATAGATTATTATATGCATACAGAAACAATTACAATAACAGAGTTACGAAGTAACCATCCTAATTTATTAGATCCCATATAGTATTTCAAAACAATAACACATTTTTTGCCTAAAATTTAAAAGACTGCTACTAGTGAGGGGAGATTACTGGTCTCCTTTTGTAATGAGTTCATGATATCAAATGTCCTCTTTATTGGATGTTAGTTACTGGGAGAATTCATAGGTAATCAATGATCTTTTAAAATCTGCTGGATTGTCATTCACCTCCTCTAATATCCTAAGAAACATCACCTTTCCTGATTAGAAGTTTTGGTACCAAAAAAAGGCCATTCATAAAAATCACAGTTAACTTAAGGTTTGCAAATGCACATTAGTGCATCAAGTATAAACTGCCTTATAAAAACTGTAAAGTAGATAATCAACATGCCAGGACACTAGAAACTAAGGTGGAAAGACGTATAAAAGGTCAATTCCCTAGACAACAAAGAGAAACCCAAACAAACTCCTCCATCCTAAATTATCACCAGGATTACAAATCAACTACTGCTAATTAAAATGCAAGAATATGAACTAGGTTGCTTACAGACAGCATGTAAACTTAAAGCTCTTCTACACTGAAGGTTCATTTTTCATACATGCTGTCCTGTACCAGGCATAAATATCTTTTCCTGCACAACTGTTACAAGTACTTTCAAGTACACATGTAGTCTGCATGTTTCTCAGGAATCATAAGTTTGAACATCTGAAGTTGAGAATTCTTAAATTACACATAGTTACAGACTGTCTTTTGGTGTCTTACAATTTTAAAGTAATTTTAAAAATACAGTAGTCTCTATTTAGATGTTGAGAAGTTCTACTTTAAAATCAAAACAGTCATGGTTCCAATCTGCTACTCATAACATACAAAAATAATAGATATACATAATTCCAGTAGGCACTGTATTTTATTAGATTAGCCTTTACCAAGGAAAACATTTTAAAGTAATTTTTCTCATCAGATGTTTATGAACTAAAGTCAGAAAGGTGATCTATAAATTAAGTAAACAATTTCACTATCAATGACTTTCTCCCTTGCTTCCAAGTATCTGTTGCACACAGAGACTTCATTAAAGTGGATTGCAAAAAAAATTATACAATAATATTTGCTTTTCATGTTGCAGCTTTAATTTCTTT
Organism: Limnodromus scolopaceus; assembly: GCA_028565335.1. NCBI lineage: Eukaryota > Metazoa > Chordata > Aves > Charadriiformes > Scolopacidae > Limnodromus > Limnodromus scolopaceus. The sequence continues at coordinate 53,755,842 of JAOXNO010000041.1, read as the reverse complement.
CAATACACCACACACTTCCAAATCAGTAACCTTAAATTTAAAATTCCTTACCTTTTTTTCACCAACAAAATATATAAAGTACTTAAAAAATAATTGTTCTTTTAATAATATTGTGAATATTAGTTCCATTAAAAACAAAATGAAATTAATTATATTGCCACTTGCAAGAACAAGTTACAAACAACAAAACAACCAACAAAAATAAAAAATAGCCTTTTGTTGTATGTCAATTTCATTACGTACCTAAAAGATTACGCTATCTCTGTTCAATTGCTCAGCAGTCCAACATTCAGAATCCATTTTTACATCCCCGACATAATAAATTTAGTAATTTTTAGCTGTATTACAAAATGACCGAAGACTAGAAACCCCAACCCACAGCTGCATCCCATTCTACCAGGAACTACTCATATAGACAGAAGATATACAGTAAGAGGCAGATTCTGTCCCGAATAATCTGAAGTTTAACAGATAAGAGAAACAGAAGGTGTGAAAAACAAGATGTAATGCCAAAATGAAAGTATGGAATGTGGGGCAAAGAGAACGTAAGCAAATGGCTCATGGTCACAGAGGAAGACCACGGCAGAGCTAGAAATTACACCAGATCTCATTGTCCTCTAATACAAAAGAATTCCTGTCTGCTTACATATAGTTTGCTTGCCTATCTGCAAATCTTAGGCTTTATTAAAACTCAGAATAAGATAAACAAGATATTTAGGACCTTTACTCACTTCTTCAAATTCAAATCTGGTCATTAACAGGCTAAGCAGGAAGTCCCAAGCATCACCTGTCAAGATGACAACAAGGGCTTGTCTCTTACTTGCTACTAATAGCTTTCTTTCATACCCTATGTATGGAAGAAAACTTAAAGTAACAAATTTTCATCCAGTGAGTAAAGGAGGAAAATATAATCTGAAAATTTCCTTTGAAATCTTAAAATGGGAAACACATAATAATGACAAGGGAAATTAATTGCTAGCATTAACCCCATATCCTCATTAAATTCCTAATTCTTAGTTCACACATTCACCTAACAAGAAATACATAGCATGCAATGTATATAATCCCAGTGCATTATAGTACTTCTATTAAGAGTATACACAGATTTGCATTCTTAACTGGTTATATATATGTGTATGTAAGTAAGTATATTTATACACATGGAGACACAGGAAGGCAAATACATATATAGACACATAGATATGTATACTTCCTGAAGAAATCAAAACATTGAAAGAAGAAAAAATACCTTGCTTGGCCACACTCATTACCTGTTAGTGAACTCTTAATTCAGACTTTTCTTAGGAAAATGCCTAGTCATGAGTTTTACTATAGACATTTTTTAAAGAAAATCTTTGTTCAGCAGATTTTTAAACCAAACCTTTTCCTTCTGAGTAATAGATATATCTTTATAAGTGTCTTAACATTTATAATCTCAAAAATAAAACCTGCATAAGTAAAGCAATTCACAGCATTCTTGCACTTATAAGTGAAATTAGAGTCTGTTATAGAAAGAGCTAACAGAGGCCAGCACAGAAAAAAAATGCTGGGTTCTTTATGGTCTTTCTGACACACCTCTTCTTATTCCAGACTGTGCACTGCTCTCTTTCACTTACTATTTCTCTAATCCTAATCCTTGCCTCCATGACAGAAGCTACTAGTTTCGTGGCAGACAAAGCAAAACCACTGTAGTATTCTCAGAGAAGGTCAAAACACTCATGGAAAGAAGAAAATCAAAGCCCACTCCAGCTTCCATCACTGTGTTTTAATATGACTTCAGACAAAGCTTCCCTTCTCGCCTCCATGTTGTAATCTTTGACCAGCATCTTTGTTTTGCTTCAAATGTGCACAGGTATCACCATTACAGTCTTCGAACTGCTGTTAAGGCCGGGTATTCACAACTGATAGTTTAAAATAATAGCAAAACTATTTATTCTGTTGAGCTCCATATAGGACCAGAGCTACCCAAGCTCTGATAGAATTCTGCAGTGCTGTACCTAATTTCCCTGACAGCTGAATTCAGAACAATCTCTCAACCAAAGGTAAGATTTTATTTTAGATATAACCTATTCTTCAGCTGTATTTCTGCAGGCATATTTGTCCACTGTTGTAATGTATCTATCACCAAATGATATGTTTTGTTCTTTGTGTTGTCCAGCAGAGATTTTGTTGTTGTAATTGCTGTTGCCTAAGGGCACCAGCCAGAACAACAAACAGTTCCAAATAAGTTCCCCTTACACAGCACTGGACATGCTAAAAATTTACCTGGTAAAGCCTGATCACAAGTGAAATGCGTTCAAACTTTGTCAGTCCATAAAACAGAAAGTTTTCATTTATCCTGACATAAACATGATAAAACCTGGAGTTAAAACTTTGTTAAAAAAAAGTCCCAACACCGTAAAAAAGAACTAAATGTTCTATTTCTCGGTGCTGCTCAAGGAGAACACTCTGAATGTTCATTTAAAAACAGAAAGCATGTATATGAAATAAAATGCATAGTCCTGAAATACTGTAACAGCAGATGCAGTGTTGTTTCTTTTTACTTTCACTAATCCACAGTTCTCCTGATTTGCATTAACTAGAATGCTGCCACTGATAAGTCTCTTTGCTACTGCATTTGACATGACAATTAAGACTAATTTTAGGAATATTATAGGCATCCTTCTAGAAGTCTATCACACAGGTTTTTTTTCAATGTACAAAACAATTTCCTCCTAAATATCAAGGACATAATAGACTTTCATTATCTAAAATCCATTTTAAAAGTCCAGGTCCCCCACATTTCTCCATGTTTAAGGAAAGCTGGCCATCAGTTGGGAACAGTGCGTTGAAACTGTTACAATAATTGACAGGACACTGCAGATTCCAAAAGGCTTTCTTGAATGGGTGTCTCCTAAATTAAATATTACAGCTTTTCCCTGAGGTTATAACATGCAAGATATAGTCCAATGGCTTGTTCATTACAGTCATTTTCCTTCAATTCTGTCTTCATGTTCTTTTTTTTTTTATTTTGTCTTTAGTACACATTTGGATCCATTCCCTTTCTTACATCCCAGAATATATGGTAAGAGCTTATCCAATAAACACTTTTACAAATGTCCTAAAATATGTTACGTAGCTCACAAAACACCCAAATAAATGGCTATTGTGTTGAAGTGTTCAGTGCCTTTAACACTCTTCACAGCAAAACAAATTTCTTTAAACAGTTTAAAATGCAGAGATCAGCCTACATCTGAAATAGAATTACTTAAGCAGCATGCCATCAGTGTGGTTTTCAGACTCACTAAGCATAGATTACTGAAAGATACCACCTGTTTGGAAGAGCAGCATTGCCCGTTATGAAATATTTTTCAAATCCTAACACCTAAAGCAGCCATACTGTATCTTTAAAAGTAATTGCATGCACCTTTCAAAAATAATAAAATAAATCTTGTAATATTCCTTCAAGTGCTGACAGGATACCATCTCCCTTGTACCTACAGAGGAACAGATACAGAATGAGGACTTGATTTACCCCATCCACAAAGAATGTCTGTAGCATAACTGGAAGAAAAACTCTGACCTCTTGAGTCCTTATGCCTTAACCACTCAACCAACATAAACACCCGCCTGCTCCTTAATAATTGTTTCCTAAGAAATAAACGTAGCATACTTGCAAAACTGTAGCATAGATAGACTGAAACAACTCTTCAGCTGCTTATACTTACAGATATAAACAGTACACAGTTCATAATCCACCTGGAGTTTTCAGAAGGTTTTGATACCAATGCTGTTCAAACACATCCTCTAAAATATTGAGTCCATAATCCCTCAATATGTGTCAGATAAAGGATCTCTTATTGATTTGAGGTCAGGATTTCAGCATAGTGTAACTCATGCAAACTTAAGGCTTTTTATGTTGTTTCCTTTCCTTTGTCTGGCTACTCCCTTTTCGCTTTCAAACACGCACTCTGTGATCCATGAGACTTAGGAAAAAATCCAAAACTGTTTTCCTTGTAATTCAGTACATCCAGATAAAACCATGCTAGAAGGTTATTACTGATGCCTTGTTTGCTCATGCTATACGCACAATCTATTATATGTAATCCCTGGGTGTTCTGAAGAATCATTGCTAAAATTAAAGAACCTTTGTTTGAACTTAAAGTTTCAGTGAGTGAAAGGCATCTGCTCGTCAAAGAAAAGCTTAGGAAAAACTGCAGAAAACTGTACTTCCTTACTGTTAATGTTTTTGCAAACTAGTCACAAAATCTATTACACTAGGTAAGCTCAAAAACTGGTTCAGGTGCCTAAGATTAACATTCACAGTGCTTTTCTGGGACATATCTTGCCCTCCTTAACACATACAGAGTTGCATCATTAACTCATTAAGTTTATTTAAAAATTGTTCTCCCTATTTGCGTGATAGGCTGCAACTACCAGTCTGTTTTGTAAACTAAGCGAGTTTATTCTTGGTCTGTGTTCACGCAATACTTAAGATTTGTCTACATACAAAAGCTATGCTTAATTACACTGATTTAATTTAATCAGCTCAAGCCCTGTACTGTGATGAGATCATAAGATTGCTTTCTACATGCGAAGTTCCTCTTGTCAGGGAAGACAGACAAGGCCCTTTTATACTATCACAGTTGCATCCACATCTAGGTTACAGCTGCACAATTATTTCAATAAAACATAACAAATAGTCAAAGTACCTACACACTGCTCTAGTACCCACTTTTAGATCAGAACACAAATCTGAAAGAGTAGATGGTCCTTAGAAATTTTGGTAAGAGATTTCATCACGAATCAAAATACTCTTATTTTTGATGTGTACTGTTTTAGAGCTGATTGAAAGTTCCAGACATAGTAGTCAGTCTTTTCCAGAAGAGAAAATGGCATGAGTACTGGCAGACCCAGCTCCTGAGGTTCTGTGGCACCCTAATAGCTGAGAAGGTGTTTCAATTTTCACAGTAAACAATCCCTAACTTTGGAGGCTTTTAAATAGCATTCAGAATGTATTTCTATTTGCTGCTTAGAAAACTGAAAGACTGAAGATGCAAGGTCACCTGCACCAAAAAATTCTAGTAAATATTTGAAAGTTCAGAAAGTGTTGAAAATGTCCCAGAATTTCTTTCAACTTAGGATGAGATTTTTCAGTATTTTGCAAAATGCAATGGCTCTTTGCTACATGGTAGCATGGGCCCTGAGCTATAAAAACAAACAGAAACATTAATGATTTGAAATTTTCTTAATGGAAGTATCTAATAAGAAACTTTAATCACTGATCACATGGCTGTTTTTATAACTGAGCTAGAATCTCTGTTCTAGGGCACTAAGAAAAGAGGAAAAATAAAATTTAGGTATTACAAAGCCCCAGAATATATGGTTTCATTAATGGAATTTCAGCAGTTATAAATTGTTTTAATGAACAAATGGCTCTGTAAGCAACAGAAATATTCATAAAGTGGCTACAAGCTGATTTGTGCTGTATCACACTCATGTGGGTCCAACCACACTAATTGCCATTTGCTGCATGTGTGTCCTGTGGCCTCTCCCTCCTCTTTCCCCTGACCAAGGGTAACACCACGAGCTCTTGTTCCCTTTAGTGCTTCACCAGGGAACACAGCTGGGTACTCAGCCAGGAGCTGGGCAAGATGCAGTACGTGGGTCACAGAGAAATGAAGAGAAGCTGGCCTGGTTGGCTATAGAGACTGCTGCATTCCCTCTGCAGTCTTAACTGCACAGAGGAACGCTTTGGGTCACTCTCTTTCCTTATCTAGTCACCAGTTTTTTCTGAAGCTCATGAAAACTTGAAACTTTTCAGGTGCTGCCTCACTGTCAAATTCTATTGAAATCATCAAACATTTTCTTAGATACAGACTGGCACAGACATTGCACATGTGTTTCTATCAGAAATGAGATCGAAATACACTTTATAATGAATGTAAATATATGTTTGGGTTTGTTTTTTTTCCTGGAGATAAGTGGTTGTCCTTCTTTTCTGCTTCCAGATTCCTAAACTTTGTCCCTCTATGTCTGGATAATACAAGAGGTTTCACATCACATAATCACAGTAGCTGATAGTAGAATGAATGCTATATCCACAGATTTGTTAAATTCCACCTTCATCAATATTTCTAAGCAATTCTCTAATTCATTGGCCTAAAATCATTATTAACTACATGGATATAATGACAGAAACATTTTTTATGCTATCAGACCATAAAAGCAGCATGTTATGGGCTTGTGGAATACTGGGCAACAGGTTATGGAATATCTTATACGAGTTTTCAATTTTGGATAAATAATATTGTTTGCATATGGAAATTTTTAGGTATATTATTTCCTCACAAAATGGCTGTAGATACAGAGAGGCAAAAACAAACCAAAGTGTAAAATTTAGGTATATATGCAAATGACAGAGTGCATGCAAAAGATTGTATGCTGTTACTCATGTATTATATATAGCGTATATATGCATATTCATGTATGAATTGAATGTCTCATGGAATTCAGTGTAAAATAATGAAAATACAGATAGACTTATAGATGAGCATTTAGGCTTCTCACTCTAATTTCTGTTATCCACTATAAAGCAAAAATAGTCTGAAATGGCCAAATCTGCCTTCAACAGATATATCTTTTTAAACTAAATATATGAATGTTATACATGGTCTAAAAACTATCATGTTATAAACCACGACGATGGATTTATAACTCTCTCTCAATAGTGCAGACAAGTGCTACTCTAATCCAAACCACCAGGATCAGGGACCCTCCCTCAGGACTGTTTAGATCCACCTACACATCAGCACTGAAAGTTATGACCAAGGCATAAAGTATTTGGAACTGTAGTATATTTACTATTGTTCATACTTAAAATCTCCTTTTAAATATTTTATAACTTTCTGAAGTTTTATTAAGGAACATTTCTTGGTTATTAAATCACTCCCTACCCTGTTGCTCTACAGAACAACACTGCATGCTCTTAAAGGCTTGGGTGGCCTAACAGAGTCTGTGGCTGCTCTTGGACTTCATTTGCTAGATATATTTACCTTATTTCTACCATTTCATATAGAATTATTTGTCAGTTTCAGTGCCGTTCCTTCCTCTGAGCCAGAACTTTCACTTTATTTCATTTTTATCTTTTAGATTCATTTTGCCTCTTCAAGGGAGAAAGAAATTGAGAAACTAACTCCAAATGTAACTTCATATGGCTTCCATCTCTTTATGACAACCCTCGAGATTAGCAGCCACATTCTGAAAAGCACAATGATAGATTCCTTTGTACAGTAATCTCTCCTCGGATCCTACAAATAAGGACCAAAATATTCTTAACTAATATGGAATTTCAGCTTAGATGGTCACAAATTAACCAGAGAAGGGTGTATGTTAGTTTAAACAAATTACTCACATTTTCCATTTTTGGTCTATAGCATAAGAAATTAGATAGTTAATTTTAAATGCAAAACTTCGTACAGCGTGCAAATCATGTCTGTATGTCAAAGTAAAATAACAAACCTAATGAGGAATGTTAAAAAAGCAAGACCCATTAGTTTAAAGATACATGGAAGCAGCCAAAGATGACAAACATGCATAAAATTCAAAACATGATGGAAAAGGGAACAGGCACTGAACCACATAAATCAGTGTTTTGAATTCTATTTCTCTGTGGGTATAATTGTACCTTAGTTTCTTATAATGATTTATTGAGGTAAATAGTCTGTATGGTTTAACAGCTACAGCTTCAAAGTGTCAGGCACAGACTCTCCTTTATTCATGAGGCAGCTGAGTATTGGGATGTGAATTAGCTTCTGTATTCTGGGACTTGGCAAAGTTTGTTTTTAAGGTCCTTATAAAGGATTCATGTTGATGCAGCTATTCAAATGTGAAAAACACTGTGCTGTAATGGATGAAATAGAAAAGCTTTACAGTAACTCTGGAGGTAAAAAAGTGAAAATACTGAAATAAACCATTCAGAATTACCTTCAGCAAAAGAAAGGAATGTCCCAGAGTTAATTTTAATACATTATTTCGTTTTGGGGAATACACAAAAAACCCTAATTTCTTGATGAAGTACAGAAATGTGATGGGATTCCAGAATTTACTTTCAAGTTAAAATAAAATAAAGTACTAAAAAGAAATGGTAGAAGTTTAAGCTGTGATATTCACATTTTGGGTTGATTGCCAAACCACACTTTCTATTGCTCTCAGACCAGGATAAACCAACCATTAACTAATCAAAAGAACCATCACCCATGAAAGCTATGATGGCATTTTAACAGTTCTTAATCTATTAATAAGAAAGAATAATTTGCAAAATATATTCCCTCTTCTGTTTATATTCTTAGGGCCATTCTTAGCAGAAATTATATGTAGGCTCCCATGGTGTAGAAACCCTATGAAAGCCATGAAAATTCACTAAGCTTCCTTACGTACTGTGCCAAGATATTCAGCAGGAACTTTGGTCGTTGCCAAGAAACACGTGTGCCTCAGATACAGAAGCTCTGCATGTACCAGTATTTCAACATTCCTGGAGAGAAATGTGACCCCTTGATGCATACACTGGTTTGCTGGCATGCTTGTATTCCTCCCCATCTGTCAGAGTGGCATTCTGCCTTCTCACAAGGTGGGATGCCAGTTTTGGAGCACAGGTGCCAACCAAATATAGGTTCGGACTAATACTCTGCAAAATGTGGCAAATAACAATTCACCTGCAAGAAGATCATCCTATCTCTAACCAATGCCAAATTAGGATTGCATGCTTCATTAGCAAAGGGGGTCATCAGCTGAAAATCACAGGCAGCACCAGAAATGCTGAGAGTCTTCAGCACTGATGTTTAATTTACAATACGCCAAATTTTCCTAACATTGTGCACATACAGCCCTTCTGAGAAAGCTGCAACAGACCATGGACAGAGATCTGTTGAATTCATCCTCCCAGACTCATTTCTGACAAATTCCAAGATTCTTAAACAGGGCAAATGAATTAACAGTGGAGAAAAGGCATAAGTAAAGATTTGTGTTACCTCTTAGAGGACTCGCTAAAAACACAAAGAAAACTACCTTTATTTTGATTGTGAATTAACCCAAACCAAACCCACTTGTTATCAACCACCAAATTGCTCATATAATTCTAAAATTCTTAAATTATAATTTAAAAAATATTATAAAAATTGACATATGATATAAAAAGTTAAGTTAGCTTTTAGTTTGAGAATTTATGTACACATGAAAGCACACTAGTCATGAACAACTATTATATGAAAATCATTCAACATACAATGACAACATTGGATAATATTAAATAGTGTTTCAATATCCTCAGAATAAAGTATATTTTGAACTCTTTCATTAATTATAATATTCCACACTGAATTAGTCTAACAAGAATAGTTAAACACTCAGTTGATCAATAAACAGAGTAAGCACAAAGTAGTGTTGGGTTTGTTTCCAAATTAGCGCAGCCTACTTTATTTATAAATGGACAAAACAAAAATGAAGTATCATTAGTCTAAAAGTTATCTGCTTTCAGGGAAGAATTCACTACCTCTTCTTTGGTAATTTACTATGATTTCTATAATTTATTTATCCCAGGATGCACCTGATATATCATCAGCTTTAGGTGATGCTGTTAAACTGACTATCCAAAAATGAGAGTCATATTATGCATAATTCTGCATTATTTAGGCTATTCGGAAGCTATTCCCAAATGACAAATTCAAAGCTATTAATTCTTACTAGCACAAAATTATAACTCAATATGTTGAATTCTATAATTATAATTCAATACATTAAGATGCAGAGTCCTGCATTTGAAATGGAATAACCCCATGCAACAGCACAGGCTGGGGGCCAACTGGCTAGAAAGCCTATTTGCAAGAAAAAAACTAGAGGTCCCTGTGGACAACAAGCTGATCACAAGCCAGCAATGTGCCCTGGCAGCAAAGACGGCCAACAGCATCCTGGGCTGTTTTAACAGGAGCATTGCCGGCAGATTGAGGGACCTGATAATTTCCCTCATTCTGGCACTTGTGAGGTTGCATCAGGAGCAATGTCTCCAGCTCTGGTCTTCCCAGTACAAGACAGATATTGAAACAGTGGAGCAAGTCCATCAGAGACACCAAGACAGCTAGGAGACTGCAGCACAATATATAAGAAGTTGAGAGAGCTGGGTTTGCACAGCCTGGGGAACAGCAGGTGAAGGTGAGAGCCTATTGCTGCCTGCAACTGCCTAATAAGAGGTTGTAGTGAAGATGGAACAAGGCTCCTTCCAGAGGTGTGTAGTGACATGACAGGAGGCGATGGACACAAGCTGAAATATGGGAAATTCCAATTCAACATACAGAAAAAAACCTTACCTTGATGGTGGTCTAACACTGGGCCAGGTTGCCAAGAAACACTGCGGCATTACCATCTTTGGAGATATTCCAACTTTACTGGAGATGGCCGGGTGCAACCTGCTCTAATTGGACCTGCATCGAGCAAGAGGTAGGACTAGATGACCCCTGGTGGTCCTTCCCAATCTACATAATTCTGTGTTTCTATGATATACGTGATATGATTTTGTATGATACACATACAAGTTTAAAAAATGCCAGTTACAGGAACATTTATGAGTATCATACTCTAGGAACTTTCTAAACTATTTAGGGACAGCACACAGCTTTACGTTTGCTTTTCTCAGCTTTTCATTTAAACAAAGGCTTCAGTCTTTTGTACAGAACTTACCTCTAGTAAATTAACAGCATTATACACAGCATTTATACTAAGCCTTCCCACTTCAGATCACGAATGCATTACAATTAATGCATTACTTAAAACAGAAAAAGGCACTTGTTATGCCCCCAGAAAAACAAGAAAGGTGGCATAAAGTCAGCAGAACAGCATATTTTTCTTCCTGGCACACTGTGCTTGTATGTCACAACCACTGTCCTAATTTAAAGAACGCTGTCCCACCTCTAGGCAGGATACCACAATTACGTGACAATCTCGGACCTATCATAAATATCATGATATCAAGAGGACATGATCTTTCATGCCGAGGTTATTTTATTTAAAATTTATTATTTCAGACTATTAAAAGTATCATAATGCTTGGGCTACAAATCTCTCTGCTCAAAATCAAAATGTATATAAATTGCTGCAGTACTGCACCCAAAACTTGATGTCATTTATTATAAGAGAATCAATACCGAAATGGTAAAGTCAACTTCAGTATAGGCAGAGTGCACAGTAGGTTCTTGGCAAAGTTGCCAGATAGTTTATAGTTTGTTAATACAGTGTGTAGCTTGAAAAGATCACTACATTAATGTTAAAGACCTAATGTAAGAAATCAGATGTTGGTGTTAAAAAGGAAAAGAAGGTAATGAATTTCCCTTTTATTTTTGTGTTTATTACAGTCACTAAGGCAATAGGCTGTGACTGACACACAATTAATAATCCATGAGCCCAGTACACGGACAAAGCAAATATGTATTTTTATGTCCTTTTGTACAGTAAAGATCTTCCAGTAGCTAAAATGAGGAAAAATCAGCATCACCAGGAAGACACGCTGCCTATGTTTTAAGTAACACAAGTCACCAGAACACATACAAACTGTTTGCAATGGACCTGATTCATCTTCCTATAGACTCATGTAAATAAGAGGGGTAATGAATGATCACATATTTGGAATATATACAGTCAGGCCACAAATTAATGAGAATGTTTTTGCAGAAGAGAAAATCTTTCTGATGGGGGGGGCAGCAGACAGTATTGTGATATAGCTCTATCATGGAGACGCAGATATTGTCAGTAAAGAAAAATCTTCAGTAGTCTTCAAAGTTTATTTAGACATTGGGTGCATATGAAAAGTCCATGTGCTCCACTGACGATGAAAGTTAGGCAGAAACACTTGTTTTCCAAAAAACCCACATTTATTTTCTTTAACTCCCAACCTCTAACTTGGGAGTTATGCAGATATATCAGTTTTAACACATCCATTTTTTCAACACCTTCAAATATCTCTCAAAACATTTTGGATCAAGTGAAAACCAGCAATATAAAGATACCTGGTGTTATTTCTTATTCCTTTCTGCAGACCTCTTCCACAAATATTAGTGAAGTCCCTAGGGAGGAGGAACTACTACAATCATACAGGGTTAGGAAGAAAACACACAGAGCTACCATTTTTCCCATACCAACTACATTTCCTTCTAATTCCTCTTTGCCCATACAGTAAAAGACTCAAAGGTGCTAAGAACAGGAATAATTATATGAAGAGAAAAATTCTGTATACAGACAACTTTCAGCTGACTTCAGAGACTTTAGCTTTCACAGCACCACACAACTCAAAAAAAGGACAATGTTAATTTTGTTCAACGTTTTTCAGCAGAGTGTTAGTCACTGAAGTATGTTGAGGAGTGGTTTGTCCACACTATTTTCAAATTACCTGATAACTTACATTCCTCTTAAATTAAAGAGAAACAGATGGAAATGGTAAATTCCCTTTTCCTTAAAGTATTGTGCTTTACTACAGATGGATGAAACAGGAGATATACCAAAGGAAGCAACTACTGAGATTTCACTCTAAACAAACACAATTCATTTTGATAATACTGAAGATTTTGTCTCGCCATTCAGACTCACAGCAGAATAATTGAATTTGGCAGATACTTTCTGTGAAATGTCTTGTCTTTATTGGTGCTTTTATGTGTTAACAAGCACAAAAGAAAAAGAAGGAAAAGAAGTGAGATATATAAAGCTATATCTTTATTGCAATAAAAATGATTTTTACTCAGGTACAACATTCTAGCACTGTACCATGTATAGTGGTAAATGAAGAGGCCTAGTCAGTCTAATATGATGTAAACTTTTAGAGGAAGCAAAGCGCTATATTTCCGTATTTTGATGTAGCTGGTTCACATCAACTCCAAGTAAGAGATATATGGTTGGCCTTGACTGGCTACACTGATATAAAAACTACCTGAGTCCTGTCTCCACTAGAACTGTACCTAGAGAAAGGTGTCCTAACCTACCTTTTATGATGTTAAAAAGTGGGGATTTTTAAAATCTTTGTATTGAGGACAAAGCCTAATACGTGCAATGGCACTGGAAGCCTGCACAGTGCTAGGTTCAAGGACATCATTTCTCCATTCTTTGTTTTCTTCATTTGTTAAACTGGGGCAACATTTTTATTTTTTTTTTCTGTGGTATTGAATAATGGCCTGTTCTGCTAGCCCAGAAATAAAAGTAAGTGAAGATAGTCTTTGTATTGATGTACTTGCCTGTCTTGTTTACGATAGAAACTATTTTGTTTTTAGAAGGGAAGTGTTCTAAGAAAAGCTTTTATAACAGGTTCAGAAATATAAAAGCCATTTCAGGATGAGGACATCTCTATCCTTTATTTTGTTAGTCCTTGAAAGGGCTTTTTAAATGTTAACAGCTATGACTGCCTTTCCTCAACTGATGCTCCCTTCTCAGCAATCCTTCTGTTGACATCTCTTTGTTTGCTCTTAGCTTGTCTCTCCTTCTTCGCAAGCCCTTAAAACAAAACTTAGCAAGAGCTTGGAATTGAACTTTTGGCAGACATCAGGCCACGATAACACACTGAGTAAGTATGTTGCATAATTCAGATTTCAATAAAAAAATTTCTTTCTGCACTTCCAGTGATACATAGAATATTTTCCACTCTTCTCTGTGGCAACCTCTATATATTGCAGTGATAACTACTAAGCAAAGTTGGTCAGAAAACAGGAAGCATTTTCAGCTTAAATTATGCTGAAAGAGATGAAACAGTTTTGAAATGCTAGGTAAATGTCCTGTTTCCATTTAAAAAGAAATAAAGCTTTCATAGAATCATAGAATCATAGAATCATTTCGGTTGGAAAAGACCCTTGGGATCATCAAGTCCAACCATCTACCCTACTCTA
>JAOXNO010000041.1:53692565-53735224 GCA_028565335.1 Limnodromus scolopaceus | reverse complement strand
AGCCCTAAACTAGCCAGGTTTAAGCTGCAATATGAATTGGCACACACCATTTGCACATTTCAGCACGCACAACTTAACCTCTTGGCATTAGCTGGACTGCTACATTATCATGGGGAAAAATCACTATGTAATTGAGGAATTAAAACAGCAAGGATCTTCTTAACATTAAGATGAAAAGACCTAGATGTGGCTGTGCATCTTCCCATCCAATAAATGTAAGCAGAAACTCCAGAATATTAACATTAAATGGCAACCCATTCAAATTAAGCTAAGTCTGAAGCAGACACACGTGAGAAAATACTAACTTGGGGGTAGTAAGTGAATTTCTGTTTGGTACACGGCATACACGTGGAGGGAATAGGACGCAGGAGGGACAGTGACGGCAAACGGCCAGAACAACCGAAGGGTTAACTGCAAACATTTGGCTCTCCAAACAGCGGATTCCACACGGATCACAAACTGCCATTCTCCGCACGAGGCGGCAGTATCGGTGGGCCAGAGGGGAGGGTGCCGGGTTAGAGCTGAGGGGACGCAGCCGGTTACCGAAGTGGACCAGGGAAACCAGCGGGAGCGGCGCCTGCTCCGCGCCGGGAGATGAGGAAAGCGGCGGGAACCTGGCAGTTCCCGGACGCGCGAGGGAGAAAGAGGGGCGGGGGGCGCTACAGCCGCCTCTAGGCCACTCGTCACTCAGCCTGAGGCGCCGGCAGCGGCACACTCAGGCGGGGACGGCCGCCGGCTTGCACCCCCGACGGCGGCCAGAGCTCTCTTTCCCTCAGCGGGGATTACCTCAGGCTCCGCGTCAGCCGCCGCCCGGCCGCGCTGACACGACGGCCGAGGCGCAGCCCCTGGGACGGCAGCCCCCTCTTTACATCCCCTCATTCCCCCAGCGGCACTTCACGCCTGACCGGCAGCTGCGCCACACCGAAGGCCAAGTCCCGGTGACCGGCTGCCACAGCCACCGCCGCACCAGCGAGCCCCACCCTCAACTCCCAACCGCCCGCCGCGCGCCCGCCTCCCTCTGGAGGCGGTGCCCGGGGGCTGGCACGCGCATCTGCCAATCATCGGGCAGAGACAGCCCCCGCCCCCGCAGAGTCTTGTGGGACTTGTAGTCCCAGCCTGCCATCTGGCGCCGCCACAGGCCGGATGAGAACTACTAGTCCCGGCGCACCCCGCGGCCGACTCGGTGCCGTGACCCGCCGGGGGCCGAGGGAGAGGCTCCGGCAGGAAGACGGCAGAGGGGCCCGGTCACCCAGCCGCAGCCATGAGCTCGGCCAGGGAGTCTCAGGGCCACCACGGCCTCAAGCGAGCGGCTTCCCCCGATGTAAATGGGCGGTGGGGCCCGGGGAGGCGGCGTGGCGGGAGTGGGGGAGGAGGAGGCCGGGAGGGTGGCCGCGGCGGGGCCCCGGTACGGCGGCCGAGCCCCGTGGCGTGACGCGGGGAAGGCCGCGGCCTTCCCGGCCGCCCCCTTTCCTGGCGCTAATGGCTGTCTGACGGGCCCCGGCTGCCGGGGGAGGCGGCGAGGGGGGTGGGGAGAGGCGGCGAGGGGTCGCTAGAGGGCCGCCGGGCCCACAGCGGCGGTGGGGGCGGGCGGGCGCAGTCAGCGTGTGGTCCCGCAGGGCTCCAGCAGCTGGGAGGCGGCGGACCTCGGCAACGAGGAGCGGAAGCAGAAGTTCCTGCGGCTGATGGGCGCTGGGAAGGTGAGGCCGCCCCGCTCCCCAACCGCTCGCGGGCACACGGGTACCCAGGCGGGAGGATTGGCCCCCATCTCCCCACCCCCCGCGGCTACGCGGGGTTTTCCATTTGCGGTGCACGTAACCCCCTCAGAAGGGGCCTTGCTGCAGGCCGCAGGGCTCTCTGAGCAAAAAGACAGTACTCAAAAGGGAATTTCGCTTTGGGACCTTCCTTAAAGGAGGATTTGGGGTTGGTTTTTTTTTTGTTTCACAGCTGCAGCTGCTACGGCAGCAGCAGTGTAACCCAAAACACCAGTCTGAAATTGTCAAGTCTCTGCTCTGCAGCTTCCTCCCCACCCAAACAGCCTTATACTTTCAGACTAGCTAATAGAATTATTTGTGGACAGTTGTTACAAACTAACAAACCTGTGCATTCAGTCTGGAAAATGCTTTCTCATTGGTAAAAAAAAAAAACAAACTATTAAAAAAAATGGTAGCTGATAGACGAAAACAGCAAAATAGTAAATCTAGTAAAATAATCCAGGATGTATTTTTAAAGACAAAATGCTCTAAAACAATATTTCTACTATGCTTTTTGCAAAAAATGCTGCAAAACTCATAAAATATAATCATGCTTTTTCCATGTACAAAATGTTGTTTTAGTATTGCAATTCTTCTTCAAGAAAAATAATTTCACTTGTACTAGCTTATTTTCCTTGAATACAGTATTTTTGTAAGCAAAAATATTTTATTGTATTAAAGAGGTGAAATTTAATACTTCCTAGTGGATAGGAATACAGTACCCTGTTAAAACATCCCACTACCACTAATCTTGACGTCTACTTTGATACTTAATGCTGCTTGCTATGTAATGCCAGTTCTTGCCTATAGGGATACATTTGCTAATGAGCAACTACCGAGACAATATATTAATGAGCATTGTGAAGGTCTTACCTGATACTGTGACCAGTCTGAAAGTGGGATCATCATAAGATGCAGACTGAACTATTGCATAGTGCCAGAGAAAGAGGCCCAAAGGGTAAATTGTCAGAATGTAAATTCACACTTGTCCAGCATTGTGTAATGTAGCTTTCATATCAGGTGATGACCATCCTTCCATGTTCAGCTGACATACTGGCATGGCTTGTCTTCATCTTTGGAGTGGCTAGAAACAGAATGAAATGGAACCAGTTTTGGGGGGTGGGAAGAGTAAAGAGTATCTAGTTTGGGTTTTTTTTTCTCAGAAAATTCAGTGAAACAAAGATGAAACAAGTTCATCAAGAGGCAGCAGTTGTTAGCTAATAAAACTTACAGTCTTACAGTTGGTTGTCAAGGTTTGACAGCAAACCTTTTCCATTTTCCATGTTGGCAGAGCTGTCAGTGCACCCTAAAGCTCCAAAACAAACTGCCTTTTCTTTTAGAAAGAACATACTGGCCGCCTTGTTATCGGAGACCACAGATCAACTTCTCACTTCAGGACAGGTCAGTTTATCCAACAGCTGATACAAAGTTGGAAATGGAGTACTTAGGAACATCCCAGTACTTTGAGCTTCATAGATGTTGCAGGGAGGGATTTCAGGTTTCGTGGCTGTAGCTGTAGACTGCTCAGGCTGTGGAGTTGTAGAAGTTCCTAATTTCTCTTGTTAGGTTACTGACAAACAGTTTCCCTGACTGCATTTACTTGCCTTCTAAAGTCCAGGTTCAGCAAAGTACTTGATGGTCACTTAAACTTGTGTACAAATGCCCTGGAGATCGGGGCCTGTAGTTCCCCTGTCTTATTTTGCTATTAAAATAAGAAAGTAAAGTTTTATTGCTATTGGTACCTAGCGGTATTATACGTCTTCCTTGCTGCCAGGCATGGATATCCAAACCTCTAAATCATTGTGCATGGAAAAGAACAGGGTTGATTTCTTCCCCGACCTGATTACCTATTGAACAGAAAAATCTCTGCCTTAAAGCACTGAAGTAGAAGCTGAAAAGATCTGCAAGGTCATCTTGGCTGTCAGCAATAATTTGATGTCATGTAATTTATGACCATGGTAACTTCTTATCAGACTTGCTCAGGTAGTAAGTCAAAGTACATCAAAACCAAGCTGGGCTTGACTGTTAGAGAGAAGCTTTGATAAAGCTGCATAGAATAGCAACGGTCAGAATTCCAGAAAACTTCCCTGATATGCTCCACTAGTAATTTTTCAGCTGATGAAGAATTATCTATGGATCAAAACACCAAAAGAAGCCTGAAGATTAGGTCCAGGTTCTGCTGTTAGCTTGCAGAGCGACTAAGAACCACTTCCTTATACCTAAATTTTCTAGAAAGGAGATGACGCTTCCCCTCAGTAGTCATAAAGAATCAATACTGCTTTGTTATTAGCAAAAAGTTTAGATGCTGGGGTTTTTTTTCCACATAGAACAGCTATTTTCTTTACCCATTACTTCTTTGTCCAACATACAGTTACTGTCCTTTTATAATAACATACAGCTCTAACTTTCAAATGAGGAAACACTAGTTTGCAATACAAGCTTTTAATTTTACTGATGTACAAATTTAAAACTAGAGTGTTGTAGGCCTATCGGGGGAGAGTTAGAGATTTCTACCTTTAAGAAGAACAGAGAATTGTTCACTATTTTAGACCATATTTCCCCTCAGTAAAAATGATTCTTTATTATTCAAACAAGTAAGTAAAGGGCATGTAGAAGTAGCTCAGGAAAACTAGTTTTTCTGCTAATTCCTAAAGATAGAAAAATGTAGAGCTGTAGTAACCACTCATCATAATTCAGGATGCATGAAATGGTTTCAGATACAGCTCTACACAGGAGTGGTAGTATTGTCCTGACTTCTGCTGCTAGATATTAATCATGGTTTAATTGTAATAATTGCCTGTTATGTAGTGAAGGTCAGAAACTTTCTCCTTGCTGTGACACGTTGCAGTACTGGCAGGAAGCACAGAGAAGTCCCAGTGGTTACATTTACCTTGTTTAGTGGAATATCTATTGCGCATAGTACAATTGTTACTGAGTATGTTGGGTCTTAGGAACTTAACCAGCCCATCTTTGTATCAAAGCAATTTTGCTTGCGTGCTGATGTGATTTCTTAAAAACCCAATGGTTTGTATGCAGTAATAATCTAGTGGTTTAAGATGATGGCTAAATTTAACTTTTTCACACATATAGTGATAAACTTTGAAAACCTGACTTCATGTAATTTGATGTCTTTGTTAATTTGAATGAATCATAACCAAAGTACACTGGACAATGCAGGGGAAGAAGACAAGAAAATGAATGAAGAACTGGAGTCTCAGTACCAACAGAGCATGGACAGCACGATGTCTGGACGAAACCGGCGCCATTGTGGACTCGGTTTCAGTGAGGTAGTAAGCTGTTCCTTTCCATAACAATTTGGCTTTTGCTTCGCTAAGACAAGATGATACATGATTTAAAAATCCAATCGCCACAACTAGTGGTAAATTTCCACAGCTTGGATTAAAGGACAAACTTACTGCAGGCACCGGACCCCTGTTTGTGTATACTGGTGGCCATTTAGATGCCTGAAAATGACTGATGCTTCACATTGTTCTGAACAGTGATGAGACATACTTAATGCTCCGTAGTAGTCAAGGCTGTTTAGGACAGAAAGTGACAAATATATTAAATCAGGGTGTTGCCAAGGAATACATAAGAAGGCAGGATGACCATCTGCATTGCTGTTGAGAGCTAATTAATCTTAGCTTCTTGTTTGCTGTGAGCCACATACCTCTGTAGTCCTGAAAAGTAAGTGGCTGTAGTGGGGTCACACAAGGGAAGTTCACTGTACTTTCAGTGAGCTCACACCTGACTGGTCTTGTACTTGCAAGCAATTTCATAGGAATTAGCAAGAAGAGAAGCGTGACAAAACCCAACAGAATTAGGTTATTAGTAATGTGTCTCCATCTGCCAATTGAAAGGTGCAGTAATTAATTTTGTGCTAACTGTTAGCAGCAATTACTGCATAAAAACATAGCTGATGTTTCCAGAGTGAGTAAAACCACCTGCGCAGCGTTGGGAATTCTTAATATTACAGCCATGGAGGCTTTGCTCTTTAGGAGCATGAAGAAAATTCCATTTTGATTGTTCTTGTTAGTAATATCATTGGATTACTTCAGCATTCCTCACCTGTGGTGTGCTAAACTTATTTTCAAAGATTAGCCACGAGTATGAATTCTTGATGGTCTGGCTGTTAGTTTCATTATGTTTCACTTCATGACAAATATTCAAGTGTCATTATGTATTGTGAACACCAAAGTAAGGAATTACAAACTGATGTGATCTGAAACTTTTCAAAGTCATTTAGGGGTGTCTGTAGGATTTCTGCTGTAATTAAGTAAGAATGTGGCTGATGGATATCACAGTTGGTATGGTGGAGTTGCTTTCTGTCTAGTAATTTGTATATTCAAGACCTGTGTTTAGCAACATAGCCCATTTTAGTACTAAAATGAAAGGAACTATTAAGTGAAATATTCTCACTGGGAATTTTAAAAGCTGCAGTGGAGTTGCCAGGAAATAATGGTTTATCTCTCATAATCTGAACTTCTAGTTTCAGGAAAGTGAAGAACAAGAAGAGGCAGCTGGACACTCCTCTGAAGAGAGTTCAGAGGACTCTGACAGTGGCTCTGAGTCAGAGCAAGAGGAGTCTGCAGAGGAGCTACAAGCTACTGAGAAACATGATGAAGCTGAGGTTCCAGAAACCAAAAAAGAAGCAAAAAGCAACTATAAAATGATGTTTGTTAAAGCCAGTGGTTCATAACTGCAGATGTAACAGCTTTGTATTTAAAGTACAGTAAGCCTTATTGTTACAGTGCAAAGTGGAGGACTGCTACAGCACAAATCTTTGTATTATGATTTTAAAAAGACCCCCTTAGATGACAAAAATTAGTGTTTGCTTTCAGTTGCCACAGATAACATTTTTATGGGCACAGTGATATTACTGGGTTTTGTAAAGTGTATAAAATACTGGATGGAGAAATAAATTCTTTTTGTTCCTGCCCAATCTCTACAGTGTTATCTAAACTATCCTTCCCTTTATTCCATGCCAGATAAGGAAATTTCATGTTAGTGGTTTCTTTTGTTAGTACCCCAGTCTTGAATTTTTAACTATTAAGATTACATGTGAATTACTGGATGTTGCATTAGTTGTACAATACCAGTATCAGCACTATTCTGTGATGTACTAGAGCTTTAAACAATGATTTTGTCTATAGATGCTAGCATCGACAGGGCTAAGAGGAGAAATCGCTCACTTTTATGATAGTATTAATTGCTCTATCCATCTGAAGTCCTACAGCAGCTGGACAGGAGAAGACGTTCTAGGAACACATAATACAACAGAATGCTCTTACCGCTTCTTTGGGTTTATAATGAGGGGGATAAGCAGAAAAGAGTGACTTTTGAATTACTGGCTCCTGGTTATAGCTATGAGCTCTTATTAAAAATAAGTTCTCCTGAAGAATCCAGTTTACCTTGAAAGAGAAAATTATACTTTGATAATGAAAAGGATATACAGATAATTTAGCTTTTTTAAACATAGCATACAGAGTTAAGTACGCACGCCCTCCTTCCTTTTTTCCTTGTACACACGTCACTTGGAGGTCTAAGTCAATTATCACAAAAAGGTTGTACCTCTCAAGTAAAGTTGGTATGCTTAAAGAGTAAGGAGTTCCAGTCACTCCTTCCAGCAAGAATTAAGCACATCCATTCCTCTGCAAATTTATAATTTACTGTATTCAGGTAATTACTAAAATACCAGAACCGTTCAGACTTGGTTTCCTCCAAGTACATCAGACAGATCAACTGTCTCTCCTTGCTGGGAGAACAGAACATCTGATCTGCACCTCTCGTACAGCCTCATTCTGCCACAATAGCGTTTCAGGAAACATTCCAGATGCTTGTGGAGAATCTTCCATTTCTCTATACAGATTTATGGCGTGCAGACAACATCTGCAAGCCAGTTGGCTTACATGAAAGCAGCGGTATGTACTACCATTGCATAGGTTTATTGGAGGTAAATATTGCAGCATCAGTTACAGGGGGAGGACTTGGAATAAGTTACATTATGGAAAAAAATAAAAGTAATATTGTAAATAAAAACTGAGTGTAGATTTTGATTAATCTGTTTTACTATCCTATGCAATACAAATTTTTTCAGTCATTCAGTTTTAAAAACAATGTTGCAGCAGCCACTAATGGTCAGTGATTTGTATGTGCTTTCATGGATTTTTTTTCATTTTTCCAATACTGCAAGCTTCTAATACATAGGCAAAAATTAAAGTTGGTTGTACGTGGTCAAGAAAGAAAACGCCACCGTGACTGTATCTCTAGGAAGAAATAGAGGCCTTCACCAAAAGATAACTGATTAACTTTCCTAATAGACTGATACAAGGTTGTTTTTTTCTATTTAGACACTCTAGCTACCCTTAAACCAGCATTTCACTGTTAAATTCTTTTAGAAGTGGCTGCTGGCTGTTTATTGAGCGCAATTACAACATTTAGGTGTGGGCTGCAAAATGCTTCATACACACTCTGCCTTCTCTGCCCCAGCATCGAAGGTAGCGCTGCTGTCACCGCCTTTGCTGCTGTCACCGCCTTTGCTGCTGCTGCTCAGCCCCCGCGCAGAGCTCTGGACTTGCCCATCGGTGTGCAGCTAGAGACCCACTTTCAGATGGTGATGGAATCCATTGCTGTAGACCCGCCCTGCCAGGCAGAGAGCCCAGCTGCTTTCCCAGTAATGAAAGGTATAGTAAGACCTCACCTGAGGGCTTTTCTCTGCCAGGCAACCAACCTGGAAAGACTCAGGAGAAACAGATCCAGCTGGCAGGCCCGGTGCGGGTCTCTGCCACTCAGCTCTGCCCTGAATTGATCACAGCTGCCTGCCTTCTAAAACAGATTTGGCCATCAGTTCCAAACATAAATAAATAGACCACACAAGGATAAAAAAATAAACTGAAATGAAACTATTCTGGTAATGGCTCTTGCCAGTGGAAAAAACAAAACAAACCACAAAAAACACAAAACCAACCCAACACAGCTATTCCCCAAATGTACTGATGTAATGTTGTGAACACCTGATGAGGTTTGGCATAACTCATTTCTGATGCTGACCTAAGACTCATCTGCTCAAAATAGGAAGTGTTCTACACAATCACGTCTCTTGCTGTGTAACACAAGCATATTGTTAAGAACTCACAGATTCATCTACAAAGCAGCCTGTCTAAGAAGCTTCTCCGTACATACTGGGAAAGGCCAGTGTAGTTCAGTGTAGATTGTGCAGTAAAATGTTTTAATTTGGGAGTCAGTTTTAGTCACATTCAGTATAACAGCATCCAGTAGTGGCACGGATAGTAGCAGAATGGTTTCAGCTCTCATAGGAGACAGAGAACACAGGAGAAATAAAGGCTGGTGTCTTGGCTGACACTAGTCAGATCTTTGCCTTTTCAGATTGGTATGGAAGAAGCTCCCAGAGATGACAGCAGACACTGAATCATAAAGAGGGAAACTGCATTCGTCTTTTCAAACAAGATCTGGCCACTGAAATTCCTCAAAGGCCAGCTTATTTCCTTCTACATAGAAAGGCAGCAGTCTGCCCGTACTCCAGCACATCTTAGGAGACAACTGGTGAAAGTTAGATCTGTCACAGAACAGCCATGACATCTGGTAAAAGTTTTAATTGGTTTCTAAACCACAATGAAAACGTACCTACACAAAAGTCAACGCAGGCGCGTTATCAGCATTTGGCTTCAGGAGGCTGAAAACAGTTGCAAAGGCTGAAAGCACCAGTGTGCCTGTTCCCCTTCCATTTGCCCTGGAATAGGGAACCCCTCAAGATGAGTACCATCACAACCCCACCACCCACAAGGTCCTGCAGTGACAAAAGAGGATGTTTCTCAGCCAGGTGAAAAAGGATCCATTTCTTTCTCAACATCGTACAGGAATTCTTCGACACCAAGAAAACCAGATCTCGTAAGTTGCCCTGTAGCTTTATGCAACTGCTTTACAGTTTACTCTCCCTTTCTCCCTGAAGAGGAGGCTGACAACTTGATTCCTGAAAGCACAATTTATAGGCCAGCTTCAAAGCTATAGGTCCTTCTAAGGCTCTAGTTGGGGAATTCACATCAAAGAAGCTGTGCACATGTTGTTCTGATGCCAGGGAGGACGGGTGGTAGAAATCTCGGTGGATTTGTTACAGTCCCCAGAACAGGGATTAAATTATGCACTGAAGCTGCCTCTGTAAACTGCAGGAGACAAAGAGAATAAGTGGCAGTGCAATATCTCATAATCAAAGCCTGGCACAGTTACTTGCATCAGTCTCTTGGAAGCTGTCAGGGGATTAAGAGAAGGGACGTGTGTCAAGGTACCCTCACTGAAGGGACAAAGCGGGAGTTGGGTTTCTTTGCTTTTAAGACTGCCACCTCAACTGCATTTTTCCTGAGAAAAATACCTGAGTATACAGGTATACAGCATCATGATCGGTAGATAAAAGTTACCTTAGTTTTTGCACAGCATTAAAGAAATAAAATACTTGGTGATTTAACCTCATTTGATTTAGTTTTAATGCAGGTGCAGAATGAGATCACACTGACAATTCGTGCTATTATCTACCCAAATCCAGTACCATTTATGGTGTCCGTAGCTCAGGATGATCTAGTTGAGAACAAAAAAAAAAAAAAGAGAAGAATGAAAAGTAACATACATCAAAAGAGGGGGTTTTGTATCATCAGTCAAGGAATATGGGGGCTTATATAAAAAAAAACCAAACAAACCAAACCAAACCTTCCTTGCTTTGAATTTTTTCAAAACTGCCCACCTTGACCAGCAGGGAAATTCTCTCAAACTGTTACCATAAATAAGCGTTCTTAACACAACTATGTCAAGCTACGTTAAAGACTGCAGAAAGGTTTGACAATCTGAACTGGCCCCTTTTCACCCTCATATTTATTGCTAAAGCTTTAAAACAAGTGCAAGTGAAGTTTTTAATCCTTAACTGGTTGGGGCCAAGTCTCCTTCTTCCTCTTACAGCCACTAAAGTCTAGTAATCATGATCTGTTTGTAAGGATGCACTAACAGAACATCTCTTTCCAAAACATCTTCTTTTTTGGTCAAATACTTCTTAAGAAATTGATACTGGACACACAAAAGAATAGAGGACAAATTTACTCAGTAATCAACTGATGGAGCCACTACACAGATCCTGTGTAAAAATGTGTATAAAATAATTTGTCTAGTCACTTTTAAACTGGATTCAGAAAGAAAACTGGAGTCCTCAGGCATACAAAAGGCTTTAAGAAGGCCAGGGGACACAGCTACGCTCAAGAGATGTCCCACTCTTTACCCTCTGAGCCTCTCATCCAGGTCAGGACTTGGAAAGTGAGCGGAGGAGCCAGTTCTGGTACTCGTCTCAGCAGCGGTCCCTCAGCTTGTGCCAATTTTGTGTCTTAGCAGCAAATGAAAGGAGAGTGGGATCAACACACATGCGTGTGTATGTGTTCACACCCCCGTACACACACACACAGACGCACTACAACCGTGTTGGGCAGAAGACAAAACCCTGTTCCATACTGGGAGAAGAAGATGCTCAAAGGCGCAGTACGGAAGAAGCAGAGCAGAGACATGGAACTGTTTAGCATGAACCAAGCAGTCAGAAAAGCCAGCAATACAGACAATACAAGAGACAAATAGAATTAGCAGTGAATTTTCTGATGTCAACTTTTCCCCCAGAGTGGTACAACTCATTGTAACCAAATGTCACCAACTACTTCATTTCATTAGAGTTACATCTTGCATAAGCCATCAGCCAGGGTTTCAAAAAACTTCCAAAAACATCCTGTCTCAAGAAATGAACCAGAAAACAGTGTTAAGGCTTTTCTTAATTCTGGCTCGAGAGACAAAATCAAGCCAGCCTAAACCCCCGGACAATGTAACAGAACCGAGGCCACAGCAGGGCCACACAACACTCCATCTTGAAATGGCACATCACAACCACCGAGAGGCAGGCGCTCCCTCGGGCCAGGCTCTGCGCCAAGGAGGACCAACCTGTTCCACACCTGGTCACTCATACTAGCCATTCTTAACTGCACTTTGACTTAAAAGAACTGAGCACAGCAGCTGCCAATAGAAAATAACAACTGTCCTGTTACCAAAACACTATTTAGAAGTCATCAGTGAATCTCTCCTTTGCCCACTGCCACCATCAACACTCTACTCTCATCCCAGTCACATGGTATTTTTTGTACTAGGACACTGGATTGAGATTCTCACTTGCCAGCTATTCCTTCTTCTTACCTCCCCCTCTACAATTTAGGCAGAGTCCCTTTGTTAAAGCATTTTGCTCCTGTCCAAGTCCAGGTACTCCAGCTCCCTCCATGTTTTTGCTACCTCTCACTTCAAACCACTGGCTGTTCTCCACTCTCACCTTCAGCCTCTCGCTGAACATCTCTGCCATTATTTCCTACAAACTTGCAACTCACTTTTGTGATCTTAATCTCTTCTTTCCTTTAGCCCTTTCTTATTCTATAGCTCCTGGTAAAGGGCTTCTTCTAGTTGGCAACAAGAAAACATTATCCTCTAAGCTTACATCTTTTAAAACACTATTTCATCCCTAACTGCTCCAAAAATGCTGTCTACTTCTCGTCGTGTTTTGTCTGGAGGCTGTTTTACACTCTCTGTAAGGCAACCAGGAGCACTGACAAGAAAATAACAAGTAAACAGTGCACAAATGTGCACATATGCAATACTTTCTGCTTTTATTTACTTTTATAATTAGCACTCAAAGTTACTCTGCCATCTCCTAGTAATTTCATGGTAGGCTTTATAATTTTACCTTCCTCTTAGGTTTACCTGTAGTTTAACATTCAAAGTATGGTTGTTGCACAGAATACCTCAACAGACTTCTATTAAAAATGCTCTTTAAAATTCCAAAGCTTTGAACTAAAGAAATATCTCAAGAAGTTTTCATGGAAAGTTCATCTCGGTTGGTTCAATTCAGCTACAGTTAGATGCACCTTTTCAAATAATGGAAAAAAAAATGTAAAGGGGTCAGACCCAATCAATACAGTTGTTCAAACAGAATTTCAGGCACTGTGATGTGTGTATTTTTTGTGCTCTTTCTTTGTACTGCTCCACTGTGAAGAAAGGTTGCTTTTGCTAGTAGAGCAATAAAAGTCTTAGCCTTTTGAATACAGCCAAATAACCAATGGGAATGTTTACTAGGTGTGGAAAATATAGCAATTTTTCATGTTCTTCTTGTGCATGGCTTTGTTCTTTTTATAACTATGAAATACATAGACACAAACACACATGCAGCAGAAGCAAACACTTTAAAATACCCAAAGACAGACAGAAATCAGAGGGGTAACATCAGATCATGCCTTCTATATCTTCTAAGTTTTGACACTAAGTAAATCTGGTCTTTCCTTCATATAACATCCAGAAGTTAATTGCTAAGACACATGGGAAATACGTGGGTTTACAGAGGGGAAGAGATGCTGATATAAAATACATACACATATATTCGAAGATCAGGAAATGGTGCAGATGGAAAAACAACAGTGTAAACAAAACCAGCACACGTGGGGAGTGCTCCGCTTCCTCAAAACACCAACCCCTCCCTCCAAAGGGTGCTCTCAGAGGTACTTGAGACCTTTAACAATTTTCTTTAAATAACAGTGCTCACATTAAGTAGTATCTTTCAGTAGCTTTTAGTTCCACATGGAACCAACTTTCTAGAATAGAATCCCTTAACAGACTTGCTTTTTCCCAACTGTTCCAAAACAGTATGGATGGCTCGTAACTACTGCTACTGTCCAGTCCTTCAAAAGAAGCAGCTTTATATAGATGTACAAAGACAAGCAACAGCTCTCTAGCTCTACGGGATTCCCTACCAGCCCAGCAATAACTACAAACTCAAAAAACAGTAGTGAAAAAGGGTGGAGTGGGGGATGTTACACAAGTTCAAAAAGGTGAAAGCAGTGCTACTTACGAGTATCAGGCTGTAGGTTTACAAATTCAGCTGTGCAATAAAACTTTAATACCTTCAGTTGAAGAAACTGAAAACAGCTGCATAATGGAAGGCAGGCTGCATAATTTTTGCTTGGTATAATATTACAAGACACTAATTAGAAAACAGCACCTTCAAAAGAAGAAGCAAAACTGCTTTCTAATGAATTTCTGTTTCTTTAATTATAATTAGTCCCAAACACTTAAGCAGCTTAATATAAGCAGAGAAGAAAAAAAGCCACTTTGTGACCAAAATTATACTGATCTGCAAGTAGACATCATTTATTTCTAGTATTAATATTAGAGTAGCATGTAACACCTACAAAAAAGGATTTTGATTAAAAGAAACAGAACTGAAAAAGAAAACTGACCCAAACCAAACACTATATACATATGAAAATTAGTTCTAATAACTTAAAAAATACACCCATCCCTACAAAAGAGATGGGTCACTGGAAAACAGCATTTCACATATTTAATAAAAAGTTTTGGAAGAAAAGTTATATCTTGATTTCCATCCCCCTCCCCCCCCCGATTATGAGATTAACTATAGACACAGAACAAAATCTTAAAAAAGACCAGTAAACATTAATGGAGTAACTATTTAGGGCAAAATCCTTCTCATTCATGCAAGCTTGAATGAGCAGATTTTGCACGTGTGATCAAAGGAAAGAAAATCAACATCTCCCACAACCTGCAGAGCCAAAGCGCCTGCACGCCTTCCCCTTCATCGTTAGGGCAGCAGAGCCAATTTGGAGTCAATGGCTGCTGCAGCCCAGGATCCCACAGGCTGTGCTCTTCCTCAGTCACCTATGGACACATACTCTTCCCTCCTGCTTAACAAAGCCTCTGGAGAAAAAATGCCGGTTTCACTCAACCACAAAACACGTGGCCACAGGCTCCTTTTCGTGCCTGAGAAACCGTAAGCAGCTCAGCTCTGAGTTTCTGCACCTGCAGGTCAAGTACTTGCCTTCTCAAACATTCGCTCTTAAGTTCGCAGAGTCAACACAAAGCCACAGAAATACTTCTGACTGCTGCTTTACATTTTGTTCTACAGATTAAGTTTCAGAAGAATTAAACGTTTCCACTGGTCTCCATCAAACTGATGTCATTTGAGGGAAGTGTTACAGCGTAAATCACTGCTGGTTAGCTGCTACTGAAATCTGCTTTGCCAGTTGCCCACCAACCCTCTCCTGGGTCAATCCCCCATTCACATATGGTGCGTATGTTACTACCTGATGTCCCCAGGTTTCTTGTTTGTTCGTTTTGAGATTGAAATTACTTTTGATGCTTGATTTCACCAGAAACTAAAGGGCTAAGACTGTCAGCCAAACATATATATCTACAATACAGAAAGGACAATATTGTAGTCATGTTTAGGGGACAGCCCTGAAAAATCTTTCTATTCAAGAATAAAGGCAAATTTAATCAAATGCTAAGAAACATTTCTAAAAAAAAAAAAAAAAAAAAAGAGAAGTCTCCTTCTCTGGAGACATTCAAACCTGCCTGGACAAGTTCCTGTGCAACGTGCTCTAGGTAGACCCACTCCAGCGGGGTTTGGACTAGATGATCTCCAGAGGTCTCTTCCAACCCCATATGATTCTATGATTCTATAAAAATGAAGCTTGGTGTTGGAACCTGAACCAAATCCCAGTAAAGTAAGTGCAAAACTGTAGAACTTCAATGAGATTTGAACCAAAGAAGAGCAAAAGATGGTAACAGGACAATTGACTCCAGATTTTCAACCACACAGACACTGACAAGAGCGTAGACAGGACAGAGGCAATAGGAGGCAGTCATGTTAATATTTTAATCTGTACATATACAATTTTCCAAACTGTTACATTTTATTTAAATTAATGTTTTCTTGCAAAATATTCATTTATGCTTTCAAAACTTTTTATAAAGGCAAAAATAAATCATTATTTTGGCAAAAGGTTTTGAAGTTGATACTGGCAGTATTGAGGTAAAATAGATTGCATTAGCTAAATATATACTTTTAAGAATATTCTGAGTATAGTGTTTATATAATATGATTTGTCTTAAAGTCTGAAACTTGAAGGTCAATTTCAAGGGTTTTGTAGCTATTACTTGAATACAGCAAATGAACAACTTGGTGGTTTCACAAAATACTGCAGAAGTATTACTCAGTCATTTCTCATCCAGCGCTGTACTCAACTAATAACTCCACAATGGAAAAATTTTGCATGTCTTGCATTCAATGCATACACAGGGTTTTTTTTTCAAGTAGTTGCAGCAATTCATTTAATCTTATTTTCTCCTTATGTAACTACCTCACCCTTTGCCTACACATAAGTAGAACACTGAATTTCAAAGTTTGGCAAAGTTAAGCACCAGGTGAACATACGAAATTAGCAGGTGCCACATTACATTAGTCTTGCTGTTTCTAGGATAAATACTAGTCAATACATCATATTGTAATATTTACTGAAAAAATCAAAAGAAAAATATATATTTACTAGTAAAATGACATATCCTATTGTATTTTTTATTGCTTAGTTCACATATTTTACTTAAAAGTTTTCTTCTTTCATATCTTAGCTTTCAAAAAAAATATAATTTGTTAGCTGTTTGTTACTGAGGGGGACAGAACTACTGTCAAGAGCAACCTAGCATACTGTATACCAATACCAGCAAGTTAATCATATGGGATCAAAAAAGGAAATGAGAGTTAAAACTGGCTTTCATTATGGCTTTCGT
Source organism: Limnodromus scolopaceus (assembly GCA_028565335.1). Classification (NCBI taxonomy): domain Eukaryota; kingdom Metazoa; phylum Chordata; class Aves; order Charadriiformes; family Scolopacidae; genus Limnodromus; species Limnodromus scolopaceus. The sequence continues at coordinate 53,718,812 of JAOXNO010000041.1, read as the reverse complement.
AGAAAATTTCAGGTCTACAGTGGTTACTAATACAGAGAAATTCAAGCTAAAAGTTCCTTGCAATGTAGTGTTTAATGGGCAAAAGGGTGGGTGATTAACTCTACAAACATACCCAATCCATAACACTCTTTCAGCAAACGTCCCACTTGCGTTAACTCTACCCATACCCTATGAATGTGCTTCCAGCTTTGTTCAAATTTACATTTTTTTCATGATACTTTACATTGTGCATCTGAGCCTGAGGGGGAAGTAACAGCATCTTTTAATATCTATGCAAGAAGTTTCTCCTAAAATGAATTGAGCCCTTGATTTAAAAAAGTTCTAAAATACATTGTCCTAAAAATACACTGTCAGTATTTTACAGAGTTTATTAAAAGTGCCATTTATTCATATAAAATGTCTGAACTAAACTGAAGTCAAAATAAAATGATTTGCAATTCTCTTCATTTTCATAGAAAATCCCCCTATTATTCTCTGAATGTATTTCCAGAAGAACATGTCATCAGCTGATGAGTATCTTCAAGAAAGCTGGGAATGAATCTCCTCTTCCTTCCACATGGCGTCATTAGGTGGGATTTGCTTTGAGTCTTATGTCAGTGTTCGCTTACTGCTTTGGCTAGCATGAAGTAAAATAAAACATGGTTAAATATTAATGTGAGTACACTAATGCCAAGCAGTAGGCACTTTCAGGAAACATATTTTTTTATTAAGGCCTTCTGCAGTTTGACAGAACAAACAATTCATATAGACACATTAAGCAAACAATGATGCCACTGATGCTCAAACTCCTGTGTCCTCTGCATGTTGCTGGCTATTGCAATTATTTTCCTGATAATTTTCCTGAAGAAAACATAGGAGCTTATATATGTGTGTGTGTGTGTGTGTGTGTGTGTGTGTGTGTGTAAATATATAGCTATACACATATGTATGTATGTATTTATACAGACATGTGATACAGAAGTATTTATGTCAGTCTGGAATCACAGAATGGTTGAGGTACAAAGGGACCTCTGAAGGTCACCTGGTTCAAGTCCCTCGCTCAAGTCTAATACCCTGGGATGGCATGGTTATTTTTCTGGCTTCTTGAGGCCACACAGGGGTACCCTATTCGTATGTAAAGATCTCACGTGATAATGATAATCAACTCGCATATCCCTGGATATAATAGTAAAGTATTATTCAGACACAGGAAAGACAGTAGAATCTGGTTCTCAGAAAGATAAACTGAACCATAAAAGCAAATGGCTACTTCCATTAGGCACTGTAGAGGCTCCTAATGCCTACACACCTCTTTTGATGTAAATTTGTCATTTTTCACATGCTTTGTAGAAGGCAGGTCACTGCCCATTTGGGCCTTTTTGATATGTGCTCATTTTTATTTGGATTATTTTTTTTTTCTCAGATATTTGACTCGGATTAGTGATAACGAAAACAAAGGTATCTAAAGATTAATGCTATTTGAGTTATTCACTTAATCAACTCTCTTTACTACTTCATCTATGTTTTATCTTTTTGTCCAACATCAGGCAATAAAATTAGGCCAAAGGAAATCAGAAAGGTGAGAATAATTTCAAAGTAAACTATGGAAGCATAGCCAGTGTCTTAACTAGAGGCACACGTAGTGGTCAAGTATCATAATATTTACAGGTTTTCCTATTTCAAATAGAGAAAACTCCAAAAATACTACTGGGAAGAGATGATACACATTTCTTTATAAGGACAATGAAATTATCACAATTTTAATACTTGAAATGGCAAAATAAGGTGATCGGAGACAAAAATCAAGTCTTCTGTTAACACATTTCAATGAAAAACACATTAAAGGCACGGAAAAGTTAAACACAATACTGTAGAATTAGTTATAAAGGGCCAAATTTTCAGCTCACCTTAATTAAGACTCCGATGTTAGTTCATATGTAAGATACCAGCCCACAGGTGAGCCCCCTGCTTATACAACTTTGCACTTTGGATTCTCTTGAGCAGCAACAGTATATGCCACATTCAGGCAAAAATACCTACACCCCCCTACAGTAGCCACAGGAGTACACAACACTAGCCACCGGAGTACAAGCTGCTGCTGAAAATCTGGCCCCACGCTACTGAGAGTACAGATGTCTCTCTCCTTCACCACAGTAAGATTACAGAAGTATCTTATCTACAGAGCAACAACAGTTATTTGAAGACTTCATTAGCCCACATGTTAGCTCATTAGAAGCAGTATTTACAAGAATAAAAGGTTTCTGAAAAATAGATGCATGCGTTCATTTGGATCTAATTTAGGTTTAGTAAAAATGTTAAAATTCAGCAAGCCACAGCAAAGGTACATTGGCAAATCAGACATGCCGAGAGCAGTTAGTTCTTACTTTTAAGGTGTTTAAACAAATGTGTAGTGAAATCCATTGCTTAAGGGGGAGTGAGGTGGCTGTGGTACAGAAGGTGAGGGTGCTTTAGATGGATAGGTCAACTGCTGAGCTAGAAGGGATCACATACAGGAATTAGGCTGCACAATCAAACATTCATATTATAAACGGAGTGACCTTAATTTTCTACCATATGAATAGGAAAACCTGATTAGTAATGCAATGAGGTGTTACGCTACTTTAGGTATATGAAACACAATTTAAGCAACATTTCTACCTGCTGGTTTTTTCTATTAGTTGCCTAAGTTACGCAAATAAACATTCCCATTTTGATGAGAATATGGACAATCTATCTTAAGATGAAGTCTCACTGAAACATTTTAAGGCACACAACGCTGACATAAACTAATCCAGCCCTGCTTTTAAATCTGCAGTTCTGGAATAGCAGCTATATTTGCTAATTTTATTTCAAGATTTCATTGAGGTCGTACAGGTTTTCAACATTTCCTTTTTTATATACCAATGACCAGAAGCAAAAATAATACATAGAAAAAACACAAAAAACTTAGTATGCGTATAACATTTTGCTTAGTACAGTGCATGATATAGTAAATATATTTTCAGAGCTCAGCTTGAAACTTCAGGTAAATGAATACAATGATTAAAACTATCCCTGTTTATAAAACAGAATAATAGTATAGTATTAGAAGACAATAATCATAAACCTAAAAAGACTGAAACTCAGTCTTAAAATTCTGCGAATTCTGCTTTCACATTTTGGAGGGTCAAAGGTAGACCTAACTCCAAACCACATAATTTATGAAATGACTTCTTGGTAGTCCTGCATTTGATTTTAGTCTTCCAGATTCTTGGCATGATTTCCATTTAAAAGGTTGATTTCTTACTAAGAACAGAAGAACTCTAAAAGCTGCTTTACAAGAATTAGATAAACATACAATCTATTTTAAAAGGTTTATATTATCATAGCATCTTAACATAACTGCTTCCCACTGAAAAAATGGGACAAGTTAAGCTTCACAATCTTTTTCATAAGCAAATCTTTGTAAAAAATCTCGATATTTAGTTTTGGATTTTTGGATACGGTCTGCATCGTCAGCAAGGAGCAAATGACCAAAATAAAATAAAAAAGATCAAATTACAAAAGTAAAAATGTGAAGAAATCTGTAAAATTAGAGTAAATGAGAAAGTACAAATAGCTGTGCAAAGCATCAAATGCTTTTCTTTTTAATCACTTTAGATCATCAGAAAATAGGCCGTAACTAAAAAACCTGAACACTTTTTTACAGTTTGTATATTTTCTAGCAAAACCCAAAACACTCTGGCTTTTTTTTAGAATTCCTTGAAAGGTGTTTGCTTTTAAAGAAGTAAGTAATAATTGAAATCAAAGCAAGACATGTTATACGAAGTGAGTATTTGAGATACAAGTGTGGCAAGGAAAACTGCATGGACATAAATGTTTGTGCTTCCTTAAAGAATCAAGGACTTTACTACATTAGATAATTTCAAGTGTCTGAAAGACACTATAGCTAGATGCTATACTTCACAAAGAGAAATAAAGTAAAAATCATCTCACAACTGACTGCAATTTTTTTTCAAGCAGCATTTATATGTTTCAGTGTTGATATGTATTTCAATTCCGTCTTTGGGGAAAACTAAAGAATTTAAAGAATTAAGATTTCTGTGGTTACATATATCTAAGAATATGTGGTGATCACACTTTTGAAATAATTACAATAAAAAAATAAAATATAAACCAAAAATTTGTAGTAATGAAAAGAGAGCTACTACATTCACTATACAACGTAAAAAGATCAAATATATTTCAGTACTCTACAGTTACTGCAAGTTCATGCACACCCAGAATTTAACTGGCCACGTAAAGACTGTTTAGTATGGCAGGCACTTTGCTCTTGTTGTACTGACACAGAGGAATAATTTTAAGTATAAGCTGTGTTCATCATTGTTGATCTTAGCTTTGCTGCTAAATACTCCCAGGAGAAGCTAGAACTCGTGGCAAAATGCTATATTGGTTCATGCCTCCTGAAACACAAAGTCGCTCTCCGTAACAAGTGTGCAAGTCCCTATTACAAGGACCTGGTTACTAGAACTGGGACCAGACCACCTGTGGAGAAGCCGTTTCGATGCAGCGATGCCTGAAGGTCCAGAAGGTTGTTCCTGAAATGCTCCCAAGATTTTACAATTCTGGGGGGTGTTTGTTTTTTTTTTATAATGTCTAGCCTCCTCCTTATCCCTTCCAGTCTGTTAAATTACCCACAGAACCTCTTCGAAATCTCAAGATTCAGAAAATGTATTCCATCCCTCAAAATCACATTCCCCCAGGTTCAGTTGCCACTGCATCCATGAGTATACAGCCACATTGAATCAACAGTCAGTTACTATAGATGCATGTTAGGCATCTGGATATTGGAATAATCTGTGTCTAACGCGAAGGTCTTAAGGGCTTCTGTGGCAAGTGTCATAAGTTTGAACTGACAACTTCAGATGAAAAATATGCTTATTTTTTCTCCATCATAGTTGAAGCTTCCATTATTTCCATTCTCCACTGGAACAGTGAACTGTGCCAGTTATAAATGGCCAGTCAGATACTTGCTAGAATAGATGCTGCATGTATTACTGTGTGATACAAATCTCTTGACATTTCTTACTTATTTCAACTATAAAGCAATCAAGAGTGAAATTATCACTTTCAGTAAGGAAAGGATCTATTAATTTCCAGGCATCAAGCAGAATTCATGCACGGCTGTCTTGCTCTGACCTCTAATCTTGGTCACCAGACAGAAACATGCCAATAACCCTTTTTACAATGCCTTTTTCAGCCTGTTGTCATACTGCTCAAGCTGGGATAATTGTAATCTAATGTCAATCACCAAACCAGGGAATCTTTTTGTTAAAAAAAATATTTTAAACCCCTTTGTCTTCATTTTTTTAAGTCACAGATCAATTTACACTTTAAACAAGAATACAGAAATACCTCATTTAATGTAACTATAGGGAATTCATCGAAAATGTTAATTTTTCAGTACTAGTAGTAGGAGCAAGTTTCCAAGCTCTAAAGTTACTGATCATACTATTGTGTCCCCTTCACCCTGTCCACTGGAGGCCAAATAACATAAATCTTCAGCCTCTCTAAATTTGTTATCTATGCACACTTTTCACTGTTTTGCATATGAATGACTAAAACTCTCTCTTATGCCAGGAGTTCAGCAACAACCCCACACAACTTCACAAGCTGGTAAGAAATAGCTGTTATTTCGTAAATAACTAAGTATTACCTGCTACCTCCTTGCTCCTCTGAGAGGCTTCAGAAGCCAAAGCGTATGATATGGTAATGATGCGCTCCTGCTCTTGCAGCTGTGAATCTAAATCAACCGAGTTGTGTTTGTCCTGGGCAACAGTAGGCTGTAGATTGTGCATACTAGTGGGAAAGTGCAAAACAACATTAACATTTACAAACATAAAGAATGAGAACAAGGTTGAATTTACACAGTTTTCAGATCTCATCTATCAAGCTCTGTATTTTATTGAAGTTCTTTAGTGTTAGATATTGTATGTAAATGACCACAGCATACAAATGATGCAGCCATTACATAGTCAGTCACAATATCTGCATAGCCTTAAGTACATCTGAAAGTCCTTTGCTGTAAATGTGCTGTTTACATGCAAGCACTACCAAAATGTTATTTATTTGAAGTTGCTGATAAAATTTGCCAGTGTCAAGAGGAAAAGGTATAACCGCGTGGTCCTCAGGCACAACCTCTTTCCAAAAAGACAGCAGATACTTCAGGTAATCAAATTCTTGAAACTGAATGTTTCAGTTGACTCTACATTAACTGTAAGTAGCCAAAAGTGTTCTTCAGAACTCCAGTTCTCTGGAGACAACTGAAACTTGCTGTCTCACTGGCTCTTCTGCTTTTGGCCAGATCTGTGCCTTTCCTTCCTCCCCACTCACCTACAAGCTGCTTGCTAAGGAATCACTACTATTTTAGGATGCTCTGAAAAAGAAAATGGTCATACACAAAACTTGTCATTATCTCTTCTACCCTGATTTAAAAAGGGGCTTTAAGTATAGTACATAAATTCTGTCTGCATTTTCTAAAAGCCAGAAGTTACACTTAGATAATTCAATAGGAATAAGACTGTTACATGAAGTTAGTTCCCAATGTTTAACATCAGCCCCTATATAAGATTTGAAAAAAAACCTGACCTTGATTTAGTAAGAATATTCTTTATCTTTTCTGCTTTGCGCTGCCTTGCTGCCAGTTCTTCTGTAGAAAGAGGCTCTTCTGGCTCCAGTTCAACATAGCGTTCTGGAATTGCAACCTTCTCAGGTTTTGACAACTGTGGAAAGAAAACAAGTGTTGAGTTTTTAATAACAAAGACTTTAAAAAATTGAAATAAATTCTCCTTAATGGGAGAACACAGTGAAAAGAATAAAGCATGGGCTTTCACAGTCAATACATGTACCTGATACTAAACACTCCCTCTGGATATGAGCTGATGCCCTTTTAACAGTGTCTTTTCCCTCCGATTCATTTTACTTTAGAAGATAGATAGAACGAATATTAAAGAGGATTACAACAGAAATCAGAATCAACAGGGAACCTTTCTTCAGCTCAGGCTTAGAGCCTGAAGTAAGACATTGCCTAAAGCTGTTCCAGTAGAAAGAAGCAATCACTACAAGACTAACTGGACAACCTGAGATTTGAATGTCATAATATTTATGTCATGCCGGAGGGAACTTCCTTCAACTGAAAGGAAGTATCACCTAAAGTTTTAATCTAGGGTATCATTTCTGTGAGCAGCAAAGAAAAAAAAAAGAAAAAGAAAAACAGCAGTTTGTAATCATCTTAGGAAATTCTTGGACTATAAAATCTGAAATCCTAGGTGTTCAAAAGTTGTCTAGGGAACCAACCCAGAAATACATTAACTTTGTGCCACTAAAACAGCATATTGCATACACATAATTCTGTAGGTTGAAAATTTTAATATGATTGCACAAAAGCTAGCAACAAGTTTTTGTTAGGATCAGTTTCTTTGGGGGAAATTTTTGCTCCACATAAAAGACCTAAATCACTGAATGAAAATTCAGCTTACCAATGGACTTGGAAAACCAGTGCTTATTATACAGAACAGATTGCTTTTGAAAAGCACAGAGGATGCATGAATAAATAAAAATAAGTAAAGAGGAACTATTTTTTTTCTTCTTCTTTTTAGATTTCTGTTAAAACCTCAGTGACCTGATGTAACCCTCAGTGATTAGGCTCAGTAATTTGCAGCCAGTCATAGGTTCAAAGCATATAATACAGTCATTGGTATTCATAATCACATTAAAATCACATCCTCAATTTTTTATACTTCCTTCTCAGTAAATCCAAGGCCAATGCTTTCTGAAAAATCCTTGTTTTCCACTACACATTTTTACCTTCAATTCCAACTTGTCTCCAGAGCTCTGTAGCTATGTATATATATATATAATTTTTTTTAAAAAAGAAGTATATATATATTTTCATACTACAACTAACCTAGACCAGCTCATCCTGCCACTTCCAAAATAACGAACTTATTTACCATGCGAATAGCAGATTTATTGGCCTTAACAACTGCATACATTTCTTTAGGAAGCACAGAAGTACCTCTGGTACAGAAGTGCCTACCAGGTGAAGAGGATGAAATGGAAAAGGACAACCACAGTAACTTGTGAAAGAAGCTTTACATTCAGAGCTTTGAACTTGCACTCTGAAGTAGGACAGAAATGCCTACAAGCAATGTTTCCTATCCTAAACTCTAAGGTGCTAATTTGGATGTATGAAGTGATTCATGTAGCCCTGCAGGCCTTCTGGAAAAAAAAATTAATAGCAGAATGCAAGTAGAAAAGGCAATTCAACAAAAGTATTTTTTCTGTTTCTGAAATTTACAGGAGCACTGCGTTTTCTGCCAAAAATATACAAAGATTAACTGAAAGACAGATTCATTCATAGAGATCAACAGATAATGGCTCACAGATTCAGCCTCTTATGAAAATCTCTCTATATAAAACAATACATTGTCAACAGCTTTAAGAGGAGTAGAGGTGCTTACCAATCTAATTATCATTAACAATTTTACTGATTTTCCACCCACCATGGCATTTTACACAGTGTATAGTACCTACTGGAATCTTTCCACTTGCTATATTCTTTCTTTTCCACAAGATGGCTCAATCGCATTTCAAACAAATACTAGATCTAGTGCCCAGAACACCAACCAGGTCATTTGAAAAGCTGACAGAGAGGTGTTTTCTCTTCTGACCAGAATAAAGCAGAGCTTTCTCTTCTATACCATGTTTTGCCAGTCAAAATGAAGAGTAAAGTAGCTCTGGAGAATTAAGTTTTACCTCACTGCTGTTTCCTATTTTCAAATATTCTTGATGTTGTGAAAAAAAATTGGTGCCTAAGTTATCTTTTCCTCCATTTTACCAGTTAGAGGAAAGGGAGCAGACAGAAATGGACAGATGCTACATGGCTGGTGCCTTCGTAAGGGTGGTATGACAACAGGACATTCTTTGATGAATATAAACTGTTACAGAGGGATGGGAATCACCTATCTAGAAGAGGCAAGGGAATCTTTGGCAGCAGGATGGCCACCTTGGTGAGATGGGCTTTAAACTGAAGGACTAAGCGGGTGGGGTCTAAAATGGCAATGGTCATGTCATCGCATCCAAATGAGGAATAAGCCAGACAAACCAGAGCTGCACCAAATGTTTCTTAGTTGACTCCCAAGATGAGGACCAGAAGGCCAGCTACCTCAAGTGTGTGTATGACTATAGTGGATCCTCTTGCACCCCTGCAGGGAAGCCTGCATGCTCAATTACCTCTCTGAAATGCCTGTATACCAACATACAAACTATGGAGAACAAGCAGGAAAAATTAGAGACGTGTGTGGTCACATAGCCATGATCTCATTGCAATTACGGAGACACAGTGGGATAGCTTGCACGACTGGAATGCTGTCATGGATAGCTATGTACTTTTTAGGAAGGACAGGCCAGTGGGCGAGGTGGTGGAGTTGCTCTGTACACAAGAGCGCAGCTCCAATGTATATCAAACTCTGCCTAGGGGTGGATGAAGAATGTGTTGAGAGCTTATGGGTAAGAATTAAGGGACAGGCTAATATGGGTGACACTGTTTACTACAGTGGGTGTTTACTACAGACCACTGGATCAGGAAGAGGAAGTCGATGAGGCCTTCTACAGATAGCTGGAAATAGCCTCACGATCACAGGCCCTGGTTCTCATGATTCAACTACTCTGATATTTGCTGGAAAGGCAACACACCCAGGCATACACAAGTCCAGGAAGTTTCTGCAGAGGACTGATGATAACTTTTTGACACAGGTGGTGGAGGAGTCAATGAGGACAGGCGTGCACTGGACCTTGTACTAACAAACAAAGAAGTACTAGTTGGGGATGTGAAGGTTGGAGGTAGCCTTGGTTACCCTGAGACCATGGTGACCATGATATGGTGGAGTTCAGGATCCTGTGGGGAAAAAGCAGGGCAAAAAGTAGAATTACAACCCTGGAGCTGACTTTGGCTTCTTCAAAGGCCTGCCTGGAGGAATCCCATGGGTTAAAGCTCTAGAAGGCAGGGGGGTCCAAGGCAGCTGGTTAATATTCAATCACCACTCCCTCCAAGCTCAAGATTGGTGCATCCCTATGAGAAGAAATCAGGCCACGAAGGCAGGAAACCTGCATGAATGAGCAAGGAACTTCTGGAAAAACTCAAATGGAAGAAGGAATTCTACAGAATGTGGAAAAAGGGAAGAGCTGCTTGGGTGGAATGTAGGAGTGTTGTCAGGGTATGCAGGGATGCAATGAGAAAGGCTTAGGCCCACTTGGACTTAAACGTGGCAAGGTATGTCAAGGACAATAAGAAGGGCTTCTTCAAGTTCATTAGTAGCAAAAGAAAGACTAGGGAAAATGTGGACCTGCTGCTGAATGAGGTAGGTGCCTGGTGATGCAGGCAGAGAAGGCAGAGTTACTGAATGCCACCTTTGCTTCAGTCTTTACTTCTAAGGCAAACCCTCAGGAATCCCAGCACCTGGAGGTAAGAGAGAGAGTCTGGAGAAAGGAAGACTTTCCCTTAGTTGAGGACAGTCGGGTTAGAGGTCATTTAGGCAAACTCGACACCCACAAAATCCATGGGCCCTGACATGATGCACCCAGAAGTGCTGAGGGAGCAGCAGATGTTATTGCAAAGCCACTCTCCATCATCTTTGAAAGGTCATGGACAACAGGAGAGTTGCCCAAGGACTGGAGGAAAGTTGACGTCACTCCAGTCTTCAAAGGAAGGACCCAGGAAACTACAGGCCAGTCAGTCTCTCCTCCATCCCTGGAAAGGTGATGAAACAGCTCATTCTGGATGTCACCTCTAAGCATGTAGAGGAAAATAAGGTTATCGGGAGTGGTCAGCATGGATTCACCAAGGGGAAATCATGCTTGATGAATCTGACAGCCTTCTATGACGGAATAACTGGCTGGGTGGATGAGGGGAAAGCAGTGGACATTCTCTACCTCGCCTTCAGCAAGGCTTTTGACACTGTCTCCTGCAACATCCTCAAAGTTTAGGAAGTGTGGGTTAGATGAGAGGACAGTGAGGTGGTCTGAGAACTGGTTGAATGGCAGAGCTCAGAGGCTTGTGATCAGTGGTGCAGAGTCTAGTTGGAGGCCTGTAACTAATGTTCCCTAGGGGTCAGTACTGGGTCCAGTCTTATTCAACATATTCATCAATGACCTGTAGGAGGGGACAGAGTGTAACCTCAGCAAGTTTGCGATGACACAAAACTGGGAGGAGTGGCTGACACACCAGAAGGCTCTGCCATCATTTAGTGAGATCTGAACAGGCTGGAGAGTTGAGCAGAGAGGAACCGTATGAAGTTCCACAAGGGCAAGTGTTACAGAGTCCTGCACCTAAGGAGGAATAATCACATGCACCAGTACAGGTTAGGGGTTGACCTGCTGGAAAGCAGCTCTGCAGAGATAGACCTGAGAGTCCTGGTGGACAAGAAGTTGACCATGAGCCAGCAGTGTGCCCTTGTGGCCAGGAAAGGGTGCATTAAAGAAAGGGTGTATCCTGGTGTGCATTAAAAAGCATGGCCAGGAGGTTGAGAAAGGTCATCCTTCCCCTCTACTCTGCCCTGGTGATGCCACATCTGAAGTACTGTGTCCAGTTCTGAGCTACCCAGTTCAAGAAAGACAAGGAGCTATTGGAAAGAGTCCAGCGGAAGTCTATGAAGATGATCAAAGTACTGGAGTATCTATCTTATGAGGAAAGGCTAAGACACCTGCGTCTGTTTAGGCTGGAGATGAGAAGACTCACAGGGGATCTAATCAATGCTTATAAATATCTAAAGGATGGGTGTCAAGAGGATGGGGCCAGACTCTTTTCAGTGGTGCCCAGTGACAGGACGAGAGGCAACAGGCACAAACTGGAACCCAGGAAATTCCATCTCAACATGAGGAAAAACTTGCTACTTTGAGGGTGACAGAGCACTGGAACAGGCTGCACGGAGAGGCTGTAGAGTCTCCTCTGGAGATACTCAAAACTTGCCTGGATGCATTCCTGTCCAATCTGCTATAAGTTAACCTGCTCTGCCAAGGGGGTTGGACTAGATGATCTCAGAAGGTCCCTTCCCATCCCTAACATTCTGTGACTCTCATATTTTTTTCCAGTTTATATAGCATTGTCTATCTTAACCACTTTTTCCTCTACAAAGCCTGAGATGTCTATTTCAAACATTAGAGCAAACCTTTCAACTTCTCTTCACTAAAACAGAATACAAACCTTACAGAGTTTCCAAGTCCCAGGCCCTAATTTTTCAATACTCAAAAGACTCCTTTCAGTTCAAATTCCCAGCTAACTTTTGAAAGAAAAGATGAGAATTCAGTACCTAAAACTTAGAGAAGTTAATATTTTGGGGCACAGAAGGCAAAAAATGATGAGTGTTACCTCTCTGCTGATATCTAAATCATAGTCTTGAGGCTCCAGGTCTGTCTCTGTCACTGCTACTGGCTGAACTTTTAACCACTCATTTTCATCCTTGTCTTCTCCACGAATTGCCCTCTCAAGTAACTGCAAATCAAATTCTTGCTCTCGTTTCCACTGGTAATAGATACAAAACAATTAACAGCATTCAACCATACTGACAAATCCATCATTTAGCAATGTACATTACTACTGCTTCAAACGCTATATTGCTGAAAGAATCCACAGAGCAAACTCCTTAACTGGTAAGAAAAACAAAATGCAACTGTATTTCTTGGAACATATAGTTGGGAGCTTTGATCTCTAGCTGTGATGCATAGATTTTGGACTATCATTTAATTTTACAGGAAATGTTCAGCAGTATTAAAATCTAACAAATGTATTAATCACAATTTCACATATGCTAATTAACATGGAACTAGCTACACACAAACATCTTTGGAAGCACAGATGTCAATACAAGTGAGTCTATGGACTGACAGACATTCTAGGCATCCTAACCAGGCCGTGCTTTGTGATTTTGAATCACGACACAAAAAGGGTATTTATATTCCAGGTTGAGAATTGCTCCTTAAAAATTTATAGGTATCTTTCTAGAATGATACCTAGTGATTAAAGCTGGTAATATTTTACGTACTAGCATTAACTTGTTCTGAATTCAAAAATAATAATTTAGTAACTTTTAAGCTCTTATGTCTTTACTAAATTAAAGTATCTACCTACTAAGATAAACAATCTTTCACATTCTGTCTGTACAAGGTAAATATTTAGCAATAATAAGTTCAGAACATATTTAAATTAAGCAGTAAATTTTAGAGTTTCCAGATCATTGCATTGCTCCTTTACAGCTACACAACATACAGCTGCATATAAACTTGTGTTTAAGAATGCTACCAATACTTTTTCGTTCAAAAACTTAAGTTCAGTTGAAGCATCCAGCAGATCTCAGCAACTTTACCATACAGAATTGAAACATGGTATTAAAGGCAGTGGGAAAGGGAAGGGACAAAAAGAACAACAAAAAAAATTATCTCCTCAAGCATTTGAGAGTATCAATAGGAGAATGTGCCATTATATGTTTCTTAAAAACATCTCTTCTATTTCTGTTACAAATCTTTGGCTTGTTTCGGTCAAAGTTTGATCTACATACGAATTTCTTAGATTTCATTATGCTACTTGCTTTAATAAATCTAACTGAAACCTATTCATGCACAAGCTCTCAATATTCACTCAGAAAATACATATCTTCCATGTATATTTAAAAAATACTTAATAGCTAAAAGGCAATTATATCTCAAAAATTTAGATTTTTCTTTACAGAATTCAAGAGAAAAAAAATGTTTTCTCATATGAGTACTCCAAACTCTTTCTTCTACTCATATTCGAACCAGGCCTGATTGACATGGTATATTTTAAATACCCAGTATCATTTTCAAGTTATTATATATAGGTAAGAAAAACATCAAACCATTATTATGAAGCAGTATTTTTATTGGCTTTGATGTTGCGACTTTTACATTAAAAAGGCATTGTGTATAACAAATAAATTAATGTACTGTGATCAATACTTAAGATGTCATACTACACGTGAGAGCTGACCGATTAAAAATTAGAGTTACACATACAATGTATGTTTAAAGCAAATGTTACATACTGAGCAGCATTTCAACTATACATTTAACTGTTTGCCATTTTGGCTGCTAAATAATTGTAATGCTGTAAGTAATTGTGCTATCAAACATGCTTTTTGCGTATCAAAGCCCTATAGGTACAAGAGATGACCTCTACAAAACATTGCTAGGGCTGAAAGATTCTATTTTAATTCTTTACAGCAAGAAAAAGACCAAGATGGCACCCAAATTTATAGATAAATTGTTTGCCACAAGGGTTAATAAGGTGCATTACGAAAATGTTGACGTTTGACTTGTCTATGTTACGTGAGTCAGGAAACATAAGAAGCTCAGATTTAGTTTTTCTAATTAAAATATGAAAATAACAGTGATACTATAGTTCTACAGTTCCCAAAATTATGCACTCTATTTAATAAACTTGTGATTACAAAATAGAAGACAAAACAGATGAATGTCTCCAAGTAGTGCACTTGTATTTACTGGGAAAGTAAATGCAAATAACTGGCTGGAAATTAGTTCTACTGAACAGCGGGAATGAAAGGCTGAATATTATAGGTTTTTTTTAATGCCAGCAATTGACACACATTTACTAAATGCAATTAAGCCTGGTAAAAATTGAGTAGTCCAGTTAGAAGTTTTAAAATAACTACAAAATTCTGCAAATTAAAAACAAGCAAACAAAAAAAGAGGCATTAGGTATGATAAGTGACATATCTAAAAGCAAGAGATCTTGTGCAATGAATTAGGTAAAACGAGGTGATCATTCTAAAGCTCTAGTGGACCAAATAAAAAATAAATTAAAATACCACAGCGTAAGTGCAATTACAGTACAATCTTGGCTTAGCACCAAGTGAGTGACTGGGTAACTTCACCAATTAGAATTGCTTTGGTTAGTATCCAAAATGTATCGTTACAAACTTATCGTCTGTACAGCATTTAATCTCAGAACGCAACAAAAAATCCTTTTCTTCAGCAGCTTAAATTTGAGCCTTATTAGAATATTCTACATTTTGAGCTTTAAAGAAGAATTTGTATCAATTAAAATACCTTAGCTCTTACATAAATTTCTAATCAGCGTGATTAGATTTTAAAACCAATTATCCATTTATCACCTCTAAACAAACAAACACACACCACCCTGGACTGATGTGACTACAACTATCTTGCAGCCTAATTTATGAATTAAAAAGAAAAATACCCATGGTGAATAAGAACATTCTAAAAGGCCCATTCCATTATGAAGCAGTTTTAAAACTGTACAAGCTTCTTACACCTTCTAAATAACATTCCAATAAAAAACAATCATGTCTCTGAAATCACTCCAATATACTCACATCTCCACTCAGCACACGAACCTCTGACCAACTTACCTGCTGAACTTGCTACATATACTGTAACTACTAATAAATACCCATCATCTGCTACTCACACTCTCTGATCTCATTTTATACTGTATAACACTAATTTAATTAGACTAGAAGCATCACACATGCTCAAGTGAAAGTGCTTGCTAGGAAAAAAAAATAAACCCAAAGATATTTTTAGTTTAGTCCTTTTAAGGCATATCTAACATACTGAGCCTATGTCTGCAGAAATGGGCCTGATGAAAGACCGAGATGAAACAGACTGCCTTTCTCCTTGGCTAAGAGTTCTCTTGCGTTCACGAACTAATGCCTTCTGATGTCGCTTCATTCTTTCTAGTTGTTCCTCTGCACTCATCTTGCCTCTTTGGTGGTCTCCAGAGTATAAACGTTCCAAGGCACTCTTTGGTCTCTCCTGTAGAAGTCACAAGGCACACAAAACACATGGTGAAGTTAATACCTTACAAGAAGTATACAAAGAAATTAACTCTTTCTCCTACATTATTAATAAATTAACATGATTTTGTTCTACTATTTTTGCATTATTTTGCATATTTCAACTCTATGTTTTCTATTAGTACTGCTGATTTTTGGTTTTAAACCTTGCTTTATAAATCTATTTCAAATGCAGTAAGTTGTCTGTCTGCTTCCTGATTCATTTAAGAAAGTGAAAAACTGGCAATTTTATTAGATCACAGTTGTTGGGTCCTCTCCCATGCCACTACAATCCCACTTCCTGCTATACAAAATGTATTCTGGGCTTAACTATTTTGAACAGTTCAGACACTTGTCTTCAGATGTTTATTTAAGACTTACCTTGGACCTATCCCTTCGAAGCGTTGCATACGATGAAATGGTAGATGATTGATGCAATCTGGAAGTTGATCCAGATAAACCTTTATAAGGAAAAAGAGAACGCTTTAAAACCAAACAACAAACCAAATGAAGGTAAGTGTCAGTTATCACGCTTTTTCTATGATATTCTGGCTACTATTTTAGCTCATGTTTCACATTTTGCAGTTCAGAAGACATGAAACTTCATTTCAGCCAAAAGTAATGGGTTTCAGGTAACTATTGATCAAAATTCAGAAAGATCTACAATAATTTAGAAGCTTATATTAAACAAAGTACAACAAGTAGATAAGCTGTACAACTAATCACATCTATGAAGAAAATCAATCCCTAACATTCACAGTTAGAAAGGAAAGAAATAAGAGAATGGCGAAAATATTAATTGCTCTTCCCCAAATATCTTCTCTAGCATCATTTGTGAAACAGTTTTAGGACTGCAGCACAGTGGGGATGGGGTGTCAAGTTACATGTAGTTTCTGAGGCATTATATTCTTATTTTTTATCACTTTCATTTCAATGGCAATGTGTTTACAAAAATAGTTGAGTTTGTATAAGATCACACAGAAATTATGAGGAAAAACAACTCTGAATGTAGGAAACATTCTAACAGTTAACTTCATGTTTTGCTATGGTTTTTTTTTAAGCATTATATATTAAGTTGCTTTGCAAAAGGCTGGTTGTCTGTTACGGCACCATTAAACTACACAAAATCTCTACACTTTCACAGCACTGTACAGTTAATCTAAAAGTAACGATCTGACGATAAAGACCATCTCCAGAAAAACCTAGGAGAGAAAAGCTCCTATACAGACAGTACTGTTAAAAATCAACTACATAAATTCCCGGCTTACCACGGGTAGGTAATGTCTGGTATCCACTGTTGGAGATTATTAAACCACTAGAAGGTTGGCTGAGGTCACCACCTATCATTGCTAGTTCTGGTTCACTCATGTATGAACGCAGTTCCACCTATATGGAAAAATACTCATCAGCTCAAATGAAGTCACAAACAGCAAGTCTTAATAATCTTAAATCCTAAAACTTTGTTTCTGAATTACTAAATCTCTCTGCCATTATTTTACAGCACAGATCCCTCCCTGCCATTACTATCTCTCTGCCATTAGCTCTCTCTCTCCTTACTTGAAAACCTAGAGGTGCATGAATTTTACAGAAAGAATCTTTTATTACCGGTTCACTTATCTTTAAAGTGCAGGTGTATAGGTGTATGAGTGCTCACCCTAAAATCTCCATTTACATACTGTCCGAGTTCTCTGTCTCTCTTTCTTTCATCTGACTGACGTTTCAGGCCCCGCACTGATGTATGTCTGATGACAGTGGCTTCTCTTGGGAGAGGTGGAACAGCTGGTGGCTGATCATCAAGACTGTACAACTGAGGGAGAGGAGGTCTGGGTGGTGCTTCATCTTCCTGGTAACAGGAAAGTATAAGTCTTTGGCAAACAATCTTAAAACAGTCTGGCATAAACTGACTAAAAGTTCATCACATTATGTGAGCTATTTGTGCCTTCTTTAGCATGCTCTCCACTGCCCACATCAGTAGCCTTAGGCTTTGAACATGAAACAAAACCCAAGAAAGCAAACAACCGATTAACCACAAAGCACTACCAAGGAAGGCTCTACATTGGTATGTTCTAAAGCAGTGTACAGATACTGTACATAAGTTCCAGGTTATGCACATATATCCTCCTGTAAGTGCTATTATAACCATAGAATCATCTAGGTTGGAAGGGACCTTTAAGATCATTGAGTCTAACCATCAATCTAACACTGCCAAAACCACCACTAAACCATGTCTCTAAGCACGACATCTACCTGTCTTTCTTTTAAATACCTCTAGAGACAGCAATTCCACCACTTCCCTGGGCAGCCTATTCCAATGTTTGATAACCCTTTTGGTGAAGAAATTTTTCCCAATACCCAATCTAAACCTTCCCTGGCGAGGGGAGGTGGTTTCCTCTTGTCCTGTTGCCTGTTACTTGGGAGAAGAGACTGACCCTCTCCTACTGCTCAGTTTCAATACAAAGACCTTAAGCGTCTCACTGTTTTGCCTCCACACTGTGTGCACTTTCTAACAGTGAAACTTTCATTGTTTCTGCCAGAAGTAAACACACACGTTGGTGAATGAACCTGACAAAAGCAGTACTTACAACCTTTGGCTTTAGCTTAATTGGTGACTGAGGAGGTGGCTCAATTTTTTTCAGCTGCTGTGCTTGGTGCTGTGTTCTTGCCTGGAAATAAGGCTGTGGATACAGCCTAACCTCTAGAGAGGATTTAACAGGACTGGACGGAGGGCTCTGCGGAACTGAAAGTTTGCTCTCCACGGTTCCAAGGGAAGCTGGTAAGGAAGGCACTGAAGACTGAGAAAATGAAGGCACTATTTTTCTCTCTAGGGGAGAAATATGCAAATGTATTAAATGTTGTTTCTTATCAATAACGTTCATTAGAAGAGCAAGTAACATCCATACACTTCATAAAACTGCCCTAATAGTCTGCACGTTACTTTGAACACAAATGGGGGGTTTTTTTGGCCATAAAAACATTTGATTATTACATTATGGCAGGGGTGGAAAACATTGTCTTGATGAGGATCAAGCAAGCCTTTCAGGCCAAAAATAAAAACACATACTTTAATATCATCCAGTAAAATTCCCTGGAGAGGGCAGTGGGAGGGAACAAAGGAAAAGCTCTAGAGTTGTACGAAATCAGTTCATAGGTTGTATCTGGCCCCGTGCCACAGATTCCTTAAGATGCCTACAGATCTAGACAAGGCTACACACTTATAGTCATACCTTAAATAAAATAAGATCTCACCATCTCAGAACTATTTTATCTCTGTATGTAAAAGTTAAGCAAAGATACTTCAGATATAAAGTGAATTTACATGAGGCATTAACAGTCTCTTGCTATCCCACTGCCTTAGGTCTTTTCTTTGAAACATAATAAAGCTACTGAAATGCAGACCACACACACTTTCCTCTTTTCCATAGCTGATGTTGTTGCTCTGCCCACCAAACACCTGCCTGAAGAGGGAGGGGAAAGGCAACTGCAGTAGTTGGGCAGCATCCAAGGCAGGGGATGAAAGGGGGTGGGGGAGAAGCAGAGAGGAACACAAAGGAGAGTGAGGAGAGAATGTAGAATAGATACTATGCTGGTATGAGCCTGGCACGTGACAGAAACTCTTTCTGCAACTTGCAGAACTTAGCCCATTATTATTTCCCTTTTTATTGCTTGTTACATTTTAATGCCATCAGTATGTGAAAACAAACCACAAAAGACCCTTTTGCCACCTCAGCCAAAATAATGATAAGTTAATGTGTTCAATCACAGAGATTTCTCGTGCAACCAATATCAGAATTAACAGGACATTCTACAGTAGAATAAACTTCTAGACTATTTGCCAGACCCAAAGATTCAGCTGCATTTGTATATTTTTTTGTTTAATGATGCTCTTCTTACCCGGATTCTTGACAGAGTCTACTATGGTTTTGTAGTTTGCTTTATTCACACTCAAGCCAGCTGTAACATCTTCAATTCTCCACAAGTCTTTTTGTATTTGTGTTTTCTCCTAATGTTTGTAGTAAAAGAAAAAAACAAAAATCAATTATATCTAATTTTTAATTTATTATGGGCTTATTCTTCTTTTTTGGTATTGTTTCAGAACTTACATGAAAACTTACGAGTCTAGATATTAGTTAAATAATGTCTTTAAAATTTCAAAAAAACCTCACCAACACAAACCAATGTATCTTGCCCATTAAATTTATTAGAGCCTTTCCTGAATCTTGGATAGAAGACTGGGGAAAGAGACACATCTATATTTTTCTCTATAATATTATTCAGACTACAAAAACCTAGTTTAATGTTCCACATAAAGTGAGCTTAGAGAACCTTTTCATTTGAACTTTGTTCTTAAATACTAACACACTGAAGACTGCTAAGGTAGCCTTACAAAACTCATCTTAATACATTTAAGGGAAATGTGCAATATTAGAAAAGCAAAAAGTAAGAATAGTTTCCCTGAATACTGCTGTTAACTTCCTAATGGCTTTTAATAGATGAAATATAAACCCAAAACTAACTCAGAAGGGCTGACAGGTTTAATTTCTGCTTATATTTTGGTTGTTAGGCCTACTAGACACAATGTGTTACATGTTGAAACAATGTATTGTTGCTGTTCCAGGATTTGGTCTCATCTTGTATCCTATTTGCTTTACCGAGTCTTTCCAGTAGGAAAGAAATGGAAGCTTTGTGTACAGTCTGGACTCTGCCTTTGATTGCATCTTGCAGCCAGAGACCTTGGCTACTGAAGCCACCACTTCAGGTCAAATTTTCACCACAATCATCATAAATAGCGGTTCTCATCTACTTAATCGAAGCCTGGTAATTCTGCCTTCAAAAATTGGCATTAAGAAGAAGCTCACTAAAATCAAGAGGAAAACAATACTGCTAAAGAAAGCAGAAGAGAGTGAACCACTTTAGTTAAGAATTGCTTACGAACTTCTCAAGAACTCTAGGAATTCATCACTTGCCATAAGCTGCAAAATAACCATTAATTAATCCTATCAGCCTGAGAGAGAAAAACTTTAGTAAAAGCTCATACACCTCATAGAGCTAAGGCAAGCATATAAATTGCTTTCCACTTTCTGTCTTAGCTCAGAAAATATGTTCAGCCAGGTTATAGATCAGCAAACAGGGTGCCAAGAACACAAACATTTAAATGATGGAGAATGTTATTTGCCTGTAGTAAACTCACTCGATAGATGGGACATATCTTGAAAGATTGTCAGCATATAAACTATAAATTTGCACGTTTCATTTCATTTTTCTGAGATTAATCATACTACGAGGAACCAAATGATGGATTTACAATAATCAAGCCTCAGAACTGGTGGAAGAACCCCACATGTACAAAAAACCCTGCTTCTGAAACCCCTCAGAAAATGTTCAATCAGTAATGTAAAAAGTCAGGAGATCTTTTAATATTATTTCTTCCCATTACTTAAATATTGATGTAAAGAGAATATTTTAGATCAAAAATGGACTAGATCTAAGAGATAAACAGATGAATTTATTTTTAAATTATGAAAGCCAAGATTGCTGTTCACGAAAGGGTATAAATATACTTTATGGGCAAGCATGAAAAGGTAACTTGGAGCAATAAATCGATTTTTCTAACTTCCTTCACACAGAAACATAATTTAGAATGATTTATAAAACCAGAAGACAAACACTTAGGAACTAAAAAGTTATCACTGACAAAATACCACTTCTCAGTTAATTTCAACATGCCCAGATCCCCCCAAACTTTAAGCAAAGCACAATGAAGACACTGACACTTATAAGGAAGACTTACTCTGACCAGGCTGCTTGAAACATTCAGATTTTAACCTCTTAACTAATGTTATATAGAAACAGCATTAGCTGTTTCCTACAGCAACTGGAGCCTGCAAATTTCCTGAATTTTTAATAAAATTCCATGAAGATTGCTTTTTTTTTTTTTAAACGCAGTGTGTATTAATTTAGAGCTATTGGAAAATACTAGATAAACAATCTTGAGTCTACATACACTTGGGCAGAGATCAAAAACCCCTCTATTACGGGTACTTGAAGTGAGATTTCTTTGAAGGAATATAGGTTTAAGAACATTCCGTACTTTCTGAAAAAATCAGCTCCCCTTGGTATCTTCAAAACAGGTATTCAGAAGCATTTTTTTTAAATTTTAGTCAAAGACAAACATATCTATGCATACATATATATACATACATATGTACGTATTCACACACAAAACACATAATAGCATATGTTTGTCTGTGCATGTGTATTTTTTTACAATTATGCATGTATGGGATACGAACTGATAATAAAATAGAGTTACCATTCTTTCTGTGCAAACTGCATTCCCTTCTATATGTATTGCTAAATCACATGCCACACATCCAGTATTTTTAGCATGTTTAATGCACAACTGGAAATTGTTTGTTAAAAGTACTTTAACAAAGTATATTTTGTTTAAATCTGTAATTTTGTTTTGTTAAATAAAACAACTTCACACAGGGATGATTTTATTCTAAAATACCCCCGGGATTTTTTGGAGGGATGTATTCTACAGCTCAACTACATGATGTTCTGGTTCTAGAAACTGAATCATTCCCCTACCCCCCAAAATTAAAAGTAAATGAAAATAGACTTTGAAGATTGATGCCATCTAAAAAGGTTTAACAACTCTTGCTTTGATACAAAACACTTCTCCATTAACAGTGAAAAGAAATAGACTGCAATTTATATCTGATCAGGGATTTGTTGTAAATAAATAAATTTACATATTTAATGAGTGAGCTCTTTTTGTCAAGGATATTTGGAAAAGTAGGTTAAGAATTGAGAAAAACTTAGACATTAGCTGTGTTCTTTGTGTTTTGTCTTTTAAATAAAAATGTTCTGCTTAAACACAGTAAAAATAATCCAGACTGTATTCCTTGCTCTAAGAATAAAATCACCAGTTGTAAGCAGGTATGTAGAAATAATCTTGTATGCCACATCTATTTCAGTAAATGGAATAATTTAGCTTCAAAAACAGCTTCTTTGTAAGATTCAAAACTGAGTAATTGATTTAAAACAGAGATGCCTTTCAATTACCTATGGCTGTTAAACACTTATGCCACTTCACAAAACAATCTGCAGAGATAAGTCTTCCAGAAATACAAGAACATGCAAAGAACAAGTAATGACAATAACAAGCTAGTGACTGATGTTCTTAAAAATGGATAAAGAAGCCACCAATGTCAGATCAAATAAATGGAAGACTAAGAAGTCCTGCATATTCTTATAAATTAAATACGTTATCAATGTCAAGATGTCAGCATGTAATAAAACCATAATAAAATAATGACAAATTTGCATAGACAACTTATGAGAAACTATTACACATGCTGCAAGATAGCTAGTTACTACACAGCTATGCTGTTACAATGTCTGAACTTTGCAAAATAAGCTACATGACAGCTGAATACAGTGCAAAAATTGCAGAGAATTTCTCTTATGAGATGACAGCTTTCAAGTTCACACAAAAGCACCACATAAGTAAATCAGTGTCTGGAAATGGACTCACCTGAGATACCAATGAACTATTCATCTGTTCTTGTAAGGCTTTTTTCAGCTGGCTCACATCTTTTTCCAATTTCAAATATTCATTCCAGGCATTTTCCATTTCCTTATAAGAGAAGGAATACTCTAATACAATGTTATGACAAACTTCGATCTCACTCTATCCATTCTCTAATTGAGCATCAAAGTATTTTTAACTTTGGTGTTTTAATGGCGTTGTTCTACCACAAAAAGAAGCAAAAAATCCATTCTGTTGTCTACATTTTTGCTTCGAGTTGATGATAAACTTCAAAACGCTTTATAGCTTGCACGATCAAGTCAAGAATCCCCAGTAAAAAAATTCTGGCCAGCCTCTTCACACAAAACCATTTCTTAAGCATAAAACTGGCATTTAATAGAATCTGAACTATGACTACTATGCTATAAGGAATCAAGTCTATTCCATGTCCATTTCCTTTTACCTTACTCCTCTATTTAAAAGAAGTTTATAACTAAAATCCAAACAGTTATACTCATGTTTTGAAACACAAAACAGGTTACTCTTTTGAAGTTCTACAGACTGTGTTGTAATGGCACTAGAAGTCAATAAACAAGCAGACACCTGGAAAATAAGGCTATCCAATCACCCTTATTTTACTTAAATTATTTCCACCATCCTTAGCACCATAGCCTGCCTTCTGACCCAAAACTGGCAAAAAAGCTAGGAAGCGTACACAGATGAACAAGAAACTCCTGGAAAAATTCAAAAGCAAAAAGGAGGCCTACAGAAGGTGGAAGCAAGAACAGGTAGACTGGGAGGAATACAGAGAAACCGTCCAAGTGGCCAGGAACCAGATTAGGCAAGCTAAAGCCCAGATAGAATTAAATCTGGCCAGGGACACCAAGGAAAATAATAAAATCTTCTTTAAGTACATCAGAGATAAAGGGAAGACTAAGGAAGATGTGGACCCTCTCCAGAAGGAAACAGGAGACCTGGTCATCCAGGAAATGGAGAAGGCTGAGATAATGAATGACTTTTTTTGCCTTGGTCCTCACCGGCAGGGGCTCTAACCACACTGCCCAAGTTGCAGAAGGCAAAAACAGGGGCTATGAGAACAAAGAACTGCCCACTATAAGAGAAGATCAGGTTTGAGACCATCTAAGGAATCTGAAGGTTCCGTAAGTCTGTGGGACCTGATGAAATCCATCCACAGGTCCCAAGGGAGCTAGCGGATTAAGTTGCTAAGCCATTTTCCATTATATTTGAAAAGTTGTGGCAGTCTGGTGAAGTTCCTGCTGACTGGAAAAGGGGAAACACAACCCCCATTTTCAAAAAGGGAAAAAAGGAAGTCCCAGGGAAGTACAGGTTGGTCAGTCTCACCTCTGTGCCCATCAAGATCATGGAGCAGATCCTCCTAGAATCTCTACTAAGCCACATAGATTATAAGGAGGTGATTGGTGACAGCCAGCATTGTCATGACTGACAAATTTGTTGGCCTTCTATGATGTTGCCTTAGCATTGGTAGATAAGGGGAGAGCAACAGAAGTCATCTACCTGGACTTATGCAAAGTCCTTGACACTGTCCTGCATGATGTCCTGGTCTTTAAATTGGAAAGGCATGAATTTGATGGATGGACCACTAGGTGGATAAGGAATTGGCTGGATGGCCGCACTCAAAGGATTGCAATCAATGGCTCACTTTCTGAGTGGAAACCAGTGACAAGTGGTGTTCTTCAGGGGTCAGTACTGGGGCCAGCACTGTTTAACATCTTTGTTGGAGACATGGACAATGGGATTAAGTGCAGCCTCAGCAAATTTGCCAATGACACCAAACTGTGTTTGGTGTGCAACTGTGTGTTGCACAAGGCCAAGTGCAAGGTCCTGCACCTGGGTGATGGCAATCCCTAGCACAAATACAGGTTGGGCAGAGAATGGATTGAGAGCAGCCCTGAGGAGAAGGATTCAGGGTGTTGGCGGATGAGAAACTCAACATGAGCCGGCAATGTGCACTGGCAGCCCAGAAAGCCAACCGCATCCTGGGCTGCATCAAGAGAAGCGCAGCCAGCAGCTCGAGGGAGGTGATTCTGCCCCTCTACTCTGCACTCGTGGGACACCACCTGAAGTACTGTGTCCAGCTTTGGAGTCCTCAACACAGGAAGGACATGGACCTGTTGGAACAGGTCCAGAAGAGGGCCACAAAGATGATCAGAGGAATGGAGCACCTCTCCTATGAGAACAGGCTGAGAGAGTTGAGGTTGTTCAGCCTGGAGAAGAGAAGGCTCCAAGGAGACCTTATAGCAGCCTTCCAGTACCCAAAGGGGGACCTACAGGAGAGATGAGGAGGGACTCTTTATGAGGAAGTGTAGTGACAGGACAAGGGTTTAACCTGAAAGGGGAGATTTAGGAAGAAATTCTTTACTGTTAGGGTGGGGAAACACTGGAACAGGTTGCCCAGAGAAGTTGTGGATGCCCCTTCCCTGGAAATGTTCAAGACCAGGCTGGATGGGGCTTTGAGCAGCCTGGTCTAGTGGAAGGTGTCCCTACCTGTGGCAGGCGGGTTGGAACTAGATGATCTTTAATGTCCCTTCCAACCCAATCCACTCTATGATTCTATGAAAAATCAAATGTCTGCAGCATTTTTATGTAAGGAATGATGAAGTAGGCTTTTTCTCCGAAGTCTAGAAAAACATAACTTGGGAGTTAGGGGAAGAAATCATAGAGGTCTATGAAACCATGAGTGGTATTGAGAGAGCGTATAATGACTGAGCATTCCCCATCCTTTCTCATACAAGAACAAGAGTCTAGGACACAAAACGTGCAACTCAGGCTCAAAACAAATTTAAAAAAGTGGTTGTCCACACAGTGGGGATAAGATCCGTGCAA
>JAOXNO010000041.1:53658251-53692465 GCA_028565335.1 Limnodromus scolopaceus | reverse complement strand
GCAAATGATGTTTTGGGTGCAAAAGGTTCACAGAATTTAATAGGTGATTGTACAGATTCTTGAAAACAAGATCTACTGAGGATTATTATAGAAAAATACCAGTCTCAGGAATTCTCTGAGCAGAAAATAGTTAAAAGCTGGATTAGTCATGATAGGAAATACTACCCACCACTCCTACCTTTACTTTTCCCTGAGCATCTGCTTATGCCCACAACCCTGGGCTAGAAGGAGCCTTAAACTGGACCAGTACAGCCATTCTTACAATTACTTGTGGTTTATGCCCCCTATTAAATTTTAAACGCTGTTTGTGAAAGTCACATATTTTCTACAGGCACAAAACACCCCACACATGACATTTTAATGATCAGATCTCACAACAGGAAAGGTGTTCATGTAGTTCTAGAAACAATCTTACGAAGAGCTGGTCCCATATTCATTAAGAGGTAGGATTAATATACTGAGTACACAACACACAGGTTTACTATACTCTCTTTCATGGTCAATTCTTACAAATATTTTTATTAATAAAAATGCAACATTAAATTGTGTTTGGATTTCATTACATTATCAACAGTAAATTTTGACCAAATATTCCCAATTCCTTTTCTCCTGGAAAAGTAGCATGGAATCACATTTATCTTTTCAAAGGACTAGCTGAAAGATCTGCAATTTAAGCCCCATACATAAACGAAAAAGGTGTAAAAAATTTTGGGCAGGGGAATGGAAAGGGGGCATTGAAAAGGAAAACTGGAGAGCTTGCTTTAATTTATTTTTCTTGTTTAATATCCTGTACCTTAACTATGTCATTTCAGAATAGGACTTAACTCCCCTATCCAATGACCAATGCAGTTTTATTCTAACTGGTATTTTAATTATGATTTTCTTGAAACAACCAAAACGATGTACCGTTGAAACTTTGGATATTTCAGCCCGAATATGTATGAGATCCTCTTGCAAAAGTCTCTGCTGGTAAGAAATTTTTTCTGCATGTTGTGGTTGGTCTTTGTACTGTTCCATCTGCCTGTGTGAAACTTCCAAAACAGACTCCAGCTGATCCTAACAAAGAAGATGGTGGCAGTAAGCTTACAACATTTACATGGAATTTTACTGATCTGTGGGAAAATGAAAGTTGTTTTCCACAGCCTCAGTCTTTCCTATAAACCACTTGTGGTGAGGATTGGCCTCCTGTTGTAAAAGCTAAGATGTAAATGAAAAAGTGCAAGAGCCTTACTTTACTATTATAACCAAAATTATCTAATATTTTCCCTTAAATCTTTCCTTTAAGTAGCCAAAGCTGTGGAAAACACAAAGGAGTGAGAGGGGAACTTTTCTTTCTATAGTCTGTACAATGCCGTAATTTACAGTTTCAGAAAAACTCCCTTAAGCAGTATAGAACTGTGACAAGCCCTACCACAGCACAGCACTAGCTGTTTATTGAAGGAGAGGTTCTTGTTCACTGCTACAGTTAAATTAGCCATGTAAGCAATTAAAATATTGTCTAAACCACTAAGTATACCTGATTCAGTCCGCCAGGAGTAAACAACAGTGAACCATTTTTGCACAATAGATTTTCTGGATCCATCCTGACAGTACTTTCATTTTAGAACAGATTTTGAACCACCTCGATTTATTGACAGCTATAGCTCGTAGGCAGTGAAGCAGATAAAGATACATACAGGCAAGGAAAGACAAGGAAATGCAAACCATTTTGTTATTGTTTACTATTCGAACTCTCACTTGGATGGACATGGAGGAAAGGAGGTGGGTTTCAACTACAAACTTGTCACAGAAGATATTCTAGCATTTCAGTCATAACCCTCAGAACTAAGTTCACAGTACTACATATAAAACAACATAGGTTTCTGAAACTACTACAAATTTTAATTCCTCTCCCTTCTCTCACTCCCCCCTACTTTAAAAAAAAATACAACAAAAAAACCAAACAAGCAAAAAACCCAACAACCAACCACACACGTTACAGTGAGAGCTCAATATGGTAGGACATTGCTATTTATGCAAACAATGTTTGTGCAGCTGAGAAGCACTGCAAATGAAACATGACTCTGCCTCACACCATATATGTATTAAGACAAAGTAAAACTCCACAGAAAAGCATACATATCCCAATTTTTAATAAATGTTAGAAAATTAAATGTATGTGGGTTTAAAACATTCATTTTCAAAAACATGTTTTCTAAAAGACAAGTGGGTACTCAATCCTAATAGAAAAAAATCCATAGAAAACGACAACAATTCAAGCAGTATCCAGTGATTTGACTTTTTTGTTTGTACTTCCATATTTTATGATTAGCGGAAAGTTGTTATTTTATTTTATAAAACTCTTTTTAATCTACTTACTTTATTTTCCTTAAGGGCTCTTATTTTGTCCTCCAAGTCCTGCAGAATTCTGTCCTGCTCACAGAAAACACTTAGCTTCACCTGGAAATACAATCATGTAAGTATATAATATTAGATTTTAAAAAAGAAGCAGAAAAGTCTCCACTAGCAGTATATTATCCCAAAGAGCATAATAATGTGAACACGTAAGAGTACAAAATAAATAGTCAAAACAATGCAAGAGGTTCCAAAGTGGTACTCAATACTTACATCAATATCACTTTCTGCAATCTTGACAGGTTTTGTACTTCGTTCTTTTAATGTGTCACGCCCTGTCACCTAAGAGGAATAGGTTTTAAAGATCTGAGAAATTTGCTGTAAACTAAAACCTAATTATGCTTCAGCAATTAAAAGATTTTTTAAATATTCATGGTTATTAACAAAGATGAATACAATTTTGGAAACAAGTATTTTCAAATATGACTTTAGTTTTAAAAAATACTATCAGAAAGGACTACTAGTTATATTAGGCTATTTAATAACTCTTACAGTAGCTTAAAATGCTGTATAAAACAGCATAATCCCACTTGTATATGGTTACAAAGATCCTGTTCCTGCAAAACCTAACAGTTTTAATAGTTCAGCTTTAACAGCTTTCTTGAAGCCAAAGGACTTGAATAGTTCCTTTAAATGCACAACTGCAACCATAACAGCATTAAGTAATGACTAAAAATACAACTTTTTGGCAACTATTTCATTCTGTAAAGGATAGTCTCTTCCATAGTACAGGGTGAATTTTATTAAAGACAGACTGCTGTAAAAGTGCTATAGTGGAATTAAATGTAATTAATCTATTTTGACATGTTTATAATACACCGAATGTCTCATTCCATAAATCACTGGTTACATATTCCATTTCTGGTGAGAAGATTATCTTCTCACATAACAGAGTTTTTAAATCAGTACAGAGGCTAGACTATATTACACTTCCAACCTTCAAAGCAATCTTAAAATGAAGGCATGCCTATCTCTATAGAAACATTTATTATTTCCACTGCCTACATGGGACTGTTTTTGTGAATAATTGAGGTTAAGAAAAAGACAATATAATACAGCTCATTAATCATCCCGTTTTTAAAAGCCTTAAAATCCAATTACTTAATATTACTAGATTAGAACACTTTTAAAGATTCATTAAAATGAATACTACCTTAGCAAAGAAACATTTGGTGTTTAGAAGTATGGTACTCACATACAGTATATTTCTATTCATATACAGGCAAGAGTTTATGAAGGAAAATTCACCCAAATATTGCCTTTAATAATATAAAAGTAGAAGTTTTAATATAAGAGCAGTTGTTGTTGGCTTTTTTGGTGGCGTAGAAACTGGCACCTACAGGATCATGCTAGGTTTCTTAAAGTAATTAAATTTTACTCTTAAGTGTAGATAAATCTTTGATATAACCTCAATTTCTCATTTAACATGTTATATGAAGTTAGCCATCTACACACAGCATTTTCAAATAACAAATGAGGTTTAAGACAGAAGAGGAAGATCATCATTTATGTTTTCTGTCTTTCCTCCTCCAATGGGAGACTCCATTCAAAGACTTATCATGCGTTTTCACATGGTGAAATGTTACCTCCCCACCACCAAAATCAAAAGTATTTACTGACTCTCAAAACTTTCACTTTTCGGGTATTTTCAACAATGACATGTTTTATATATATATGAAAAATCCTTTCTTCCAAAAGTATTAATGGAATTATTTAAATGCTAAAGCCTATGTATAATAGGAACAAATAATTAAATATAAGCATAAATACTAGCATGTCAAAGTAATAATTTTGCATATTTAATTATCTGCAAGCAAAGAGAAGGCCAAAGCCTTTTTCAAAGCAATGGAATTAACATAAAACCCAGAGCCAACAGTTTTTGGGAATATTTTAAATTACATAATCAGAACTGTAAAGAATTTGTTAATTATCAAGCAGTGAACATGAGAACATAATGAAGATTTAGCATGCTTTCACATTTTCAAAATTACACATAGGAATCACTACTTGACACAATCATTTTCAAAACATGATAAAATGAAACCGAACACTGAGCTCAGCCATAATTTCACATACAGACTCCAAAGGCGGGGGGAAAGAAAAAGAAAAAAGGGAAAAAAAAAATCTTACAGAAAGCTTTACTGTTTACCATAAGACACCTGTAAAAGCCAGAATATGTAAACATTGACTGCTATTTTAAAAAGCAATGGGATGAGCACATTTTAGATGCAAGCAGTCTTACATGTATACTGGATAGTAACCCTTGTGCTGAGTTCTTTAGCACTTTGTATATCATGTTGATCAGAGGTCCATTATTTTCTATCTGTTTCAAACAAAAGTTTAGTAATAGCTTGTTATAGATGTAAAAATTGAAAATGCCAAACCTTACAAAGTCAGAACTCCATGAGCAGCAGTAATCATATGCTCTTATGTCACACCGATCCTTGAGGTTTATAGTCTATACAATTGGTCATTATGGAAGCTACAACTGGATATCTACCTGTCTTGTCATATTTCTGGTAAATTGCTCATCCTACCATAAGACTTTTATTTTTGCAAAACACATGTACAAACACACAACACATGGGATTTGCCCAATTGCAGTTTCAAGAGTGCTGGGAATTACAGAAGACACTTTCTGTCATGTAATGTGAAGTAACACTTGCACCAAGAGTTCTATATTGATAATTTGAGCAACCCAGTTAAAACCTCAGTCAAAAAAAAAAAAATTATTTCAGTCACACTTACCCTTCCTTTCTTAAAAAATACCTGCCATGCTCCATTTCCTTCATCATCTATGTGACACAAGCTTGTACTACAAACCTCTTTCAACTGCACCAGAAACTAAACAGCTTCAGATAGTACAATATGACTGCAGAAGAACAAAGCAGGACTACTGCTGAGAGGGCTTCAGACTTGTTTCAACTAGTTGCACAATTTACACTTAGTAACACAAACCTTCCTATACTTCCTCAACCATATTTTGTCTAACCTGCTTGGGAATGTTTGCAAACTATTCTGAAGTCAGGCTGCTCATCTATCCCTCTTCTATTCTCCTTGAACTTGATTTCAAAGTCATGAAAAGGGAAGCCTCCTTCTCACATTTGGCAACAGTATTTAAAAATCTTAACTGAATTGATTACTGTCATTTTTCTTAAAAGTCTTTAAAGAAAATACACATGGATTGGCATGATGATCGTATCATTCAGAGCTTGGCTGTCCTGGGCTGCATCAAAAGAAGGTGGCCAGCAGGTCGAGGGAGGTGATTCTACCCTTCTACTCCGCTCTGGTGAGACACCACCTGGAGTACTGTGTCCAGCTCTGGAACCCTCAGCACAGGAAGGACATGGACCTCTTGGAGTGAGTCCAGAAGATGAAGACGATCAGAGGGCTGGAGCATGTGTCATATGAAGACAGGCTGAGAGAGCTGGGATTGTTCAGCCTGGAGAAGAGAAGGCTCCAGGGACACCTTATTGCAGCCTTTCAATACTCAAAGGAGGCTTATAATAAAGACGGAGACAGACTTTTTAGTAGGCCCTACAGTGATAGGACAGGGCATAATAGTTTTAAACTAAAAGAGCGTAGATTCAGACTAGATATAAGGAAGAAATTTTTTATGATGAGGATGATGAAATACTGGACCAGGTTGCCCAGAGAGGTGGCAGATGCCCCATCCCTGGAAACATTCAAAGTTAGGTTGGCTTTGAGCAAACTGTATGATGATACATTTTTGGGGGTTTTTTCCTCTTCAAAACCTGTTATTAATAAGTCTAGATTTGCTTTCAAATTGCCAACTATCAGGTGTATTAGATAGAGAATTAATTTAGTTTAGACAGATGCTTTGATGCTCAATATCATATTTTTAAATTATTTTTTTAAAGGAAATATCAGCTAACATCATTTGGGCAGATTATATCTATGGATGGATGGATGAATGGGTACGTTTGAAATCTCTTAGTTGTAATAATATGAAAACAATGACAGGTGCTAATTAAACACTGCATTTTCACAAGAAAGCAAGACATTATAAATACAGCATATTATAAAAACAAGGAAAAAGCTCAAGAAGATTTAAAGGGAAAAAGCTGGATTAAAAGAATACTCTATTTTAACTTAGAGAAGTTGACTTCATATTGGTTGTAATGCTACAGTAGACAAACATTTTGAATCAGTTTTTTATCTGATTTCACTAAACCCACATAATAGCATTCATCTGGAGTACCAGTAACACAAGTTCTTCCTACAAACTGAAGCAACTACATTTTCTGAGTTTGCACTTTAATTGTATAGTCAATACTATAAAGACACTCAATATTCTAATCACAACAGTGATGGCAAAAGACACAGAGTTTCCATCACTGAACGGAAGGTGATCTGAAAACCTGCAGGTACAGAAATGATACACAAAAGACCACTGGATTAAAAAAAATAATGAAAGTAGACTCTTATAAAATCTTACCTTTAGATCCAAGTACTCCAAATCCTTTTTCAGCTGGATATAAGTGTCATCCGCCTGCAGGTAAGTACACAGGGTGGGGGGGGGAAAAAGCAGTGCATTTGAACATTTGAAACAATTTCAAAATATTTGGATTGGTTACATATAAGAAAATGGATGAAAGAGGAAATAAAATAACAGAGTAGGAAGTACATAAAGAAGCACACTTGCTCCACCAGCATTTTGCTATTTACAGCTGAAAAATGGGCAAAATATTTCCCAAGAATATTACTACCTCATGCCCACCCTCCAAATACCAATTTGAATTTTCCACCTCTAACGAGACATGTAACTACCTGAAACAATAGATTTTCAAAAGTTATTTTTTCAAGACCGATTTCTACTGACTATCCCTTCACTGAAAATGTCATGGTGTTGTCCTCCAGCATAATATGTCCCTTTGGGAAAAGAAAAGACCTGTGCCTAACTGAATGTCAGATGTAACTAAAAGCCATTATATAACAAATAATTAGAATACTTTTGATCACATTTCATACACATTTTAAGATATGAATTCCTTTATTCAGGAAAAGTACAAAGTCAGCTTTGTGAATAAAATACTGAAAGAGATCTCACGTATACAATTAGAGAATCTATTTTGCCTTTTAAGTAATAGTAATCAACTTGATCCTTATTTTTTTTTGGCTCACCTATAATTACTATCAGCTTAATTTTATAGATACATTCACCTATCAATATCTTCATTACAGCCGCTTCAAGAAAAGCATGCACAGAAGTCATAACAAAATTATTTCTCCTTTTTTTCAAGAGAGGCATTCAAAATACACAACAAAATAAAGCTTAGATGTTGCAAATTTGCTTTGTAATCAGCCAAAATGCCCCAAAATTCCTAGAATTTTTACTACTTTGACAGGATTTTATATCCTGGGTACATTAAACTTCAGAATAAAAGAAAAATACAACTATACCTTTTCTCATGTTTAGAGCCAATGAGAATGTGTAGTTAAAAAAGAAAAGAAAAATCCTTTATGCCATAAAATCAATACATCACTCTTGCATTTCTTTAGAGGTGTTCACTTACAATTCTTGTCTGATCAGTCTGTAAGTCTGGCTGAGGACTTGACTAGAAAGTCTGCCCATTTTTTGAGAAATCCTTGCTACTATCACCCATCTCAGTGCAATTGTT
This sequence comes from Limnodromus scolopaceus, assembly GCA_028565335.1. Classification (NCBI taxonomy): domain Eukaryota; kingdom Metazoa; phylum Chordata; class Aves; order Charadriiformes; family Scolopacidae; genus Limnodromus; species Limnodromus scolopaceus. The sequence goes on along the minus strand of JAOXNO010000041.1, from coordinate 53,684,429 downwards.
CTGTAGGTGAGGCAAGTCAGGAAATTAAACTTTTCCAAACTCAAAAAAATTCCTTTAATTTTGGGCCAATATAAAGCCTTCACCAATTCCAAGAAGAGTCACCTCATTTTATTCCCAGGCAGCTCCATTTTTGAGGTTCTAACATGAACCAAACAGCTGTATAAGTAAATTAATGTTTGATCTCACGTTTACAAGTTTCATACATCAGTGCAATCAAGAGCACTGTTGATGATCCAAGATATCTACGAGCTTTTATAAACCAACATTCACCTGCAGAACTGACACAGTTACAAGCTCATATGAATGTACAAAGAAGCTGATGCATTTCAATTTGCAGGTGATGCAGCATGTAGCACAGGGAGGCAATCCCCATCATGAAAGCAGCACAAATAAATGGTTTTGCTTTGGAATGAACTCATCTAATATTTTAACCCACATTTCTGAAGATGCAGCATTTTCAGAAATAGTATAAAAAGGAAGTATACATAACACTTTGAAACATCTGCATTGTTGCCCTATAACTTAAAGTACTCATCTTTTATAGCAAATACAGTGGCAAAAGAAAACTGCAAATGACCTGGGAATTGTAGAATACCAAAGAATGGCAAGAAAGCACAGACTCAAGCGTGGCACTAATGAAGCATTTGCAGAGTCACAAAATGTCATACGGCACAGATGAGCCAAGCAGCAGCTGACCTGATAAGTGGAATTAGTTGGCAAGTGCTGCAGTAATTGTGCGACTGTGTAATTTCGTATACTAGCCAACTTAGCCTGATGTCTCCTTAATCGAATGAGAAGCAATGTTAGCTCTTCAGGCTGCAGGTATTTAGACACATTGTAAAGAGGAAATTAGCAGTCTTCAGGGAGAGTAATTGTAATTATATTTTTCACCTCAGTGCCCAGAAAGCAGTTACTTTACTTGATTAAGCAATTATTTAATTAACTCTGCATTTGGTCAAATAAACATAATAAAAGTTGAATCCTGCAATAACAGACAGCTCACCCCTGTTCACATTGCAGATAACAGCAAAATTCCTAGATGCTTTACTGGGAGCTGGTTAAAATTAAGATTTCATTCAAGTTATTTATGTTTTAACTAATAAAAATACAAGTACTATGGAATGAGCAGGATTTTAAAACTTAACTACAATACTATGATGACACAAAAGGAGAAGTAACTGCTCTCTCAACTTACCGACTTGCCATGCAAACTGGGTGCGCTGACTGTATGGGTCATGTAGCCCATAGCAGGCATAGAGCGTCGATCAATGTGAGCCGAGTTCTGTAAGAAGCCACAGACAGAATTCTCAGGATCATCTCAAATGAGAGGTATGTTGTACTTGAGGGAAAATTCAGAAGATATGCACCTCTGCCACAAATTTTGTATTTGAATTTGCAGCATGCTTAGATGAGGGTGACATTCATGGGCTACCCAGATCCTTTGATGATTAAGTAAAACTTACGAATGAACAAATGCAAATTTAGCACCTGTGATGCTGGGCAGATCAGCAGGTTTTGGCAGCACAAAATACTTCAGCAGAACATGCACAGTGGCTTCCAGCAAATAAAAAAATTATTCATAAACTTCCCCCCCACAATGTCTCCCAGAGAAAGGCAGGTTGAATTATGCCCTCCAACAGCAGGCTTGTACTCATACAGTAACAACTGTGAATGCCCTCTTTTAGCCAGGGAACACTACGCTACTGACATGAGTGACACCTTGTGGCAACGGGTTCCATTAATACCATTCTTTTTTAAACAAACATATTTGATCTGCCCCTTTCTGCTTATAATATTGAAATCTACTGCATATCCATTCTTTCATCTTTCTCTTATTGCCAAACTTTTATGGCTTTCTTCAAGGCAGACTAAATGTCTCATGATTTATTTTTATTCCTGTCTCTGAATTTCACTGAATGCTGTTTTGTTCTGCTTTTTACGTGTAACTGGATGGAATTTAATAAAGCATTCCAGGGAGGGGGGAGTATTACAGATTCCTGTAGATATATACATTTGAATGTAAAACGACACCGTGTGCTTTCATACAAAAACATAAGCTTTTTTCTCTAGAAGCTTCTACAGAAATTTCACAGAAAAGTTTTACAGATGAGGAAAACTGTGTTTCCCTATATTGGTAAAACCAATATGTCATAAAAAGAGTTTTATTTTATGAGTAAAATTTATGCAGCCACATTGCACAGGAAGGGAAAAGACTGCTGTGCATTCATTTGCACGTACACTAAGAAAAAATCTAAACTGTGCATGAAGCTGGCATGCAACCTGAAGTCATGGTCCTGAACCCATGCTGGGTATTTGAATTTACAAGTCTATTCCTTTGCAAATACTTTGCCCATCAGAGCTCATGGCTGAGGTCAAAGAATTAGATGAATAAAGAGGCTTTCATTTCCACTTATTACAGTGTAAGAGCTACCAAAACAAGTACATTCTACATTGATTCAATCCTGAATATCCCTAATTGCCTTCGTTGAGAAGAGCCATGTGAAGTACTGAATAAGGAAACCTGTCATCTCTGGCTAAGAAGGTACAACAGTGCCTACAAAAAAAACCACACTGAAATTCTGCAGCAGGTTAAGTTTCAGACTAACGCTATTTGATTTTGGTTAGCCCAATGATATCAAATGCATGAAAAACTATTATGTTTTTAGCCATAACTAAAAACTTAATTAGTTATAAGACTAACTACAATAGCAAAACATGTAGAGAAGGCAGACGTAGCAAACACTGGAGACTACAATCATAAGTAAGTCATCAAGGAAGAGTTCATCCTGCTGAGTTTTATATTCTTGCCTACCTACACATTAAAATACTACAATTTGCGTTTTCTATACATATAAACATATGCCTTCCAGTTTTTGAATAAAAATATTCCAAATCAATGTGATGCGCTGCCAATTTTCCTTTCCTTACCAACAGAAATTCACAAATTTGAAATGTTTAAAAACATAAGAGTTTTAGGAGATAATTATTCATTGTTTTAACTTTTACAACTTGCATGATCTTTCATACACAAGGAAGGATGCAATGAAAATTACTAAAATTATCACTGTATGACAGCCCATGTAGAATAGTCTGAAATCAGTTATACTGTATACAAACCTTCACAGCATGATTTCGTATCTTCCTGGGTGATCCAGCAAAAGGAACATCTACAGTCTGTCTCTCATCAGATGGTTTAACCGTAAGCCTTTCTGCAGGAGTATGTGGTCTCCTTGGGGGAAAGTTTTTTGGAGGTCCAGGTGGAGGAATATCAGATGGAGAGGGCGGAACAGATATTGATCGTGGAACATCTAATGAACTTTTTGACTTACCACGATCAGTAAAGTCTGAAGAACCTACATAAAGTGGGGCAGTGGGGCTGCCATGTTTAAATTGCTGTCTCTGCTGCCACTCATACAGCTGCCAAACAGTTCCATCCTTATTTGCTTTCCTTTCCTGCTGGGACATCTTCAGGTGGCTAACACGGTCTTGTGCATATTTGTAGTCACTCGGCAAATTGCGGTTTGGTGGTGGTGGTGAGCTCCCTGAAGGCTGCCTGGTATTCTTTGGCAAAGTGTGATAGTTTTCAGGAAAAGGTAGATTGGGACCCTGACGTGTAAGAGTCTGATCAGAAGCAAGGCTGTTAAGAAGGGGGAAAAAACAGGGTAAATTTTAGCATAGCGTGGTGAGTGGGAGTGACTGATAAAAGAAAAAATCTCTAATGACATCAGCATAGGCACTACAAGACATAACATCCAAGAGTAATTTTAAAAGAATTTACAGAAATATTAACAAAGTAATATTAATGAAATCTACCCTGCACAAAAACATTACACTGTATTCATGCAAAGATGCAAATAGTATAAATACAAGCTTTTAATTTAGTGTCTAACCTAGGACGACCTACTAGAAATAAACTTAGGGGACAGCAGCATTATGTATTTAGACCAAAAAGAATGTTGAGAACATGAAGAAAGGAATTATTATTACGTATAAAGAGCAAATCTGTAAATTAAAGTATTTCTTTGCACCAAAAGCCTGCTCACCACCAGGTGGTGCACTTTATGAACAACAAATGCATGCTTATTATAAAAAATCACCTTGAAGTACAAGACGAAATCTCACAAATGGCAGAACAAGTATCTCAGATACCTTTTCTTTTGCTTTATTCACACGAACAAAATTTGAGAAACTTCTAAAAGTCCCCAGGTCTCTATAATTTACTTTCACCTAACCTAATGCTACTGGTTCTACTGTTTTAAGCAATGCAAGGCTTTTTACAAAAATACTCATTGACAAACTAGACTATAAACAGAGGCACTACATCCTGGCTTTAGTACTGCATCTATAGTATACTTAAACTGTAGAAATGAATTTTTTTAGTAGACAGTTAGACAGAATTGGCAAAAGCTTTGACAAAGTGGAGTTAGTTCTCTCTCCTACTTTGAAGTAAAAATCTTTCCATAGCTTCAATGTTGCAGAATTAGTTTGACTGGAGAATCAGAAATTAGACAGGCAGGTCTAAGGGGTTTGTGCTTGCAGTCATTCACCCATTTTTTCAGGATCACCAAAAAGAAAACCATTCTGCTAGACTTGCTACAGAGCAACAACACAAAAAAACAGATAAAAACAACAACAAAGAAACACAATGAAGAAACTCAGAGCACATTTCTTCACTCCACTCGGTAGGCTCTACTCTCTGCATGACAGGGAGACCTGATGGTGTGGGAACTGCAGGAATTCCACATAAAAGAAAGGGCAAGATGGAAAGCAACATCTGTGTTCAGCATCAAAGAACAACAGAAGCAGGGGGAAAAGAATTGCTATCAGTAACTGCTGTTCAGTAGTTGCCTCCATCTATTTCTACTTGCAAGACTTGGCACTTGGGCTGTCTTGAAATATGGAAGCTCTTGAGAGAATACATAATTCCTCATGTCAGAAAGCAGAATGACTACCCTGTGCTGCATGGAGGATTACAAGCTTTGCTCTCTCATAACACAGAACCATGATGTTACCTCGATTCTATAATGAAGGTTAAAGCATTTAGGTAGCATGAACAAAGGCAACTCAAAGATCAACATTTAGCGCTCTAAGGAACCTCTTTTATTTGTCTTGCTCATTACATCATGGGTACTGTACTCTGTATGTTCTGTACTGTACTGCCAATTCTTTCTGCATGAAAATCAAAGTGGTTGGTAGAAACGTGTTTCCTCTAGATAGGAATGAGAGCTGAAAAAGGTTGGAGTAGGCAATGCTTCAAAAGGACATCTGAGACAGGCATGAAGCTAGGATAGATCCTTGTGGTGATTTCTCTGTAGAAAAAAGGAGAAGGGGGCTTGACCATTCCTACACTCCAAACTAGTGGAGTCCTCATGAAGGCATCAGTGAACTACTGAATGTTGCAAACCACCTGTGTATGGTTATTTTCCAATTGGACATAAAAGGGTAAACTATTGAGATCAGCAAGAATTTCTGGTAGTTGATAAAGTCATCAGGGCTAGCAGCTCTAGGAGCCAAAGCTGTCTGAAAACAAAGATTGGGAAACGCCAGCTTCATGCAACATTTCAACCTGCTAGAAAAAAGAATGAAGTTTCATGTGCATTACATTGCACTGAGAAAGTCATATTTAAAGCTGAACTTTAGAGACAACTACCTGCACACATGCAGGTTGCAATTTCTCAGTAACTGAAGTAGGGAGAAAAACTCCAGCTAATATGACAGGCTTTAAGTAGGTGGCATCTATACCACACAAGGTTTCAGACCTCTAAAAATCATTTGCATTATAAAAAATAGGTACCTAAGACAACATACCAATTTCTATAACAAGAAAGGAACAATGTCCCAAATGACTCAAATTAGTCCAGAATGGACTGTGGACAATAGCTTCCTCAGGGATCATGAGTAAACATGAGCTAAAGCAGCTGTTCTTAGAAGCTCCCTCTCTTGAACGATGAAGTAGAAAGAATATAAAAAGGAAAGCAGACATTGAAGAGTGAAAAAATGGCCTGATGCCATATTATATGATTATTGGCCATGAAAATCATTCAGGGTCTGCAATGGGACGCAACTGCACAGAAGATATTGTAAAGACAGAAGACAAATTTTCAGAAGAAAGCAAATACAATTGTTGGAAACACTATGTCCATTCATGGGAATGCAGAGAAGCTAACAAAGTAATGTTTCTTCCTGAAGCAAACCAAGAAGGAATGGAAAGTTCTGCATAACAAGAAATGTTTAACACTGTATTTGCAAGGAAGGAAATTCCTCAATATGAACTGCATTTAGTTAGGAAATATTAAGCTTATATTTATCAGATTTACATATCTTTTTTAATTGCAAATAAACTGTTAGAATGCATTCGCTATGTTTATCCAGGCATTGGAATCGGATCAAAGACTAATAATTTCTGCACAGCTGCTGTTTGATGGTCCTGACCTTTAATTACTTAAACTAAAAATCTCCTGAAAGTCTCCTTTCAAACTTCCTTCCAGTTCCCTAGATTCCTCTCAAAGGCTGTCATGAACCTTACTAAAGGAGGTATTCACCTTTGCTGAGAACAGAGTGGGGTTAGGAGACTATATTGGACGTAACTGTAGTGCAGCTATCAGTTCATCGCCTAAGAGAGATGAATCTCCAAAGCGACAGCTAACATTTACTAGCTAGCAAACAGTTCTGAGTGCTTTAGAAAAAGGGGAAATAATATATCTATTTGAAAGAACTAAACATCTATATAAAAGGTGCAATTCCCGCAAATAATTATATAAACAATTGCTGTATTTGTATGAAGACTGAGAGTTCTTTCTTGCCATAATCAACTTGCTGGCAAGCATTGCATCTTTATACACCTGAGCCAGGAAACAAATAAAACTGTACTCATCACATGTTCAAAAATTCTAAAGTCTTCTAAATCCTCAGAGGTTCTTTATTGGTAACATTTTAGATGGAATAACAGTAAACATGGAGCACTAAGAAATTAAGTGGTCCACTCATGGTTACTAAAATCATAATGGAATGTCAATCAAATTATTGTCTCTATCTTAAATTTCTACATCCTGAAATCAACAAGACATTTGACAACTAACATGCCACTTCTATCCATCAGTTAAGTGCAACAACCTAAGCAGGTTGAGGAAAAGTACCACTAAAAAAAAAAAACAAACAAACAAACAAAAAAAACCAATCTGACATATGATTTCTTTTGAACATAGAGAATATAATGGCATTTGTCAGGGAAACACAAAGAAAACAAGGTCAAGTGAACTAAAACAGAACATAAAGAAAGTTCTTAAGGTAAAAGGAAAATTACTACATTTATATAAAGTTAGATTTTGGTCACATCTGCAGTTAACTCTTGCGAAGTTTCACTGAATACTTAACAGCTCCACTAAGATAGCTGGTTTTACCTAGAACAAATGACTGCACTTGCAACAGCACTATCTTAACACTACACCTGACACACACCTAAAGCTGATTTACTGGAAGGAGTAATAAGGCAGAAAACAGTACTTATTTAGCTCTCAGTCAAACCTGTTCACCGCCTATATTTTTGATGTGAAAAACATCAACAGAAGTTTTCTTAAGCAATGGCTAATTACTTCAATAGTTTTCAATTTATTTTAGACTAATACATCTGTGCATGTAAGAAGAACTAACTTTTTTTATTAAAGACTTACTGTCTCAGGAAGCACCGATCGATACCCAAGCAAAAAAGACAAAAGTAAACTGACTCTAGCATTATAGAAGAATGTTAAATAAAATCGAAAAATACAAAGGTTTCTTTAAAGGACATTTCAAAGATAAGAGATTACAAGAATGTACTTCCAAACAGAATTAGCAAGCCTTAGATTTCTTACTGGATCCCAATGACACATGTTAGCTTCAATAAGCATTAAAAAATGCTCAAAATGTTGCCTCCCTCCTAAGAACCACATGCTAATCTCTCCTATTGTTCTATACTGTAATTATATTTTAGCAAATTTTTAAGGTACTAATTCAGTAGGTTTCCCATATTTGAAAAATCCTCACATGGAGCATAGAGCCCATCTGTCATTCCTGCCACTTGACACACGGTGACATTCTGAACAGATGCATACATAAAGCACCTCATTTTTTTTTAACTAGTACCTAAGCTGAACGCACACTCTGAAAGTAAAGCAATTCCGAGACTTTTCAAACTACAAAAGCATTCCAGTGTGCATTCTACCTCCTGGTACAACTTATGTGATTTTCAGGGACTGAAAAGGGAAAAGAGAATCCTGGAGACCATGGGAACATCCTAGGACCTCTTCATTAACTAAATGAATATACGGGCACCTTTCAATATGGGCTGCATGCACTGTGACTTTGAGCGCATGATCTGATATAGAGGAGTGAATGGATGTTTGGAACAGGAACAGAAGGGAGAAAAAAAAATTAGCATTCTTTACTTTCAAGTGGAAAACAAATAATTATATATAATATGTATCATGTAGTTGTTTACTGAGGGCTGGACTTCACTTTCTGGCTCTTCAATTGTTGCAAATTTTAAGAAGTTTTAAGCATCCACGGTGATTAAAAACAATTGAAAAAAATAGCACTCTAATCTCACTTTCTCTGTTTGCAATGTAGCGACAACATTAAAGGGATTTGATTAGCCAATCCTATATTGACTTTCCCATGAGGTAAACACCTGAAAAATACCATTCTGCACTGGAGGAGAAAGTAAGTTTCGTTATATATTGTCTCTGTCAAATATAGTTCTGATCTGTACTAAACATACTACTAATACGTATTTTCCTCTAATTTAAGAAAATGACATTTGGCAGGCTATTTAAAGATGGGCCTATTACTAACCTTTTTGTATCTCCTTTTTGGACTTTTACCCAGTGCTCCACTTGAGCCATGTTACTTTTTCTTTGAATCTGTTTATCTGGATTTGTTCTGGGAACAAACCCTCTTTTATACGAGCTGGTACCATTCTGCTCCACTAGGCCAGCACTCATACTTAATGAACTAGGAAGCGTTCCATTCTTGTCAGCTGGCTGAGGTTGAGCTACTTGGGACCGTGATGCATTCGTTAAGTCTGGAAACAATGAATCAGCTTCTGTTAACGCATGCTTAGCCTTTCCCTTCTTAGTTTCCAGAGTTTCTTTTCTGTGGATATAACGCTCCTCCTCTTCTTTTTCTCTTCTTATCTCTTCACGCTTATCATATCCAAGCATTTCACCTGATTTTTGATAACTTTCTTTTGTATCTGTAATCTCAGCCTTCACACACTCTTTACAGGAATCCACATGATTGACTTGGGGAACAGCTTGCTGATCCACTTTCTCAGTTTCTCTGAAAAGAAAATACATGTCAATAATGAATGCTGCATAATTGTGAAAAGTTGGTGTGGTACTGTTACTATGTTAGAAAGGATACCCAGAAAAGCACCTTCTCCAGGCTGTGATAAATTTGACAGAAGCGTATTTAGATAGATATGCACAGGAAAACTTAGTTGTTATCCTAGACAAAAGTTACCTTTGCAGTGCTATCAAAGAAGCAGAAATAATTTATATGCACCTGTAAAACTGACTGAAAGCAATAATATTGTATGAAAGAAGTGTTCTACTTGTGCAATATTACATATGAACAACTGTAAAAAAGAAAGTTCTTCCTATTCTGGGAAACAGTGAAAGCCAAAAAACTAAACCCAAACTGCCAACTGCTCACTTCAAAATCAAAAAAGTCTTTCATATCTTTGTCAGATGCCTTATGGCCTAATCATTTCTGGCCAAGAGGACAGAACAATATCCACATTTGAGTCAGTACTATCATTGTCCAGGGAATTTCTAACCTGGGGGCTATTCCTGAAAAAAAAATTAAAAAAAAACCCCAAACCTTCATTGCTCCTAATTCATGCTACAACGCACAAGAGTTTACTTATTTACCTTATTGTTTAAATATTTCAAAAATTCCATTCCAGAAATACTTATATTAAACTTACAACACACTATAAAATGTCTAAGGATGCTAGAAATTTCAATATTGCTTTTGACACATATCATACTTCATTTGCAATTTTCTTCATCTCCTTATATAAGTTTCTCAACAACATTTTTTTCTCTTACAAGCCGATGAAGTATCATTGATCTTGAAGTTGCACCTCATCTTCTCTGAAACTAAGTGCAGCTTCTTTAAAGCTTTATGGAAGGTGAATTCTGAGTAAGTGCCATGAAACAATTGTTTTCACTTCGGTCTACTTAGTGTCTCAAAAATGCATAGTCTACTACGAGGAAGGGCACTTGATCAATACTTCTAACATGCCAGACTTCTCCAATTTTTCTCTCAATTATTCCTATCCTTCGAAAGAAAAAACAAGTAACAGTTTACAGGTTATTTGAAACTTAAATTAAACCCAGAAAACCTTAACACAAAATCATATAGGATGCAAAGGTCTGGAAGAGATCTTGATCCTTTACTTGTACTTGATTTGCCAAAAGCAAGCACTAGTGAGAAAATGCACAATGACACTTTAATCCTCACAGTCCTAAGGGTTAAAAGCAGGGCTGTCTCACAGTACAGTCTTCTTTCACAAGGATTTGTAGGGAAAGAATCACTTTACCAAAGTCAAAACATCAAGAAGGCTATACCAATTTTAAGAAAAGGGAAAAACTGGAAGCATGTGAACGCACTGCTGAATTAATTCGCCTCTAGCACTAATTAAGAACAATGGGACAAAAGACATCCTTCTTTTGTCACAGTGATTTTTTTATACACTGAAAAAACATAAACATTTTTTATAAGTACTAAAGACCACCAAAGTAAGTAAAAAAATAAGCAGTTAATGCCTGCATAAATTAGTTAATATCTGTAACTCTATGCACGTACAATTTACCCATCTTTAACATTCTTTTCCCTCTTAACGGCATTTTAATCCTAGTTCTAAACACTCATTTGAAACAACTTGTTACTCTTCTGTCTTTTCTCTTTTACTTATCTCTCCTCAGGGCTGCCAACTGGCTGTTGCAGATGTATGAATTTGCTCAAAAAAACTTTAAATTTTTAACTGAAATTCCCTAAAAAATTATATATACACAGAAATTAATCCATATCCTTAAATGTAGACATGCAACTCGTGTATAGACATGTGTACTGAATGTTAGGTTTTCTTAATTAATGTTAACTGATTTGCAACAGAACGTAAATTCAAAAGAATTATTTCTTTAAAATAGGAATGAGTTTCATGCACGCATTTGCAAATATCACTATCAGAAATCACCACCAATCAGATTTTTTATATATACATATAAAATATATTACATAAAATTTTAAAAGCTAACATTTTGTGTATTGAACTTGCCTCTTCAGTGAAGAGCGCGTTTGCATAAGAGCAGCTTGATTCATAGCCCGGATCCAGCCATTCATATCCTCTTGGGTATCTGCACTGAAGTAGTACGTCCGCATCCCTGAATGCTCTGCCTGAGAGCCAATAACAGAATTCTTATTATAAATATATGCCCGCATACCTGTATGAACAGCCTACAAGAAAAAAAGGAAAGAAATGTCAGACAGCCCTTTCATTTTAATCCCCTGAAAATTTACTGTAACTTTTCCTGATATCTTTAAATAACTTTCCAGATTCTTTGACTTTTTCTTGAATTTTGGCTAAAATTATTACACTGCCACACAATGGGCTGTAGCGCAGCAAACTGATTATAATGCATGTTAACATCTTTTGGTTAAAGTGTGCACTTGAACCTCTATATTAGCTGCAAAATCACAAGACTTTCTGACAAAGTTAGTAATACTGATGACATTATTACAGCACAGAAAATATTGACAAGTATCTCTGCACACCAAAGTATTCCATGAAATTCCACTGCAAAATAGGAGTATTTGGAAATTCCTCTATAAATATATTCAATATTCAAATGTATTCAATATGGAACATCTTTGTAACTCTAGGCTAGTTGAATTTAATCAAATCTCATCCACATTTGTTTAAGTGATAGTATATAGATATTACTAAGTCATATCAGTCCTGAAACACTTGGCTATATTTCCTCAAAGTTACTTTACAGATGCTTCAGATTAGTAGGGAGAAATTAATTTCCCTAATATCTAAAAAACTGAAGACTTGGCTTGAAAGCTCTTGTAATGATATTAAAACAAAATTAGTGATTTTAACTGCTTTTTATAAAACTAAGCCTGCTATCACACACCAATGCTAACGGCATGAAACACTGCTGAGACAGGGTTTTTTAAAAAGGAAAAAAAAAATCTCAACTTTTTAATTTGGCTATGTCTTCTTTTAAAGGTTAAACATATTTCACAAATCTTCCCCAAATGACTGGTCTTTTTATTTTGATGAAATCCTCTCCTCCTCATTATTCCAAATTTAAAACAACAAAAACACAGCAAGAAACCCCTACTCTACAATCACAGATGGCTTCAGAAACACAGCAATCGCTTTGACAAAAGCCAAGCCATTTAATCCAGTGCAGCCCTCCCTAAACGTTGTAATTTCTGTTGTTTATCCTGAATTTCCCAAATTACCATAATCCTAGAGACTCGTATCAACAACTCCGAAAAGTAAAATATTTGCTTGCTAAAATTTCCTCCCTTTCTGTTGCAGCCTGTTCTTATAAATGTGTGAAACGTGGCCTTCCTTTCTGCACCTCAAATGTGGAAGATGGAAGCCTCTGTTTTGAAAACTATGGTCATACAGTCTCCGCAGGGGTCAGTTCCTGCCCTGCCGTCACACCCATGGTGGAAAGGATGAGACTGCAGCACAACAGCCAGCTAGTAAAAAGAGGAGAAGGAAGAGGAGGAAAGGGTGACATAGAGAAGTTCAAGACCATCTCCTGCTTCCCAACAGCACTGGCCAGTAGAATACAAGGCGGTTTCTCCCTCCCCACCATTAGGTGCTGACTTTAACACAGGAAAACAGGATTTACATACATGAAACAGTAGCTCTGATCAATTGGGTAGTTAGGAATCAAAGGATTTTTTTCATTTTTGCTTGGCTGAGTTCTTTGGGTTTGAGTTTTCTTTGTTGTTACTGGGGTTTTGTCGGGGTTTTTTTTTGCCATTTTGAAACTGTTACAATAGGTCAAAACAAATATGATTTAGAAGCATTTAATTCATTGCCATTTATGGTTAGCATCCAGTGTAAGAACACACCAGAAACAGGCAGCTCCAGATGTAAAGGAAATCGATGATTTTAATGCTAGGCATTATGACTACAGGGCTCCTTCACAGACCACGTTGAGCCTGTAGAAGAAGATGCTAGAACTCAGTAGTGCAGCAACTCCTGCATAAAATGCCCCATTGCAGATGACACAGTAGGACCCTGCCATTCCTGGTTATATACTTGCTGAAAAAAAAGCCAGAACCTTGGGTCACTAACTGTGGAGACTGCATACCATATCAATAAATGGATTTAACAGCTATCTGTCTTAATTGACCTGTAGGTCCTGATCAACACAACTCGTTTGTCTTTCAGGTTCTCTTTTCAGCAGTGCATGATGAACACAGCTGAAAGCATTGCCTAACAGTCTGCAGGTGAAAACAGTATAAAAATGCGAAGTATGTTGCACCATTCTCCCTTGAGAGACTGAAGCTATCACAGCCATAAACATTCATAGCTTCAGAAGCGATAATGGAGATCGTGTGTTATTATCAACAAACACGACATTCTGAAGTTCATAATATATCAAACTGGTTAAAGGAAAATTCAAATATATTTCAGTTATTTATTAGTAGCGTGTTTTATATGCAAAAAAGCCACTTTGTGCCTAAGTCCTGTAGCTGTCACTGCTAGCAGACACAGAAGCTAGCACGGTTCTTTCCTTTTTATTTTTTTAAAAGCAATAGCTATTAGGATGACTACAGCATACTAAAAAGCCTAAAACACAGCACATGCGCACACGTACACCATACACACAACAGGGAAAAAATAATATTGGTACCTATTCATGCATTCAGATGCCTTAATGTAGATAGATTGAGAAGAAAAGCAGTCTCTCTCCCATAATGCACAGAAGGAGAAATGGACAGTAAACCCCAAGGGCATATCAATAGGACAAGACAAGGACAAAAAGTTAAACAAGTTAAAATCATGAAAAGATTCATGTTTCCAAAGAAAATACTTAATGAAAGACTATACTAAAAGTAACTAATGCCTAGAGCTGTTATACTCATCTCCAATAACTCAAAATTCCTAGGACAGAAAAAAGCCACAGTTCATTGGACAGAGGAATGGGGAGGGGAACAGTTTTCAATTAATTGTAATCTTTCAAAGTTAGTCCTCTCAATAAGCTATAAAATACAGGAAATTCTCCCTTCTCCTGAAGTTTGATATTTATGAAACACTTATAAGCAAAAATTGAAATAATACTCCGAGCCTTCACTATAAACACAACAACAGCACACTACAATCTAATTCATCTTTCACCCTCAAATAATATTGAGCTTTTTCAGGGCTTGTTTCCAAATTCTAAAATGGCACCTCTCAAATTTATAGCTGTTGGCATTTCTTCACCTGATTCCCCAGAACGAGAGAAGCTTTATAAGCAATATGGGAGCCTAAGGAAGCAACAATAATCCTGAGAACACAAAGGAACAAACTATGTCAAAATTTTTTAGGAAAACCAGTGAGATCAAAGAAAAAGATAAGCAGTTTGCCCTGGTCCCAGAAGTCTAAGTAATGAACAGATACTTCAATTAACACGTCTTAAAGTGTCAATAACGAAAAAAATGTTTAAAAACAAGTTGCAGTAGCATCTTCTGGAAGTCATGGTTTGACCTGGCTTCCTCGGCTCTGAATGCCCTCATGCTGAAGTTTAGTTGCTTTCTTTACAGCAACATTTGGTAGGCCTTCCAAGTTTCTCAATTTGCATTAGATTTGTATAAGTGAATTTACATTCAGAACTCTCCTGATCCTGAGTTCTAAAAGGCTGTCACACAGCTTAATGACAGTAGCTTACAGCCAGTCACAGCATTTTGGTTGGGGCAAATAAATAAAGTGAAAAATTTGTTAAGATAAATACTTATAAACAGATCTCCTAAAAATAATTTAACATACATACTGCTATACTTCAAAGTAGGTTTTTTTATTACATTTCAACAGCCTATATGCAGTTCTGCAGGCCTGTAATTGTTAAACACCTAATGAGACACACAAGCTTAAAGCTGGGCCTTAAGAGCTGATGAAAGGAAAAGAACTTTGAGAACTCCCATGGTGTACATTTTAACAGTTAGCAGGGTTTAACATATATCCTAGCAAGCATATATTTCAGAAAACTTCTTCTAACTGAATTGTAATGCAATGAGTATCCATGTATTTGCTAAGTAAATTTCCTTCCTTCAGTTATACAAACCAGAATTTTGAAATTTTTCAGTTTGACTGCTTCCTAGTTTCAAAAACTCATTGTTACTTAAAACAGCTGTTGAAAATGAGAGTCAATACCTCTATTGTAACAGAGGATTTACAACAATATGAATAAATGACAGGCCAAATGTAAAAAGTGACATGGCACATTCTCTCACTCATTCAGGACTTAAATGTGAAAAAGTCCTATCTTTATTTGGGGCTTAATCTGTTTGTGTTTTCTATTTCTGGCTGCACTATGTAGCGAAACAGAATGTCCGTCTACGCTCTGGATATCAAAGTGTACTGAAGAGATTAGATAAAGGTGATGGCTGGCGAGTGATGGAATGCCAGTATGGCCATGCTCCTGTCGCCATGCACCCACAGCTGACCATCGAACCAAGTATTGGATAGGGTCCATGCAACAGGAATCTTACAAAATGCTCCTACTGCCCTAGGAGTTGGTTCTAAATACAATGAAATTGCAGCATCAAGTCTGCAGTCAATCATCAAACACCTAAAGCAGAGTTAAGATTGGCACAACAAACTAATACATGAAACGTATGTTCTGGGGTTTTTATATAGATATCTAGGATAACGTTTCTTTTGCTATCAACTCCCCACTTCTATATCAACTTTTTAGCAATGACCCTACGTTGAAAGCGTCAGGTTAATGGCTCATGCTGATTTTCAGAAAAAGACTCAGATTAAAGACTTCATAGAGCTCATACAGGTGTGATATCCTAAAAGGAACAAGGCGAGTCTGCAATGGCTTCTGAAAATGTTTAATTGTGATTACAACCATGCTACTTTGCAGGAAAGGAGAGGCACAACTTGGCAGTGGTGACTTGAGAACTTGCCTAAAGAACATACTGTTTGGAAACCACATGTGTGTGTGTGTGTGTGCGCATATATATACATACTCACATACAGGGTTTTTTTTTAACCCCTTATCACTGACAGTGTTAAACTGGGTAATAATCCTAATATACATTCGATTGACATTTACAAACATCCTTTCAACAGAAGATTTTTTTAAAACTCTAAAGCAACTAGATACTATCAACTAGCAACTACTTTCTCTATCTCCTTCCCAAGTCTGCACTAATAGTTATTCAAGAGAAGCAGATGCCTAGAAGTAGATTGGGTCCTCCCCTTGCAGTATGTACTTCTTCCTAGGAAAAGGCTCTAGAAGAGGAGAGCTTGACAAATTACACTCTTTAAATATTAAAGTGGAATTTTTTTCTTAAACAAAGGTTCCTTTGTAGCTTGTCCTGCTACCTCATGTTCAATGCATTTGAAAAACTACAATAAACATTTCCACAAAGTGCACTAGGTCTTTTTTTTAAACACATTTCTCAAGTTAATATTTGTTTAAAAAATTTCAAGCCATTATCCACTTGAAAATAGAACAAAGCAACAAAAGCCAGTCTACAGTTTTAAAACATCCAAAAAATCAAAATGCAAGCCAAAGTCTAAGCTGATTACATGTTCTTTGTAATTTCAGCACAGAAAAGATTTAAAAAGAAAGTTTCCTTCTAAATCTCCCAAACCATATCCACTTCTCTAAATGTTTTTTCTAAAAATGATTTTTAAAATTTAACAGATTTCTGAATGTTGTTTTTTTTAAAGTACATTGCTCATTTGGTTGATAGAAAAACAGGTTCTGTTCCAAGTATCAGTAGAATTTAAACCTGCAACATACAATGAAGTTTCTAAACTTTGCCTTAGTGCTGCAGCTCAGACAATCAATTAGAATCAGGCTTCTCCACTGTCAAGAAGGAATGTATGTTTTATTTCATTTTCATAGGTTTTTAATAACAAAGAATAGAACTGTATATTATACAATTGATTTTAAACCAAAAAAAAAAGAAAAAGAAAAACCACAAAACCAAACACAAAACTAATCAAAATAAGAGTATTTTTCCTTTAAAAAGCTCCATGTCATTTAGGATAACTATTGCTCCCCCCCCAAAAAGGAGAAAAATATTGGTTACTTTTTTTCCCCTTGAACTGAGGAAATTCTACATCAAAAGCTGCAGTGTTGTAATTTTCTAACTGCAAGAATGGAGCTGATTATTTAAAAAATATGCGTTTAAAAGAACGCAACAAAACCAAAAGACCATCGTCCACTATGAGATCAAGTACTCTATAAAGAAAAACCATCAACTTTTCTTTCAATCTGTAAACAGTATCGAAACAACTTATCAATACTAATTTCTAATTTTAGAAACAGAATCTTTATTCACAGACACATTATTAAGCTCTAAAGACACTTACATAGTAACAGACATATGAATGTAAATTCTTAAGCAACAAAAAAAGTGCTATGTCAAATTTGAACAGGTAGTCAATAAACCTGTCTACTTTTTAAACAAATAAATAAAATAGGAAAGCAGATGACGTTTCTATTTATAACAGCATCTTTTAAGCATTTTAACATATGATTAGCTAATAAGCTTTGTAACTGTACCTTAAAAGAAAATTTGCGATTTATGCGATCTTCAGGTCCAACTGGAGATATTACATAACTAGGCAATGGTATGCTACCCAAGACAGATTCTTCTCTGCTGTCTGTTGAATAAAAAAAATAGAATCTAATTCACTGTACTTTTCAGTGGGATAACAATACATTCGCCTTCATGAACAGACAGACAACAGGCATTAAGTAGAAAGAAGAATGGTTCAGACTGGACATAAGGAAAAGAATTTTCCCCACGAGGACAGAGCAGCAGCAGAACAGGACAACCAGGGAGGCTGTGCTATCTCCATCCTTGGAGGTTTTCAACGTTTGACTGGATTATGCCCTGAGCAACCTGGGCTGACTTCTTTCCTGGCCCCGCTTTCACCAGGCGGTTGGGCTAGACACTTCCTGAAGTCCCTTCTGACCTGAATTTTCTTATGTCTCAGAACTACTAATACATAGAGATAAATGTTTTAAAGAAACAAGACTGAATTTTTTTTTTAAAAGACCAGTTTGGGTGATTTGTTGAGTTCTTTTGGGGGGGATGTTGATTTTTTTAGGTTCAGACAGAAGAATATGCTTTGAGAATAAAGCTTATAGTGACAAATGAACTCTGAAAGGCTGCATAACATGATGGACTTTCCATTTAGCAATGTACATCTAGGGTAATTGCTATAATTAGGAAACCTCTATTACTGTTGGCTCTAAAGTGATCAGCAGCAGAAATGCAGTGCCTAGAAATATGAATTCCAAGTTTCATATTCTGTAATTCTTTCCAAAAAATTGTAACACACTACACAATATTCAAAACTTCAAAATAACCTTACATAATGCCATTCTTCGCAGTTCAGGCTAAGAGTACCTTTTGGGCAGAAATACTAGATCTAGAAGTTCACACTCTTACACTGTCCCTTGGATTAAAGCTGAATCAATGCCCTGATCCGGCCTTAGCACGTGCTCAAAAGTCAGCTGTCCAAACGCAAGCAAGTAGATAACGCAGACCAGAGATGGGGTAAATCTTAAACTGGTCTTGCTGCCAAATGTTTTGCAGCATAACCCTTGGCATATCAAAGATAAGTGATGTGACAAAAGATCATACAGCACCCCCTTGTTCCCCAACTCTGGCCTGAAAATTGTTGCGCACTAAAGACATATGGGTAACTAATTGTTTCACTATGCATCTTCTCCAAATACCAAACTACTTCTGAGAAGTTCAACTAGTTTATGCTTGCAATGTGATTTGAACAGGTGAACTGTTACAGACTAACTCAAAAGAACTAGTATCTACTCACCCTTGTAGTAAAACAAACAATAATCAGCAAGCACAAACCATCGTCTTTTCCATAATCGCATTCCAGAGCTATCCTGAAATGCAAGAAATGTGATACACTTTTCATTTAAGCAAAGCTTACCACACAATGATGTACCAGTCAGTAGTTTACCAAAAGTTTACCTAAATATGGTATTAATTGCAAAAACAAGTGGGTTATATTTTAGCAAAATATTATGTGCTAAGAAAGGTAAGAGGCAAAACATCCAGCTACAAAATAATTACGTTAGAATATTCAAACCGCTAATTTTCATTAAGTAATTAAACTTGCATCCCAAACAGCATTCAGATTAGCCTTACACGCAACCAATGCACATTTTATCTAGACAGATTTATCCTGCAATAAAGAAACAAAGTACCCATCTGGGTGGCCAAATACCAACAAGGATGGCCCGTAGACCAAGATGAAAATCACTACACAGCTGTGAAGTATGACCTCACGTTTCAGACAGTGATCCCCTGTAATTCTACAGTCAACTTCCCATATGTTACCCATGTCTAAAATGTAATTTAATCAAATATTCCTTAGGAAATAAAACAGGGTGCATAATGTGCAAATTTTAATGAAGTAAAATATAATATGCCTGTGGAGATCTATCTATCTCTCTCTGTATATATAACATACGTGATCTTGTCAAAAGGAGTAATATTTACATTGAAATTAATTTTAGAAGCTTGTAAAATTGCCAGATTGTAATCTAAGCAAGTACAATTTATTCAGCTGAGGTAGGCTTTGATGAGAACAGAAGCATAGAAAGCATCTTCAGGCTTTAAGTGCTTACAAGTAGAGGAAAGGGGACAGAAGGAAATAGGTTGAGGAATGCAGTATATAATATTTCCCTTCTTCGTTCTGCAGTCTTATTAAGTATGCAAGGACTTTCTTCCCTTTACTTTTCATGCTACAATGCTGTCAACACATACTGAGTTCTGATTCTGTCCTGAAGACTAATGGACTTGGGTAGTGGACGGCAACAAGAGTTGATAGCAGAATAGAACTCTCCACGCAGGAGGAGGCAGATGGCTGTCAGCTATTTCACTTTCCTGTACATGTAGAATCATAACTGTATGCTTTAGATTTCAGCCTTCTGCTGCTCATGCTTAAACCTAGCTGCTGGATCTCCAGTGATAATCTGATGGACACAGACTCCCAAACTAGAAACAGGGGCATATTCTCATACAACAAACAGCTTCCTTTACTTTTTGCACTCAAGGATCTGCTTCTGTCAGCTTAAGAGTTCAAGATGCAGCAGCTGTAAAATTCTGTTTGTTTGATGAAATCCTATAATCCAGCCTTCGCGTGGACACTGGCCTTGGTGACAGCTATGTATAGTGAATGGATTCCTGTTTCCCTTCATTTTCTCCCTCCTGCTTCTGGACAACAAAAAGTATATGGGTTGGAATTAAGCCTTTGATGTGGTTATATGGGCATAAGCAAGCAGATGGAATAAAACCTTGACAGCCAACCTCGGGTTTATAGTGCATTCTGAGGGAGACTGAGATTGGCACAGCAGAAAGGCAGCAGGATAAAACAGGGAAAATAACCAGAATTAGATAAAAAAGTTATAGCTTCAACATTTAACTGTGATGGTGATGAGCATTTATCATTGTTTCCAAGTCTGAATCGCACCTGTAGGTAAAACTTGCTTTTCACACTTGCTGAGCACCAGCCCCTTATTATGGAAGCTTGTGGGAGTACCCAACATTGTCCTGCATCACCAGCGTTCGAGCTTCTGTTTTATCAGTTACTTGGAAGGCACTTACTTTTACTTGATGATTGTAGTGAAGTATATGAACAGAAACAGATGATTACATGCATACCTGTTTGTGTAGCCAGCCTCTTACTATAACAGGAACATTGGGATTCCTCCTGATAGCTTGTTCCCTCTTTCCAAAGCTATGAACTTTGTTTCCAGCCTTCACAATCTGTAAAGAAGTATAATGTAGCAATGGGTTTTAAATTGGACTGAGACTCATTTTGTACTACAAATAACCTCACTGCAATAATTCATACTTCATTACACAGCAATAAAGTATTTATAGCGTTTTCAAGGGCAAGTGAATCGACAATGATATTTACAGCATAGCAAACTCAATCTCCCACTTTCATCAACATATCAGGATGGTCCGGGATGGTCCACCAACTCCCACTGGAGCAGCAGCAGCACTGGTGACTGAAGTCTGAAAGGCAGAACTCCTGAAGTTTTAGTGTGCTTGGCAAGTATTTTTGAGTGCACTACAAAAGCTGTGTGCAAGTCTCCCTGCAACACGGTACAAGTCTCTCACATGCACAGGACTTTGTGCGCATGAATCCTGTTCTTGCTGTTCATTGTTTGGGGTGTTTTTTGGTTGTTTTATGTTTTCTTTCCTGTTTAAATTCAAACAACATTGATAGCTCAATAAAATGCCTGGACTTTGACCCTGCAAACAAAAGGAGAAGACAGAGTGGTGCTGCTAAGGAAGAGACCTAGACAGCAGTAAGTAGAAATCACAAGGTCTAGGTAATGGTTTGTGTTCTACTGCAACCTCAGTTTTGACTCACATGGGCATAACTATTTCAAAAACAAACAAGGAAAGCCTATAACTCCATGAAAAAGACAGCAAGAATCTGTGGATGAATAAGCTGCCTGTTTTTTTCCAATCTCATCACAGCTTGCTACTGCAATTGCTTTAGGAACCTGAGGCGCACAAACCACCCTTACAGTTGCTCCCAACTTCTCCAAGGAAAGAGCTGTCCAGATACACTCTCTCTCCTTCCTACAAATGTCTCATTTGTTTGAACCTCTCCTCTCAGCTGGCCAGGGTACTGATGCTCTGCCAGCTGCAGACAAACAGCAGCTCTTGAAACAGGCACATTTGTCATAAACAAGGGATGATATCATAAAAGTATCTGCTGGTCAGGCAACATCTGGACTAGAAGACAGCATATATAATAGTAAAATATTCTAGCAATGTATGATAACATTAAATGGATTCTGATAATTTTGAGTCCAGGCTTTACCAACGTGCACTAAATTTCACCCACTTCAGCAGTCATAAGCACACATCTCAATGCGGGAATAAGATAAAAACAATGACTAGTAAGAAAAAAAAATCTACCCTTTTTCTGGTGCTATAGCATATAAAACAGCAATGTAGATTTAACACTCATAAGGAGATATCAAAGGGCAGATTTTACTAGGTAGTTTTCCCGAGCTCTGTTTACCAGGAAGCATTATACTGCTTTCAGATCTGCTGAGAAGCCAGGTGAGCTGCATGTCAGGGTCATTTCTGTGAAACACCCTGACACTTAGGAAGAATGCCAAGCATGGGCTTTTCCCTAGGAGTTACACCCCACCTGACACCTTAGGGAGAGTCTGCACAAGATTGGTCATGGCCTAGGGCAGCACAGGAGATCATCTGAGCAGCCTAGCTATCTAGGACTGCACAAACCCACCAGGCCAGGCTGTAAACAGCACCAGGTTTCTGAGCAGACACAGTTGCCATTCCGTTAGCCGTAAGCAGTTCCCAGCCAGGTGAGGATGGTACTCCTGAGACTTCCCAGCCCATTTCTCTGCCATCCCTGTGCTAAGGCACTCAGTTAACATCGCTGCAGAGCACCAGGCTTTGTGCAAACACAGCGTGTCAAGTATGACCGCAAAATCTCTCTTGCTACACAGCTCAAAGACCTACAAGCAGCAAGTCTGAGACTAAAGGAAGGAAGAAAGATGTTGGGTATCTTGTGTTGCTACTGAAAATATTTCAAAAGATAACTTGTGAACCTACGTCCAAATATCCCTTTAAACAAACACACAAAGATGTATCGCAGAATCATAGAACGGTTTGGGTTGAAGGGACCTTAAAGATCATTGAGTTCCAAACCCCCTGCCATGGGCAGGGACACCTCCCACTAGATCAGGTTGCTCAAGGCCCCATCCAGCCTGGCCTTGAACACTTCCAGGGATGGGGCATCCATGACTTCTCTGGGCAACCTGTTCCAGTGTCTCCCCACCCTCACAGAGAAGAATTTCTTCCAAATATCTAATCTAAATCTCCCCTCTTTCAGTTTAAAACCATTAGTCCTTGTCCTATTACTCCACTCCCTGATAAAGAATCCCTCCCAGTCTTTCCTGTAGGTCCCCTTCAGGCACTGGAAGGCTGCTATAAGGTCTCCCTGGAGACGTCTCTTCTCCAGGCTGAACAACCTCAACTCTCTCAGCCTGTCTTCATAGGAAAGGTGCTCCAGCCATCTTCGTGGCCCTCCTCTGGACTTGCTCTAAGAGGTCCATGTCCTTCCTGTGCTGAGGACTCCAAAGCTAGAAGCAGTACTGCAGGTGGAGTCTCACGAGAGCAGAGAGGCAAAATCACTTCCCTTGACCTGCTGGCCACACTTCTTTTGATGCAGCCCAGGACAGCCAAGCTCTGAATGATTCCATGTGTATTGTCTTTTAAGACTTTTAAGAAAAATGAGCAGTTATCAATTTCATTGAGGTTTTTAAATACTGTTGCCAAATGTTAGATGCAACAGCTACTTTACAAGGGTGATGACAAATATCGAGGCCCAAACTGTTTAAGGCTCCAAAAGTCAAAAATCTATGCTTGAACAGAAATCAATTTACAAAATGTACGGAATTTAGTTTCCTAATTTTTCTCTCTTATATTTATCCTCGGAAGAGTGGATGAACTGAGGAACAGTTGAAGTATAGCTGATCTGGCCTTACAGCGGGGTTTAAATTTGATTTCTTCCATCAAGAGCCCCTGTCAGTGATTAAGCACTTTGACTCTCTGACCTTATTTAATTTTTAAAAAAATACAGACCACAATGTAGAAAAATCATCCTTGGACTTGGTCAAAAGACCAAACAATTTCTATTACATGGGAGGGGGAAAAGTTTTCCTAAGGCTGTGTGTTCTGTATCAATACAATACCCATAACAGAAACAGAAAATCATTTTATGGTGCTATGTACAATTAAAAATTTCACATAATCTATAGTACTAATCATCTCATTCTGCTCTGGAATAAAACAAAGCATAACAGATACTGAATGTCATGCCTTGCTTCCACTGGCTAGAATAAAAAGTTAGTTTAAAAGAAAAGGTTTATTATTAAAACTATTTGTCTGTATTGCAGTAGTCTTTTCCTAACTTAAAATACTCCAATATCATTGTCATGTGTTGAAAAATGCAGGTCAGAGTAGCTGCCTGTGTCACTGAAGACAAAGAAGTTGCTTTTGACTTCACTACATTTGTTATGCTGCCTTGCCTGTGAATGACTCATAAGTTTCCGGAAAAAACCCAAAATGTCAAGAGCCAAAATTTTCAAATCCCTTTTCATCACTGTGTCATCTTCTTCCTTGCAGTAGCCTCTAGCTGTGGAGGAAAGTTGCTAACTTAATTATAAAATGTAATTCTTTTTTCCTAAAACTGGGCAGTCAAGAAACAAACAAAAAAAAGACACCCAGCCTTTGATTTGGAACAGACTTTCCAAATAGCAAAAAGCAAGACTCTACCACAGTAAAAATATGCATATGTATATACACGTAAGAGAACACATAACTTTCAATCTACAGGGAATTGGAAAAAAAAACCAAAACCAGCCCACCAAAAAACCCACTTGTTTAACTCTACATCATAAACTCTTCCATTCAAAAAGTCTCAATGTTTTACTAACAAATAAACTCACGAATCCTTTCAGTATCTCTAAGAAATTAGACAAAATCCTTATTTTTCAGATAGGAAAATCTGAAACTCTCAGAAATTCATGGTCTTCATATTAAGCACTGACCCTGAACTAAATCCCATGTTCTACACTCCAGCTCCACAGAGTCCCACAGAGCTGGCACCAACGCATACATGTCACCATTGCCTGCTTCTCTCAACTGCTAGACCCATTCTTTATTTACTCACCAATTAATAGAATCTTGCAAAAATATCAGCAACTATCTGTGTTATCAACAATTCAATTACTTCTCTTGCTCAGAATCCATGCAAAACACAGTCTCAAAATGTAGACAGTAATAAATACATTACACTACTGTCCTTTAAGCTTTTGATTTGGCCAAAGTACCGTGTAACACAGTAACATTTACATACTTCCATTCGCACCATCAGGTGCTTTAACAGACTAAATTCCAAATTTAGTACCTTGCTCTCAAACTAAAAACAGATCTTTATTCCTCCATATCCTTCATTTGTAATCAATATAAATGGCTTTTAATATAGTTAATAAAAGGGGAAAAAAACACTCATCTGAAATTGAATTGGCTATGAACAAGCAGATCCTTGGGACAGAGAACAATTGCGGTTTATCCGCATGTCTTTTTGGGTTTTATTTCCTCAGCTTCACATCCCCCAAATTTCAAAAGGAAGAGTAGACTGCATTGGTCCATCATCTTGAGACAACTTACCCAGACAGTGCCAGCATCAAGAACCTACGTGCACTTCTGTAGAACTGCCCTCTTCAGGTGTCTTACAAATTGAAGTCTTATATGTATATGTGCACATAAATGAAATATAATGACATTTTGATACGTATAAGCCTCATTTTGGTTTCTTCTTTTTCTTCTTTCCAACATGCTCCTCTTGTTGTACATGGTACAACTGACATTGTTGAACAGAACATGTGAAATTCTCTTTCCAAACAATTACTTTTTATTTCAGAAGATTTATTCAACCCAAGCTCAGACTTGAGTACTGCAACAAGCAAGCCAGAAGTCTTCATCTCTTTCATCTTGAGCTGAGAATGCCTAATCTGCTGCACAGTTGGCAGCTTACCTTCTCCCTCCACCCCAAACATAGCAATTCTTAGCTGTCAACTATCTACAGAATAATCAAGTGAAAGCCATGTACCTGTTCCTGCACTTTCGGATCTGGTGCTACTTCAATATGCATAGCTCTATATAAAAATAATTTTTAACTTGGCCAGGATTCCAACCGTATACCTACACGGTTCTGTGATGGCCTTTGCAGGACAAAACTATGAAAGTATTTCATAAGAGATAATAATTAGCTATATGCAGGCAGCTAGAGACCTTTGCCATGACAAACTGAATGTGTCTCCGGCTTCATGTCTGTGT
>JAOXNO010000041.1:53637368-53658151 GCA_028565335.1 Limnodromus scolopaceus | reverse complement strand
TAATAATTAGCTATATGCAGGCAGCTAGAGACCTTTGCCATGACAAACTGAATGTGTCTCCGGCTTCATGTCTGTGTCTCACGTCTGCATCTGGGAACTCACTCTTTGAAAGAACGATTATGGAATTAATGGAAGAAAACATTTAGAAATAGATGAAAGGATCTTAAAATGTACTCTCAACATGCCAGAAGTTAACCTCAAAATGGAGGACACAGGTTATTCACATTGTTGTCATTACTGGTTAACTTGAATTAATTTTGTGTTAGGCTGTGAAGTAAGTCAACAGATCTCCTTCTGACTCTACAGAACGAGAGGAGTGATTTCAATCCTGGAGACACATACAATGATGAAACAAAGCGTATGTAAGAAAGATGTCGATTCTCTGTCTTAATCAAAATTCCATTAAAGTACCTACTGAGGGACTGCAGCGGGATGGATCATATCTATGCAAATTTGGTGTAGAAGAAAAGTACAGGCAAGCCTCTATGAGAACTCTAGCCAAAGTTAAAAGCTGCCATGTATTAAAAAAACGCCACACCTGGGCACCTGCCTGAAGCATGAGTAGCCACGCTTATACTGGACTGCAAACAAACAGAAGCAGAGACCAAAGCCAGACCAACTGAAGTTTTGGAAGGTGATTCTGGATATTCTCCAAGCTGTGATGGAAAGAGCATTACCGTCACCTTCAGCTGTCTGGTTCTGAGGTCTCCAGTGAACTAGCCTCTAGCACGTGAGTGGCCCTGTAAGTTGTAACCAGTCACCATTTTTGATCTCACTGCTTTGCAAAGCCTCATCAGATCAATGCAAACACATGACAAAGGGAAGCAGCAAGGAGCAGGTGGAAGAGGATGCACACTTTTTGGCAGAAGTGTGATTCCTGGGTAAGTCAAGGCCAGCTGCATCACTGCAGAAATCCCCACCTCAAAGCAGAGTATCAGGTCACCATTAAGTTTGCTGGTTTTAGGAGTGAAAAAAGGAGTCTTCTCCCACTAATGCTGGCTTTAAAAAAAAAAATCAGAATAAGGAGGATAAATACAGGAAAAACAAATCCCAAGTACTTTGGTAAGTTCAGCTTACCAAAAAGGAATGTGTCAAGCAATTCAGGTAACCTACTAAGTTTACTGTTTTCAGTGATAACTTAATCTAAACTTAAAAGGTATATGTATTCTTGAGATTTGACACATGACAATCTTTATGTTGGTCGAATAACCTGTACACTTTAAGTTTTTCATGAAATTGTTTTCATCTTCTCCAATATTCACCCAAGCCTTCAAAATATTAGAAAAAAAATTCAAGTGATTCCAACTCAACAAAAATATCTTTGCAACCAATTTGGCAAAGTCCTTTCTTCAACTCAATTACTTAACAGGTTTCACACCTCTGCATTTAAAAAAACCCTGAAGTTAAAAAACTGCTGGCAAAGTTAAGAAATCTATCTTATCTCTGCTAATTCATCCAGTATTTTTTTAATGCTTTTCATCCAGCCCCCTGCCAATCTCTCTGTACTGTAATCTACTGTAAGGTCAAAGAAGCATTAAAATAGATGGTGACGTTTCAAGTATAGCACTTTATTGTATTTTGTGCAATATAAACACAGACCCATTGTCAATGCCAAATAATGGATTTTTCTATTACTAAACATTCTGTGTGTAAACTTGGTGTCTGCACTGTTTGTGCACTACAGTGATGGCAGAAAAGGACCCAAGTTGCTACTAAGAGGAGGAACAGCAGTAAGGTTCCATGGAAAAGAACTGCAAATTACAATTCCTGGTTTTCTGCAGCACTTTTTACCCTGGACTCTCAAAAGAGTTGCTGGAATACTAGTATTACATATCCTTACTTCCATTATTAAGCAGCTTCTCAAACTTTACATGTCACAATAACCACTATTTTTCAAATTATCATTCAACACTGTCACGTGGGTATACAGTGCTCCTCTGCCGTAAAAAGGTTTTTGCTTGGGTAGAAGATGTTACTTCTTTGAGGTAAGCTATTAGACTTCTAGGCTAATCCCATTCCCCTACTAAAATCAGCATTAAAAAAGTATTGCATTTAAAGCGAGTGAAGTTCTAATCATCAAGCTGAACCAACAGCATTTTTCCTTTACCTTAGAGCCATGTTTTGTATCAACAGCAGATGTAGTTACTGCAGTGGACGTTTCACTGACCATGCTTGAAGGTCTTTGGTTTATTTGTTGCTTGGACATAGATGAATTCTGTCTAGAAAACAAACAAAACCACATAATCTAAAGCACATTGTTTCAAACAGTCAGCTTTGCCTTTTTATATTTAAGATTCACAGTGACCAAATGAATGATAGGCTAATCAAACATATAGCATGCATCTGAAACTTCCTTTGCAACACTCTTATTATTTTGATTTCGGGCATTTCTCAAGCAGATGCTGCCAGTGTCATCTGAGGGTTGACATTTGCCAATGTATCAGGTGGAAGAAACCCCCCAAATTGTCTGCAAATCCAGCAGAGAATCAAGATATAACAAAGAGCACTCAGAGAAGACAAGGCAAACACAGAAAAACTAAATTGTGCCTAATTTAAAGTCTTGCTACAAACATGTGGAAGAGCCAGTACTGGGGAGGGAAGGACAGGAGTCAGCATTTCCCAATAACAGGCGGCTTCTTTAAAATCAAAGTGAGACTAGCCTACTGTTAGATCTTTCACTAACTTAATGTTAGATCTTTGAATCTGCCCAAAATATGATTCATGCTACAATATGAATTATTAAAATAACTCTTAAGTTAAACGGTGTAATTCATGGCAGATATTATGAGAAATTAATGACTTCTGAGTCATACTAAAATTCAAGAAATCTTGATAACTAGCTCAGATGAAGATACCCGTTTAAAGCATTCCATAAGAACCTGTTTAACAAGTAAGAATTCAGGACAGCTGCCCAGATGAAGAAATGAGAAGATAAAGTGCAAAATCTTGTGGAATCCAACATGCAGCTTCTGATGAAAAGCCTCAGCAGCCAAGCTTGACACCAAGTTGTGAGTTAAACCCACAGGTGGTATTTTCAAAAATCATTAACAACATAGTTTAGCAAATTGTATTTTAGGAACAAGTAGCAATACAGTCAAATCAGAAAAAAAACCCAAAAAAACTGTTAACAAGAGACACACAAGCCACACCAAACATTACTGTTGCTACTACTGAAATTCAACCCAATTCTGAAGAGAACAGGCTAATTCTGAGCAGGTATCATTCATAAGAACACAGAAGAAGAGTTTCTGATTGTAGTAGCTCAATGGGGGTTTAAACTGAGTACAAGATGTTTGCTCCCATTGCTCTTCCCCAGTTACAACCTGAACAATTACTTGTGTCCAAAAACTTTTATAGTTGATTTGGTGGCAGGGAAAGCACATTTTTCCATTTGTGACCACACAGTTTCAATTAAGCTTGCAAGGAAGTAACACAATTTTGATCCCATTTCCTTTACGCCTCGCTCATCTGGCATAAAGCCCTTCTTTCTAGCTTTTATATGTAAATTCAGGTCCAAGATACGAGAACAAACTACAGGAAGTCTCTGGCGAGCCTTTAATTTCACATCTGTTTGAGTCAATTTGCCTTACCTCTTACAGACCAGGTACCCTACTTCAGCGTTTAATCAGCTTTAGGAATATCCAGTTGCAGTAAAGAGCTGATTAAGACACTTCCCGTATAGAATGCTGTCTGACTAAGCTATTTCTGTTGATCAGACAGACTTATTATCTGCTTTTGACTCAATTCTCACTTGTTCCCTTCCCACTCTATAAACTTTCAAAGCAGGCAGAAAACACAGACTTACAATGTGCCTGCATCTCACTTGGAAAACCATCTTACTTGCCTTTTCCAAATATTTACTTATCAAAAAGGTTCTATTTCCCTCCTCAAGGCAAGTAAACAGAGCAGGTATTTCCAGTAGGAACACTAACAAAGTGACAGTGTTCTACATTGCCTCCTCAAAATGAATTAAAATACTGAAAGTATTAGATTTTGTATCATTAAGAAGGCCACTACAAATGAGTAGCAAAACTGTGAAAACTACACACGTCCAAGGAAAATGTTTGTAGACACAAACTTTCTCTTCTTCCCTTGAGGTTCAGATTCTTTGCAATGTCCACACCACAAACCATTGAGTTTTATACTGTAGGACAGCTGCACAATACATGTTATTTTCCAGATACTCAGTGAGGGAAGAAGGGGAAAAAGGAAGGGGTGAAGGGAAGAGGAGAGAGCACATAACATACACGTTCAGAAAATCTTAGGCTTTCCAGACTATAGATAATCTGATTAGATTATGTTTCTTCATTTATAGAGTAGCTATTTCATAGAGTGCAAACTTTCTCAGGAAAGAAAAAAGTGAAAAATAAAAGTTTTAACAAATTTGAATTAATTTTTCCAATAAAAACATTAATATAGAAAGAAAAATAACCCCAGGTGAATGGTTTTAATCTACAAATTAGGGTAGTCAAACTCAGATTGAACAGATTTTCACTATTCCATAAAATACTGTTTTCACAGTAGGTTAAACATGCTGCAGTTTTGTTTTTTTTTAAATAACTTTAGAACTACAGAGGAAGATAAGCTTTAAATGTTTAACAAGACCATCAATACCAGGAAATCATAATGCAATACAGAACAATAAACACATACTTTCTACGCATTTATAATTTGACCATTTACCAATTTCTCTTCCACTTGTTACTGAAAATGATCATTGCAAATAAATCAAGCTTTCCTTTTCTAGTAGTACCAAGATTAACGACAAACTTCAATTGGGAAAAAAACAAATTCACAAGGAGAAAAATGTTTTCTAAAAAATGTGAGGTTGTTGCCATATGAAAGAACTCAAATATCCAGCAAAAGAGACACTGAGTCCATTGAAAGAGAAAATACATTATTATTCTCCTACAAAAAATGCCTTTGGCAGCAACCACTGGTGGTCCAAACTTTCTGTACCTGAGATGTAACAGAAAACACCAAACAACATTGAAAATTAATTTAAGAACTTCTATATAGTATTTAAAGGATAAAATAGATTTGCATGGAATCAGAACATAACGAAACTCAAGTATTCATGTCTCTTAACAGTTAATTAATACTCAGTCTGTTTTTAAAAGCAAATAAAAATATGCAGAATATGCAGAATTACCTGAAGCAACCCAGAATTTTAATGGAATTGACACTGTCCTAATAGTACTTATAGATTCATCTTTAAAAATAAGTGACTACAGCATTTACTCTGTGCATTCAGAAACATTAGTTCAGAACCACTATTATCAAAGATGTTTGATAATATTTATCCAAGATACCCCATTTTGTCTCCATAGTGCTAGTTTTTGTCTTTTCAGAATACTTTTCTTACTGCCTCCCCCAGGTGCGTGCATACACATGCAAAATTGCAGTATTGACATTCCGAGCTGCAGACCCTCGTAAATCTTTTTTAAATACTTAAAAATAATACTCTATATAGTATCTCCTTGTCAGGCAACTCCCTACTATACTTAAACAGTGCTAGTACATCTACTGAAATCATATTTACTAGCTAAAAGAATTACATGGCCAGTATTTGGTTTATTTAAAAAAAACAACAAAACAACACTGAACAGCAACAAAAAAATTACTTCAGTAGCCCATATTGAAAATGTAATACTCACGAGAGAGCACATTCCTTTTCTCTAAAGGATCACAAAGATTAGTCGACTTAGAAGATCTGTATTCATACCAGCAACTCAAAAAGTTTATTTTGTTATAATACAACACAATAACATCATGCCACTCTATCTTTAACAGTAATAGATGTCGTATTCAGCTAGATAAAAAAATTAACTGTCCTAGTATTTCTATGCATGTAAACATGGCAGATGCTTATTTTGGGGCTGTTTGGGTTTCTTCCTTTCTCTCCACCTGATATTTTCGCTGCTATAGTAACCAAATGCAACAGACAAAATAAAATGGCTCTCTCCCCAGAGGTGATACACAGGCTTTATCAGTTGCACACAAAAAGAGGCAAAGAAGAAGATAATACTCACTGCATTAAGCACTTTTTTTTTTCTGTAGTTCTACATTTATGATGAAGTCTTATCTTTTTTAACTTTACAGTACTATCTTCTCACTTGCAAACATACTACTGTCACAAATACACTGTAAAGCTTCTAATACACAACTACTAGTGTTCAGCAACAGATACAGGTAGATACACGGCCGTAAAGCCTGCTTCTTCCTTTCTGTATACAATTATTTGAAGAACTGTTATTTAAAGAAAGATAAGAGAGAAGAAATCGAAACACTATATACATCTATCCTAAGTAATTCTATCACAGATTTTTCAGCGAAATGCACATATAACAATGTGGTTAAACGAGGTCTAACACCTGTCTAGCAGCTTTATCATTAATACTCATTTTTCCATTGGTTCTTTAGGAAAGGTCCCCTTGTGGATTAAGGGTTCATTAAAAACATGAAAGTAGAGCACAGAAATTAAGACACAAGTATGAAATGGATGAAGGCTACCAGAGGGACCTCCCATATAGCCAAGATGTTCAAATTATTTACAGGTGATCCTGAAAACTATGAGGTGACCAAGTCAAAGTCAATAGAGGAAAAAAAATTATTTTGGACAAAAACTGAAATGCTGACAGGTACAGAAAGAAAAATACTCTTAAGATATGAGTAACCATGTGATAAGATGCCAAACTGAATTCAGTGTCAACAACAGAAAACTAATTTAAAAGAGGAAGAAATTAAAAACATCTCTGTGTCTTTTATTGCTCAAAATAAAATTGGCAATCTAAAGAAAGGATATTTTTAGATCTTAGACACAATGAGTAGCAGCAGCCAAAGTATGTTAAGAATTATGAGGAAAGGAATACAGAAAGAAAAAGTACAATTACGTTATTATAAAAAACAGTGAGCTCACACGTTGAATACTGCATTCACTTATAATCAATCACCGCCATCAGAAAAAAAGACAAATCTAAGAGAGTCATACAGAAAAGCTAGCTCTCAAGCAGGGCTAGTAAAAGGTGCAGAACACATTCCACATACTAAGTGACCAAAGTTGCTTAGCTTGGAAAAACAGAATGAGAGGTGGGGATTTGACAGTGCTCTCAGCTAAGAATGGGTTAGGAAATAAGGAATTATAAATCACTATTTCTCAAAAAAAGCCAAACTAAATAAGAACACCTTTAGGAAGAAGGAATAGAATAAGGATCAAAAGATGATGTAATTCAAAATTTACAGGTTCCATGCAATACTCTTTGTTTTTATCTTCCAGTTACAACAGCGTTGAGAAAATCAGATTTTGGCTTAAAAGGCAAGATTGACATGATATTGTTTAAAAGGGGAAACACCTTAGGAAAAGGCTAGTGAAATATAGTCTCAGTCTTCTACTCAAAGTATGCAGTTCTCATTTATCAAGTGAGGCAAGGGTGTGTGGTTCATAACTGACTCATAATCAAGCTAGGATTGCAACATTTATTGACATCATTTTCCAAAACTTCATTTCAAATCTTTCTGCCAGAACATTGCTTCCTGGATGAGAAATGGCCAGAGCAGTCCATACATTCATCACTTCTAGATTACTGTAAATTACTTTTCTGATGTTAAATGTGTCCTTTTAGTAGATACGATTGTTGCAGCCTGAAAAAGTTTGTCCTTACATTTCCCCAGTAGCTCCCAGTCAACATCTGTGACAACGCTTGGCTTTGGCCCTAATCTTAAATTAAAATCAACCCCTAAGTAATAAATCATGTCACAACAGCACTGAAGAACAAACTGCCTTAAGAGTGCTTCTACTTCAGACTGTAGCACTGTCTGAAATCTTCAGCTATAAAAAAAGGTACTCTTGGTCAAAAGGATCCCATGGTGGGAAGTTTCCACAGACCATGCAAATCCTATCTTTCCTACCATGTCCTATTTGTGAAAGTCATTTAAACACAAGATGCTATCTATGACACTGATTCTCAACTTCAATTCCAAACAAATCCCTGATGCCTGAGGGAAAAGAACTGAAAAGACGGCATAGCCGCACTAGGATTCCTAGGCCTAAAGCCAGGGAGATGCTAACAGCTCCTTTGATTTCAGCAGAGACATCCACATATGACAACAGTGTCGTTTGACAAGAATTCAGATATAACTGATGAACAGCACCTGTGTAAAACCTACGCTGTCACACAGCAGTAGTATAAAGTAAAGGAAACCAGAGCATCCCACACACTTGAAAATTACATCTTTGAAGTAATTAGAACTGATATATTAAAATCATCTAATTTTAAAAACACTCTGTATGTACTTCAGGCCAATAATAATGAAACTTAGAAAAATATTCTCGCAAAGACTGCCTCTTGAGTAGTTACTACAAACACATATATCCCTTTATGTCTTTATATATCTCTTGATATAAGATAGGTATACATGTATCCTTATATCCCTCCAGTCATTCCCTTCTCTTTTACAATAAAACCCACCTGTCTCTTTTAACTCTACTACACTGTAAGATTTTTTTTTTCCTGTTTTTGATACCATCTCTGTGAATAACTGAGATCTAGAGTTGACAAGTTAGGCCCATTCATCTGATTGCCCTCCAAATAACCACCTTTGTTTGTGTTCCGAAAAAGCTTCCATGTGCCACCAGCAAATCGTTCTTTCAGTCCCGCTTCTAATGCTTTATCTGCTACCACAATTACAAAACTAGAAACAGCCCAGGGAAGTGTAACTAACCCAGGGAGGCACTCCAAGGAGTTCTAGCCAAACACCTATTTTCCCTTACACATGTGCAAATTTTCTGTATATTAATTTTGATTGAACTTTTAAAACAGATTAAATAAAAATCAACTAACGGATGGAAGTTGGAATACAGATGCACAGTGCCTGTCGTCCATACTGTCTTTGAGATTTGCTCCATTGCAACCTGTTCTCCTCGCTAAATGACTTGGAGCAGCTTTGACAAGCCAACCCCAACCAAGCAGCCAGCCACCCACAGAGCCCCTATCACCTGGGGTGACCTCAAGCTCAGTGGCTATCCCAAAGTACTATCCCACAGTCTAGGTATCTCTTCGCAGGTCTCTCCCCCGCACCACAAAATATGTCCAACATTCTATTTCATGCTGGTTCTCAGCATGGGCCTTAACATAGGATTGGCCCTTGGATTTGATTAGGGCTTGGGGGAGAGCAGCTGTTTAGCTGGGTTTTTGTTGGGGTTTTGTTGCTATTGTCGGTTTTGGTTGGTTGGTTTTTAAACCATATGAAGCACTTCTCAGGGCTGTACCAGAAGCTCTGAGCAGAGGGCTTTACAATCATGCTCAACTTGTCCTTTCCTCTCCAAGTCCACAACAGAAGACATTGCCAGAAAAGCCTCGGTCTCCTGGGAGTCTCACGTGGCCCTTCTCTGGGCCTCATTTTTCTTAATGCTATACTGCTTTAAATTAAATGCAAAGTAAATTAAATGTCACATAATTTGAAACAAAGTGTTCAGAATCGTGGGGGCAGCCATACAAACTGCTACGTGCAGGCCATCACAGCATGATGCCCAGCCTCTGTGACGCATGAAGGGTTACAGGCTGCTTAAACAGTGTTGGAAGACCAGGCTGGAAAAGGAAAAGCTACCTGGTGTCATCCCATTCCTCTCGCCCTTTGGAGTGGCTTTTGTAGTGATGCAGAACTTTCACCTAGACTCCATCTAGGGAAGATAGCCAGCCATCCCATAACAGAAAGGATCCAAGGAGCCATCTAACATGCAGCAAGCATGACAGGGGTAGTTAAACACCCCAGTGAAACCCATCCAATCCATCAGCACCAAAGACGCCCAGATATACCAGTTTGAACACATGCATTTCTTCTACTTTTTTCTTTTCTTTTTTTTTCAAATCAGGCAATCAAGATAAAATATGCTGGAAACTAATATATATGATTCTATTTCTCTAGAATAAAATGAAGAATGATTTATCAAAAAAATTTTAATAAACACCAGCCCAAGACAGGGAACATGGAAAATCTAAAACATAAGAAAAACCAGAAATTACAAAGGAAACTATTAGTATTTTGTGTATTTCAGTTTCAGTAAAAACCTTCCAGTTTGCTCTACAGACATTTTACGTTTATGTTGTGTATGTTTGACATTTATATAAGGCTAAAGCATTTATTATTTAAGTACCCTAATTATATTGCCTTTTTTGTTTGTTTGGGGGGAAGCGGGGTGTTAATTGTTTGATTTTAAAGATTTGGTAAAGATTTTCTCTCAAGCCCTAACGTGGAACAGTGCTAGAATCAAAAACACACTATCACAAGGAGAAGTAATTTTTTAAGCATAAACCATCTCTATGACATTTTTGCTACAATAATAGAACTGTCAAACTACTAAACTACGGTAGGTAAATGTGTTACTGTTTTAGATCTCTTGACATGGGTATAAAACTACTTACTCTTCTCGCAAAATAAATTCAATATTTTCTGGAGAAACCTGTCCTGTCACAGGATGTCTAAATGACGTGGTCTGCTGATTATGGCTGAAAAGAAAAACAAAAGAAAAAAAGAAAAAAGAAATTAATATTGCTAAACTCAGTAAAATACATCTATGATGTCTAAAAGGCAAAACAGTTTATACTGATGCTTTGCTGCTGCTACTCCAGAAATGAAATGTATTTCTGAGGTACTTTTCAAGCCAGAAATGTTTTCAGCTCCTTCCTGCATTCTTTTGACTTTACCAATGGCACACTGTACCATTTAATTATTAAACAGGTTAATATTTTAAAAGTAAACTGGCTGCAATCCTTAGTTAGGGAGACACACTTGAATTTATGATTATTTACAGCTGACTGTTACCAGATCATTTAAACACAACATAGAAATTAAACACCATAAATTACTGATTTGTATTTCTGTAAATTTCACAGAACAAAACCAGTAAAATAATTTTAAATGTTGCTGGGCAACATTTTAGACAATTTGTAATATTTAATGAGATCACAGAGAGAGATTTTGTGGAAGCCATTTGCTGCATGCTTTTTTTTCCTCTAGTATGGTATTTCTTTAATGATTTTTCTTTACATCTCCATGCAGAGGATCATATATAACCTTGGTTGTTCAGTTGCATGGCCATACAAACAAATATAATTTAGTATTTATCCAAGTTGAATTAAAATTGGGATTTTCTATCAACGTTCCCCTCAGAGTACTATCTAGATGTTTTTCTACCCTCTGTGAAATATTGCTATCCACTAAAGACAATTATTTTATTTATCTGTGTAACTGTACCCATATAACGCAAAAATACGGAGTGAAGAAAGCTTAATTCAAGATAAACTGGTAGTCTTCCCTCCTCCCCCAAGTAGATAATTTGAATTAGTTGTACAGAAAACGTAAGACAATTTCTATAGCCTCACACTTACTAAATCTTTTATTCTGTAGCCCTGTCCAAAGCAGCAATCTATAAAAAAAATCACAAATCTTAAAGAAATAAGAAATTGAAGATCTTATTTCAGAATGAGAAACGTTGTGGGTGACATACTGTTAGGGAGCCTTAGAATTAGAGAGTGTAACGAACCAAGAACGTACTTATTTAAGGTTCTGAATTTTTATGGGTTTAGTTAACAATATTTAGGTAACCAACATCCAAAACTAGAATTCTGATCTAATGCAGCAAAACGTTAACACATTATGAGTATATTCAGAAAACAAAAATAATAAGGCTTTTAAATGAATTATACCTCCAAGAATAAAAAATGAACACTTCATCCACTTTTTTGTTGTAAAGAGGATTGGGGTTTTTTCTCCCATAATGCCCAGCGACTTCAGGTCTTACAGATTTGACCCAATTGCCTAGCACAGCAGAGTGTGTGTGTGTCTGTCTGTCTGTCTGTCCCTGAGTCAAAGGCATAAAGAAATATTTTGGGGTTTCAGAGTAATGAAATTCCGAAGAGGTAACAGCCTTTCTGTAAAGGGCACCTAAAAATCAATCAGCTCATGCACCCATAACATTCAAATGTTAATAGCTCAGGACATGCCTTGATTTAAAGAACAAAACAAAACCAAACAAATATCACCACCAAAACCCAAAAGAAAACACACAAAAACCACAAACTCCTCCAATAACAACAACAAAGCCCCACATCTAAAATCACAAACTGCTCACACTAAGTCCCACTTGGACCATGAAAGGCAGAGGATGTTTTCTGTTATAAACTTTTCACCCCTTTTCCAATATGCCTTGCTACAGAAGTCATATATAAGGGATCAATATAGTGAACTTTTCCAATGAAAAGCTAAAAGCTGTGACAACTTGTGCTACACGCAAGAACTATTTCCAGCTTTGCCTATTGCAAAAATTCTAGCCCCACAGCCATTAAAAACTGTGAACAACACATTAGGACATTGACTACTCCACGGCCCCAGCAACAGCAGCCATTTCCTACAGTGGTGAGGACTGACCTCTGCTACAGAGGTGGGTTCATGAAGTACCTTTGCAGTTTCTAACTTTTCATTTTTCCATGAAATTAGAGATCAGGAGAAAGTATTTCCAGTAAGCCTCCAAGTGCTAACATCTACAAATCAGACACGATCTTTTTCTCACAAGAGGACTGAGGAATATTGTTTTCTGAAGAAGCACTTTTATGTGAGTTTATATTCTAATTTTGAGCACAGGCACAGAAACTTGCAGATATCACAGAAAATAATAAATAAATTATAACAATAACAATTAAATGCAATTTCTATCACACAGTTCAAACAGTTTCAAGCTAGAAGTCTTCTCTTTTAAATCAGGACTGAAGCAGTCTGTTTAACCTTTGATACTTAGGCTAGGACTATTAGCAAAAATGCAAATACATAGTTAGCCTTAAAAATGAAAGTACGTTGTAAGCTTTATTCTCCAGAGGCAAACTGTCAGCAAGCTCTCATCTGCAGGCTTTTAGTCATTAATAACTCACTCTACAATTAAGACTAAGAAAAAAGGCTATACTCCAGAAGTGCTCCAGGGTTATTTAGGAAACGAAGCTACCCATTATACCATACTAGCACTTTTACAAGTTTTATTATTTCCCATGAAATAAATTCACCAGGCCTTCAGAAGATGAATTAGTCCTCTTGCTGTAATAAAAAGCAAGTCCATTAGTAATAGACTAAGTATTACTAGCTAATAACAAATTTTCAGCCGGAAAGTAAACACTTCTTAAATATCTGAGCAATTGCATTTTGGGACAAGTTTTGCCCTTTGAATAGTAAGAGCAGAGAAACAGAAGGATAGTTCCTTTACTACCTAAAATGCAGATGGTAATTTCATCGACAAGGAGAAGACATACAAAACCAAAACTTTCTGCAAATCTGCAGCTTAAATCCTTAGGACTTGACTAGGAAGAGAGAAATGAAACCACTGCCACTAACAATTAGTTTTGCAGAACACAGTGGTTTATTTGAATTTGAAAAGTGAGAGTTTAAGTGTTTTGCCTCATAGGACTCATTAAGAATAAGCAATACTATTCAAAACAACCTATACAACAGATGGCTAATGCCTTACAACAAGGAATTAGATAGCAGGGAGATTTTTGTCCACAATGAGAGCAGTCAAACATTGGAAACGTTGCCTAGCAAGGCTGTGGAATCTCCATCCTCGGAAACATCCAAAATATAGCTGGTTAAGGCCTTTAGTAACCAAATCGAACTTTTAAAGTTTTTTCCAACTTTGAAGCTGGCCTGGCTCTGAACAGGAGGGGCTGGATCTGATGGGGTCCAGAAGTTTCTCCCAGCCTAAACTGTCCTGTCATTCTCTCCCGCTCCCTCCATCTTTCTCTGCATTTTTATTCTTAAAATCCCTTCAAAGCTTTCCCAGTATTTAAATAAATGTATTCCAAGAAAATTAACAGTATCTTGTTTTGATTAGAACAAGAGAAATTGTCATGTTAAATTTTTAGATTTTGATCATAATTTTTTCTTCTTTTTTTCATATCCTTTAAGCATTTGCTTTACAGTAGTATCTGTTTACACAACAATGATAACAAGGCTCCAGTGAGAGTGACCTAGTAAACTTGTTGCAGTGAAAGTTCTCCTTCCTTTCCAAGCACAGACTAAGAAACAACCTAACACAGTTGTTCTCCAGACACATCAGCTAACCAAGCCTCGTGGTAGTTAATCACCCGTTAATCACCTCCAAATAGCAACTGCTGAATGCATTTCCATTGCCCAGAAATCTACCATGTATAACAAGCACAATAAATGAACCTTAATAAAAGGACGTGATACCTTGCTCCACTCTCCATACCCCTTTTATTCTTTTTTTCATTAGAGACAGATTTATTACCCCCAAGAAAACTGGGGGTATTAAGGGAAAGGCTTATGAAGCTTCACTACAAGAATTCTGAATGCCATTTAACTTGTATTCATACACTACCACACATTGGAAATGCCAAGCTAACTTTTCTAGTAAGATTAAAAAAATTCTGTGTGATAAATTATGGCATTTTTCCTAGCAATCATACTTTAATTTTAACAGTTTTGTATTATTCTGGTTTTGTATAATTACTAATCAACAGAACCACCAAAACAAAGCATGTATGAAAACATGAAAAATCCACACAAAAATTACCATCTACCACTACCATTATTATTAAATTACACTATAGACTGCTAAAAGTAATTCTGAATTTCAGAGTTGCAGACCACCATCTTCCAAGGATTGTTGCTGGTCTGTAACAGTTAAGACTCAGACTTTTCATAACAGAATCAAGAGTTCAAGCACCGACTGGTTCTTTGAAATTAGCAACACAAATTCTACTGTTTCACACCATACCTAAAAATTGATAGTCCCCCACTGTCTTAAGGCCAATATGCTATACTAGCTTAGAAAGACTAAGACCTTCAAGTTGTAAATTATATTAATACACTTGGCTAATATTAGCCACATATGAAAGAAAGCTGCTGGAGCACCTAATGTAACTTTTAAGTTGGCCAAGGGTTCATGGGTGTTGGTGGGGAACCAGATAACCTTAGAAACTGGACGTTGTTTATGATTCTACTTGGGTGCCAGGAGTGCAGACAGACAGACACTCATATCCTTTGATAACACCTTACTGTTTGCCATCAGAATGCAGCCTAAAACATTTCTTAGGTAGTGATAAAGCAAGTCCGCAAATGTAACGTTGCCTAACATTTGTTTGGACTAACCTAGCCTATAGTACAATGAAATTTAACTGATGCAAACACAGGAAAACCACACAATTACAATCCAGTCTCCAATCCTATAGTATAATTGACACAGGAAGAGGCACTTTTGTCTGCATGGATCCTTTTGCAGAACTCATAATTAACATGACTTCACCTTTTTTTTTTTTTTCTTTTCAGTTCATTTTGTATTCAAGTTAAAGCCAAGTTTTAATAAGTAACTTTTGGACATGACTGATGGCCATAACCTTTCATTTGAAGTCAATTAAGTTTATAGATTGCCTCTAGAGTAAATTAAATG
Source organism: Limnodromus scolopaceus (assembly GCA_028565335.1). Lineage (NCBI taxonomy): Eukaryota > Metazoa > Chordata > Aves > Charadriiformes > Scolopacidae > Limnodromus > Limnodromus scolopaceus. The sequence continues at coordinate 53,642,700 of JAOXNO010000041.1, read as the reverse complement.
CCCAGACAGAGGAATCTTGAAATGTGAATCAACTACTGGTTGAGTCTACAACACGTTAATGACAAATTTCTAAGTTGCAAGAAAAATTCATGTTGTCATTGGACAGACTGTCCTATAAATTATTATGAGACATTTCTATGGTATTTATTTTCCATGTAGGCTAACTCCTTTAGGCTTATTTGCAAGACTACATAAGCATGAACATCTTTATGTTGAACCCCCCCAAAGGGGTGATAGTTGAGGGTGAGCACCCACGCTTCTATGGGAGTTACTGGTGTGGGTGCAGCTGACAGAAGAATTCATGGAGTCAAGGACTGCAGTTCAGCCAGTGAGTCGTTACTCCAAACAGAAGAAATTGCTTGTATCTAAACCAAGCAACCAGCCAGGCATAGTTTGCTTTATTTCCTATTCATATTTGCTTTATATTTATTTATAACATATTTCTGAAATACTTCAATACCTCAACATGGTTACAGCACTGCCTTCTAAGTATTTTTTAGATACTAGCTTTTAGAACTGGTTGGAAAGAGTATCAATTGAATAGTCCAAGAAAATCAGTGCCATCAAAGCTCTGCAATGAATACTATTGGAAGAAAAACACAGTGTAATACAGATGTAATTTGGAACAATATCGACTTGGATTTGGAGCAATACCATCCACCACAAGCTGGACACACAAACTCCCATCTTTTCAAGACACTGAACATTATCTGTGGTTTAAAATAGTTGGGTACCTTCTCAGAGTAGTACTAAAATCCTTGCTGCACTGTAATCAGTGTCTGGGAGATTTTCATAATGTCAAAATTTTACCCCCTCATACAGTTTAATTAACATCTTAACATATGAACTATTACATAAGAATCACAATGTAAAAGCAACTCTCTCAAATCTCGTATCCTTCTTAGACTATTGCCCTGAGAATTCACAAGTGTTTAGTTATTTACTCAGAATATAATTCAGTAACTGTCTAGAGCAGCTATGTCTGTGATGACAATCAGTCAACACAAGATCCTGTGCTTATAAAGATGGCTAGGGGACAGTTGGCATGACATGAGATTATATCCGATTTTCACCTTTGCTTGTAAAAGCTTGCAGAGAGCAAAAGTTCGAAACTAACAGTTAAAAATAGTCGGTAAACTAACAGACATGCTCTGACATAGTGTCCTTCCTTCTACCTAGCTCACTAATGATGAGGTTAAAAGGGAACTGCAAGTTTCTTTGGAACTGAGTCAATATTTCAATACTTTTTTTCTCTCTTAATGAACTACCAAAGATAATTTATACTATGCACTAGTAATATTGGCAAAAAACATTTTGTTGGTAATGAACATCCTTTTAAGAATAGATCTAATAAATCAATGGTAAGCTAATATGGAAAAATGCCACAAAACCACTACAGATATTTCCAGTCATTAGAAGATAAAAGGATGAATACTCTATTACATCACAGATTTCCATGAATAATACAGGTTAAAGGCATCCGCTGATTCACGAATCCTTTTGATGCATATCATGAGACACCATCAGGATTTTATTAACTGACAAAAAACACATTCAAGTAACTTGAAATGAAGGAAAAAAAATGTGGTAAAGTTTAAGATAAGGAAATCCTTAGAAAAGAAGACATTCGTGAAAAGTGAAATTTGATTCTATTTCCTTACTTTTGCAACTGCAGAAAAAAAATACACTCCTTGCCTTCAAGATTGAAAATTAAATTTAAAAAATTTCTGAGCACAGAAAAATAAAATTAGAAAGGTAAATGATCGCATTATTGTAACACATCATCTTAATTCAGGCTTGGAATTCACTTAAGACTGTTCCTTTCTTTCCCTCTAAAGTACCTGAAGGTAGATGATTCTCCATAAACCTCAAAAATAAGATGTAGTACCTTCAAAACTATCTTGATTAATTTGGAACTTTGCTGTCTAATAAAAATAATCTTGACTTTTAGTGGAAATGAAATTTCACTAATGTCACAATGTGAGCAGCAGATTCAATCAAGTCTAAAGATCTTACAGATACCATGTGAACATCTAAGCCAAATCTTTAAAGTTTGAAATGGAAGCAGGAATAGATCCAATAGTTAAATACATGCATTGGTGATATATATACACATATATTTGTACGAATACATATATATATATGTATATCTGGGATATATATATAAACACACACTTCCTCCCATCTCCAATGCTGCCACAGATACTTCTGCAATAATGCAAATAACTCTGGCTCCTATAGGATTAAATGGTTGGGACAAATGGTCCCACCAATCCAATTAGATACAGAAACTTTGAAGACAGATGCTCACAGAGAAAGCAAGAACTTTTTTAAATAAAAAATTCTGGGAAGCATGGAGGTGGTTTTTTTATTTGTTTGTTTGCTTTTCTAGTCGGGGACATTGGTATGACTGGAAAGCAGCAACTTTTTTCACTATTGAATTTTGCTGTGTAGCCTCTCACAAAACAGAAAACTACACAGACCTAATGTAACCATACTGCAGTAGGAATGCTGCAGAATAGTTATATGTGAAATGCTGCTATAAACCGATCCTGCCAAAAGAAAACAACATGTAGAGAGTGACGTTTTACACTATTTTTTCTGGATCTGATACACATACTCAATTAATAAACCCATACTCTAATAATTAAAAAATGGTAATATCACTAAGTAATATGATTAAAACACGCTGGGTAAAAGCACCATACCCTTAAATTCCAACATCAACCACAATTTAAAGTGTATAGTGAGGAAACCGTCCAACAAGCATTGCCATATAAGCGTATTATTTTGGAAAAAGTATTTAAGGGAAGCTTTACACAAAATTACCACATATCTCAATTTTTAAGCCATAACAAAACTGGTGAAAATAAAAGAGAAGTTCATACGCATAGCATCTAAATTTACCAATGGAGGCTGAAAACCCTCACCAGTCCTATTTGAACATATTTTACTTTGATGCAAAGACTTACACAATAATAGACATGATGATTCACATTGTTCTAAATATGAAAGCAAATGCAAGTTTTCCAGCATCCAAGCTTTCATTTAAGTAGTGCGACATACAGTGTAGAAAGCTGAAACAACTTAATACAACAGTTACATAAACTGAATAAAACAGCTTTCAAAAATTTTATTCCTCTGCCATGTAAGACATATAATCTCAAAACATTTTCTCTTCATCAGCTTTTTTTATGTTGAAGACAGATTTCAACTTCCTAAGACAAATGCACTTCTGATTTAATATTTATTGAATTTAATGCATAATACAAAGAAGTGATTATTAGAGGACAATACTGCAGACTAAGAGCTTGCTGGACTGCTGTGTGTGTCCTCGGACAGTGTGGAAACACATTGCCCTTTTCCCCTTTCCGTAAAATGGAAACGCTTTGTCCACAACCTACTCCATGGGAATGAAATTTTAATCAAATACTGTTTTCTTACAAAATCACAAGTATCCCGAACAGAATTAAAGAATTATAGCTGGTATCCATCAAGTTCTCTCAGGGCTACAGTCTAGAATTGCATCCAATTTTGGACCTCTTAATACAGGAAAGGCATCAACAAACTGAAGTGAGTTCAGCTGAGGGGCACCAAGACCATCAGGAGCTCCCGCTCCTTGAGAAGGGGCTGGGGGAGCCGGCTGTTTTTCAGCCTGGAGAAATGACAGCTGCTGGGTGACCTACCAGCAGCCTCCTGCAAGGAGGTAATCAGGAAAGATGGCCCTTCACAGTGGTGCATGACCGAAGCACAAGAGACAGCAGGCATAAATTGAAACAAGAAAGCTTCAGACTGCTTATAGGAGAACCTGTTTCACCTTGAGAATACAAAGATGTATCACGAGGATGGTAAAGCACTGGAACAAGCTGCCCAGTGAGGCCATGCAGCCTCCATCTTTGGAGGCTTTCACTACCAGAGTGGGGAAAGACCTGAGCATCCTGGTCTGATCTCACCACCGACCCTGCTTTGAGCATGAGGTTGCACTAGACACCTCCCAAGGTCTCACTCAAACAAATTGTCCTACAATCATAAGGCTGGATATAGTTCCTATTTTTACCACAAAGCCAAAAAAACACAACCAAAACCCAAAACAACCAAAGCAGTTTCCCAGAATAGATCTTGCTAATAGAATAATGTAAAAATTCTATTCTATAACTCTATAAAAGCTCCTCACCATTTAGGAAGTAAAAGCTCAAAGTGGCATTAAACCCTGGTTTCTTCCTTTAACCTTTAGTAACACCATTCATTAACTTCTTCACCAAATAATTAAATCCAAAGTTAATTTACATTCTACTAATAAATATTCCATGAAAGAAGAGAATTTATGCAGCCTGGGTTCCTGTGGTTATGTGCTTTTTATCTAATAGGACACATGTTCCAACCAAAGCCCTTCTTGTAGTTAAGGACATTCAAAATGTGCATGGGTCTGCCTCAGTCCCTCTCTAGCCCTGCCCTTGCCCTCCACTGCTTCACAACGCTGTTGAGGTACTGACTGTAATCCTTAAAACCTCATCACCTTCAGACACCAGGCTAACGAATAAACAAGGATATTGGCATCACACTCGCTGAAGTACCGTTTAATATGAAGAAACCACAATTCCCACAGTGCACACCTATTCTTGTGGGATGGCCATTTGTGCTTATATATTAATAAAAGTTCCTTCATTAGTAAAAACTGTTCCAGCCTATCTTGTGTTTAATTCTGAAATACTTCAAGCTCTATTCATATACAGCTTAAGCCAAAAATAAAAATTTATAGAAAAAACGTTACTTCCTTTGGTTTGTGTGATTCTTGACTATTTTAAAGGAGTTCCTCCTTCCCCAATCTCACTCAACTCACTGTGTTAGATTCTCGTAAAAAAAAAAAAAAATTAAATCACATTCATCAATACATATCATGAGTTACTGTGTATTAATCACACTCTTTCATACCTCATGTAAAATGGTTCCGAGGCGAAAGCTATAAAGGGGATAAAACTTTATGAAAAAGTTATTTATCCAAATGTTTCCATCATACAAGTTACCCCACTGTGTAGTAAGAGACTCACGCCGATTCACAGCCAAAAATTTTTCTAGATTAATAATTTAGGGATTGGAACTGTAGAACAGACATGAAAGATTCTCTTTTCATAGAATCATAGAATGGTCCAGGCTGGAAGGGACCTTCAAAGGTCATCTAGTCCGGCCTCCCCACAGTCAGCAGGGACAACCCCAACTAGACAAGGTTGCCCAGGGCCTCGTCAAGCCTCACCTTTAATATCTCCAGGGAAGGGGCCTCAACTACCTCCCTGGGCAACCTGTTCCAGTGTTCCACCACCCTCATAGTAAAGAA
>JAOXNO010000041.1:53599711-53629689 GCA_028565335.1 Limnodromus scolopaceus | reverse complement strand
CTATGAGGACAGGCTGAGAGAGCTGGGGTTGTTCAGCCTGGAGAAGAGAAGGCTCCAGGGAGACCTTATAACAGCCTGTCAATATCTGAAGGGAGCCTATAAGAGAGCCGGAGAGGGGCTCTTTTTCAGGAAGTGTAGTGACAAGACAAGGGGTAATGGTTTTAAATTGGAAGAGGGGAGATTTAGATTAGATAGTAGAAAGAAATTCTTTACTGGAACTTTACTGGTTGCCCAGGGAAGTTGTGGATGCCCCATCCCTGGAAGTGTTCAAGGCCAGGATGGATGGGGCTTTGAGCAACCTGCTCTAGTGGGAGGTGTCTCTGCCCATAACAGGGGGGTTGGAACTAGATGATCTTTAAGGTCCCTTCCAACCCAAACCATTCTATGATTCTATGTCTTTTCTGTGCTGAGTGTTCCAGAGCTGAACCACAGTGCTCCAAGTGGCGTCTCAGCAGAGCAAAGTAGGGGGACAGAATCACCTCCCTTAACCTAATGGCCACAATTTGCGCACTGAAATTTCAGAGTTCTTTTAAAATGTCTTTTAACCAGTGCTCACTTAACATAGATCATCTGCACATATTCTTATCAATGACAACTGTATTCTAGATTGCTCAAGATTTGCTGTACTTAGTAAAAGTATCCAAGCATCATGCAGAGTTCACAAAATAGGTATTCCACAAAATCTTCTCAGAACATTTTCAAGGCAGCTAGATATTTTCAACTTTATCTGATCTTCATGTTATGCTATCTTGGAGTGGTAACAGTTGAGTAAAGAAGCACAAGTGAGGATGCAGGAGCAATAAGGAACAGTACGTGAAAGGAGGGAGGGGAAAGATGTGTACAGGCCTGCAAAACGTCAAACACCCATGACAAAATTCATTCTATGCAGTTACCATTGAGGAATAAAAAACAGTTTGCAAGAGTTCCACAGAAAAAATATCATAAGAGCTCAGAAAACAACTACTACCTAAAACGACCATATGAAGGACTGGACTAGCAAGAAATTTTATGTTCTTCAGCAGGCAAGCCGCACTGTAATACACATAGCCAAGGTCACTGGCTTTTCACACGACATTCCCTTAGGGAAACTAAATTCCAGCAATTAAATAAAGTCACATAAGCACTATAGGGATTGTCCTTGCTTCCTAATCCTCTACAACTGAGATGTTCTCTTCTGTTCCTTGAGGTCCCAACTGTTCCCTGGGGCTAGAAGTACAGGTAATTCCAGCTCTCCAAAGTAACATCCTGTTCTCTTCTTCACACAACAACTAATGTGTAACCCTATTATAACCATTTATGCTGTATTCATATATAATTACACAACTTTTATAACCAAGATCACTATATATTCACAAATTCAAGAATCAAAACCAAAGTATTAACTGACCTACAAGATTCCAAATAGAGCACACTTCTTAAAATGCAGATATTCAGAATACTGAATGTGGGGCATTAGCAGCAGCAGTTGTTTCTACAAATTAAATCTCAACGGTATCAATTAGCAGATTTCTCAGGAAATAATTAAAATCAGATTAGCTATTCAGTCTTCACAACACTACCTCTACTGCAACCTCCATAACACAATAGACTTTTAGGAAACTTTTAATTTTTCAATTTTCTCAGAGCCTGTATTTACAGTATTATTTTGTAAAAGAGAAGTTTCAGGCACTCCTCTCTCCAAATATTATAACAACGTTGCACACGTATTGCTCCAGGCTCTCCGCACTGTTAATCTTCAAGCAAGACTTTATATGCTTTTAGTCCAACCAGCCTGCCACACCACTGTGCACCCTACAGAATTCCTGAATTAGAAGCAGACAGGCAGACTGCACAGACATATTTTATCTTCTGAAAAAGAGCTGAAGTTCAAGACACATCAATCTCAACCTTTCTTAAGAATGTTTTCCACTAACTTTCCACACTCTTCATTCATGGAAAACTATCAGGCACCTGCAACAAGCTGGCACCAAATTGTACAGAGAGAAAGAGAATGTAAGCCCTTAGAATAACATTGCTCTGGCACACTTTCCCTTCCTTATTCTGTTTTCTTCATCTCTACCAGGGATTCCATTTTAGATACTGAGCTGTTTTAATTCATAAACATTTTCTTGTTACTGAAAAATCAGAATGACCAAAGAGGGAAAACTGTACCACAGCCTCACAGTATTTCCATTGTGGAGTTTCCAAGAGCAAATTTTAACAGCCAATACATCTAAAAAGTATGAATAAAATTTATTACAACTAAACCTATAAAATCTACTTAAACATCCTCAAAAATTTGAATTATAGTAGGTAACAATTCCTGATCATAAATCAAGAACTACTACAATGCAGGCAGCAAAGTACAGATTAAGGTAGAACTTGTAAGATGACAATTTTTCTTGGCTTGTGTACGCATTTGTCCATCTACTATTTTGTGGTTAAATGTCTAATCACATTATTTTAACTGCCAAGAAGCAGATTTCCTACAGAAGACTAAGAAAAAAGGATTATAGGCTCTTATTATCATTATCCAATGTGAAATATGGTTATTTTATACAAAAAGCAAAGATTGTATCATTTGCTGACTGGATCACAAAACAGTTTTGCTTCATGCTGCATATATTCACCATATAAAAAGAAACTTTGTTTTGAAATACTTCCATTTATTTTTCTTTAAATGACAAACTTCTGTGTGCATTCTCTTCCTCTCTGTATCCAAGGCTAGAATCTCCCACCATATTTTCTGAAACAGAACTCTGTACGTTATTTGAATCAAAGTGCCTAGAAATGACTCATCACACAAAAAAATTTTCTTATTGTACACTAATTATGAATACAGTAGCAGAAGCAATTTTGCTACTGAGAAAATAACACACAAATATACAAAACATAGGAAAAAAAAAAACCAAACAAGAAACCCCAAAACCAAACCAAAACAAACAACTGCAAAAACCACGAAAAAAAAAAAATAATGTTTAAATTATTAACCAGAAAGTGTATCGTCTACATCAAGAAGGAAAAAATGCTGCAGTGACAGAGGCCACTGAGTTCCAAGGAACAGCAAGACTTTTACAACAGTACAGTAATACCCTTTGCATAGCTGAGACCTATCAACAGTATCACCTGAAAGTCCAAATTGCAGTACTGGTACTATTTAAACTACCTAATAGACAAACAGATCAATGAAAATGAAACCTGCAAAAACTGAGATGTCATTTACCTACAACAATATAAAAACTGATGAAAGACATGCTCAATTTACAAACACTTCAAATGGGACAACTCACATTTCTCAGTGTTTGAGGAATTAAAATCACCAACCAGTACGTTTCCTTTTGTCAGTCTGTAAAGGAATCTTATGAGCCTTTTTGCAAAAAGGCATCTTAAGAATGAATACTCATGCCATGAGTTAAAACTGAGAGAGGTAATCCTAGAAAAATGTAAGTCTTCTTATAAAATATATAGAAAACAATTATATTTAAAGCTTACAATATAGTGAAAAAATACCTCAGTGCTCTTAATGTAATATATTCAACCTCAATTTTAAACAGTGCTTTTGATGTAAAAATATGATCTAAACTACTGAGCTCATAAAGTTATAAGCCAGAAGCAAGTAGAAAATACTCTGAATGTCCTTCATAGAATCACAGAATGGTTTGGGTTGCAAGGGACCTTAAAGATCATCGAGTTCCAACTCCCCTGCCATGGCAGGGACATGGGCAGGGACACCTCCCACTAGACCAGGCTGCTCAAAGCCCCATCCAGCCTGGCCTTGAACACTTCTAGGGAGGGGGCATCCACAACTTCTCTGGGCAACCTGTTCCAGTGTCTCACCACCCTCACAGTAAAGAATTTCTTCCAAATATCTGATCTAAATCTCTTTCAATTTAAAACCATTACCCCTCGTCCTACCACTACATTCCCTGACAAAGAGTCCCTCCCCATCTCTCCTGTAGTTCCCCTTCAGGTACTGGAAGGCTGCTATAAGATCTCCCCAGAGCCTTCTCTTCTCCAGGCTGAACAACCCCAACTCTCTCAGCCTGTCTTCATAGGAGAGGTGCTCCAGCCTTCTGATCATCTTCATGTCCCTGTGCATACTTGAGGTTTTCATTTTGAGGCTCTAGACTCAACACAAGTCAGGCAGATTCCCCAAAAATTAAAATTCTTAAAATTCACAAGGCTGATTTTTCACATATTTAGGAACAGCATGTAGGTTTTGAGGAAAAAGAAGGAAGTGTTAGAGAACAATTCAATTCACAGGATCTGCAGCGTACTACAAATTCTAACCGACTGCATCAGCTAATAGTTCGTGTGAATTTGGCCCTTCTCATCAGAGCAGGGCAAGAAAAAGCAATTAGCAGTGATATTTCACATGGGTCTTAGAAAGAACCTTCTGAAACAAAGTCACCTAGACAGTATTTCTTTATACAAAAACATCAGGCTAAAAAAAACATGTTTTGAAAGCCCAGTAAAGAAATCCTATTTCATCCTGAAATCCTTTCTGAAACATTGTAAATGTTCATAATGGAGCTCTCATTAGCAATTACTCACTTTGAAGCTGTCACTCAACTGTCACCATGACAACAACAAAAACCTTTTCACGCCTAGAGAAGACAATAGGAATTTTAATTACTGCCATTCATTCTGCTGACAGTTTGAGTGAAACAAAATTCTACTCCCTAAAAAAAAATACAAATACCAATTTAAGATTTCAATAATAACACGAATTTTTCCCCTCAAACATCTTGCTCTTTATAATGTTTTTCCCTACATTTAGATTTCACATTTGCTAATTACTTTGGTGAATATGAATTTTAGGACGGCTGGCAGAATTATTTTCAAGTCAATGCAGAGTAAGTTTTGTAAGTCACCTCAGTAGGAAATCTCAAATGTTTATTAAGGGCTGACTTGTCTAAGTCAGTATCACCACAGATTGGTTAACTGCAAAAGACTGGAGGCAAAGCTGTGGGCAAAGCATCTCATGTCTTTTCCAATTGCTCCCAACAGCATGCAAGATTTTAGTCTTGGGGAAAAATAAAGACAATTCTTCTAAGTGCTGCTTTGGAGAAAAAAAAAAAAAAAATAGAAAAACATCATGTTTTGGATCCTGCAGATTCTTAAATATAAACCCCTGACATGACAGGGCTATTCATTAGTCACAGTGTGCATAAACAATCCTGGAAATTAGAAAATATTTTCAGTTCCCTGATAAAAATACACAAGGGGATAAAAAAGGAGCACTTGGTGGTAATTTTGCCCATGCTACCACAAAACACAAACTGTAGGAGTTATTTTGTATAACCACATAGCAATGTTTTTCTCTAACAAGCTGGAAAATGGACACATCTTGATAAACTCATAATTTGCCATTATTTGTAGCTCTTTATATAGTATAGCCTATTGTCAGACAATAATATTCAAAGTGCATTTCGAAAATCAGGTTAGATCACAGAATAAAGGGGGAAAATTTTTTTTTAATTTATCTCTTGGCCCAAATCCACTATGACATGTCCTACCAGAAAATTAAAAAAAAAAAAAGAAACTCATATGATGCTGGAATACATAAATGAAGATAAAAATGCAAAATGGCAAAAAAACAGCATTTACACAGGCTTCAGAGAAATCACTTTGCTTGGAAACTTTATAACATACAAATAAGGGATATGAATCAATTGGAATTGGAAATGTAGTTAGATTGCCCAAGACAAAAAAAAAAAATTACTTTTTATAGTAAGGACATTTGTTTACATCACAAGAAAAATAAACAAACTGGACCACCAGTTTAGATTACGCAAACAAATTAATACAGAATATATGCTATCCTAATCAGTAAAGTGTTAGGATTCTTCCTCGTGTTTTTTTAACCATGCATACCTATTTGAAGTAACAGTTGCCTTCATACAGCTTCTTAAGTATTCACAGATGCCAAAAAGCCTATTATATATTGACATGTACATTTATAGAGACAGAAATGTGTGTAATCTTCACAGAATATGTGAATAAGCGACATTTTCAATCCCTTGCTTGAACAAATCAAACAAGTTAGCAACAACAGTTGTTTACCAAAAAACAACCAGCAAAAAGATGAAGAGTAAGGCACAAGGAATGAGAATGAATTCAAATTCTCTAGGACATGAAGCCTAGAGGAAAATACTAAGCACAGACTACAGCCAATGTAACGAACTGCAATACAAAGACCAAAACAAAGCAACAGAAGAAATGCACAAAGGAACAAACAGAAGTTACTTATCTGATATTACACACTGTCCTAAATAGGAAATATGGATTGAATCTAGAAAAGCACTTCTGGTGAAAGAGTTCTAAAGCAACTATTAAAGAAGGACACTCAGAAAGCATCAGTACTGAAAAGTTTCAAGTTCAATAAGGAGAATAAAAACACCTGTTCAATACAGTGAGAAAGAGTAAGTTTCTACTGATCAGTAAGACCTTCACATCAGTGAGAAGGTACTGCTACATGGAAAATCATGAATTAATTATAGAACTCTTGAAAGTAAAAGAGCTGGCAGGAAACTCAAAATTTTGGGAGGAAGCATGAAACTGAGCATCTGAGGAATTAAAGTCTGAACCAAAGATACAGTTTCACTAATACCACAAATACTTAGCGAGCCTGATCAAAAGCACAGAAAGCGCACCACTGAAGCAAAGTACTTCACAAGCATTGCAGAAGCCTCAAATCTGTCTAGAGATAACATCCCAAGAATTTTTTTCAGGAAGTCATCTAAACCACTGCTAAATCATTAAAAGAATACAGATGGAAAAAAAGAACAGTACATGTTAAATAGTCCACAGCTCTTAAATATAGTATGTAAAAATTTTCCTTGGCTCAGTATTCAATTTCCTATGCATCTGAATGGTTTGGTTTGTTATTACTCCTAAATCAAGGACATCGTTTCTATTGTCATCCAGAATTCATTAAGGCACTCAATCAAATAGCAAATGATAAAAAGCAGAGTTGACTACTCTCAGAAAATACATACATGTTTTTCTACAAAAAAAAGTGTTCTTGTTGAATTACTTATTACTGCAAGTGCAAAAAGTGGGAGGGAGTCAAAGCCCTTTATTTCGGCATATTATTCCAAATCATGACCAAGTAACTTTGAGTGCTGATTGCTTTTCTGAAATGCACCATTTAACAACAATAAGCTTATTCACACAACTTAACAAGTTCTACAGGCAGAATATTCTAAATCAACACCAAAAAACCCCAAAAATCTGGCATGTATATTGGTTAGTAAAATCAACTAAACAAAAATCTATAGCATTAATAATTTATATTTACTTTGTTTAAACCATCACACTATAGCAGTTAATGATCAAAACCTGAAGAGGCTTTATCACCAACACTGATTTAAATCAAATTTCCTACAGGGACCAAATGACTCAGGCGGACTAACGAAATTATTTACATCAGTATCTTGAAGCCAGACCGGGTTGGTAAAGACAGTAAATCACTAAGATATATTGCCTAAATAGAGGGTTTTATTAAATATAAATGTAATCAATCCTTATCACAGAAGCTCAAGTGATGTCATTTGCCAGTAACACTTGAGAAATCCAAGCCTTTTTAAGAAGTGTCAGAACCAGCTATTTGTTTCATAGCTGTGCTTATTAGGAAGAAATACCGAGATGTGCAAGTTACTCGTGTTATGGTGTACCTCATCTGCTAAAATGCAGTGGATTTCATTTCAACAATCGATAAAATTTTCTAGTGCAGCAAAATAAAAAAAAAGGTCAGAGTTCAAGATGAGCAGTCCACATCATGATAGTGGTTTTAGAATTATATGTTTAGATGTAACCATTTAAATGGCAATAAAAATAACAAGATTTATACACACACACTTTTATCTCATAGCTGTATTTTCCTTTTGGTACTAAAATTTGTTCCTATGTTATTTAAAGCTTAACCAGTATTACAAGTCAGGTGAGAAACAAGTGATCTTAGCTCAATGGAGATGTACTACACCTTTAATTAACTCAAAATAAAGCATTCCTGAAAGTCACATGCAAAACAAAGGAATAAACTTTCATGCTGCCAACTACCTAACTATTAACTTAAGTCATTCTAAACATTTTGCTGGCTATCTTTAGCACTTGTACTTGCAACTTAATCATACACTGTCTACATAAAAGGGATAAAAGGAACAATTCTGTTACTGCAGTCCTTGGTTTTCCTCTGTTCTGGGAAACAGACCTCATTTATTAGCAATAACTAATCACATTTGTACTCTTTGTTGTATTCTTTATATTTTAAAGCTTATTGATAAAATTATAAAATGATGGAAGCCAGTATCAACTATCAACATGCACTCATAATATTAAACTCAAAAAAAAAAAATAATAAAAGACCCAGTAAGTAATTCCAAATTTATTTGTTGAATTATAAAGCCCTCACATTTAGCAATTCATCAAATCCTATGAATGCTGCAATTTGTACTATGCACAGAAACATTTAACTTCATTCTTCACAAGAACATTTAACTAGTGTATCAGAACACTAGTTTTACTAGTTGAAAAGAGCAGTAACTCAGGAACAATAGCTTCCAGATACCAGTAATATTAATCATATTAAGCAGCCTATCTACTTCTAGACCAAGGACTACTGAAATTATTTCAGTCATTATCTCATTTTCCTGAAAGATCTTAAACATAAAGAACTTACAAGTTCATGAACATCAGGACGTCATCAACATAACAAACGTTATACAAGGCAAGTAGCATTTAAGGAGAAAAATATAAATATTAGATTTCAAAGGGTGCAAACTTTCGATATGTGTTATGATTAGGGAAAGGAAGTTCCAAGTTAAAACTATAACCAACTCTTTCAAAGCAGCAAATAGAAAGATGGTACATTTTAAGAGGTGTTGTATACTTAGTACTTCTAATACTTAGAGGAAAAATTCTTCATGTCTTTACATCACAAAATCGTTTGCCTCAAAAGTGTATTCAGACGTGCTATCTGCTGCTCTCCTCAAGTAAAAGTCCTTTTGCCTCTACATTCTCTATAAACAAATCTCTTGCTCTTCACTAATCAAGTAACAAAAGAAATCCTCAAGGAATTAATCTGCAGAAACTCTCAGAAAGAGAGTTCCTAATGATTACTCAGTGACCGCACATTCATTTACTGTCAGAGTAGACTTCCACATCATTTCATGTACCAGCACTAAAACTCAGTGATTCCCATAGGCAGTAAACAGGCTACGCATTCTTTGAAACACACTTGTAGGGAATTGGTGCTTTGCAAAATAACCCTGTGTTACATGTAACAAAAATAAGACTAAATTGTTACCATTTTCATACCAAAAAAACACCAAAACCCCAGACTTAATCCTATAAAAAGCAACAGATGAGCAAATCGCATGAGAAGCATGATGTAGAGAGACAACCTTCATTTCTTCTTCAAACACCATTTGTGTTACTGAGTCTGATCTCAGTACTTTAGCAGCGTTTTTCTGGAAAAGTGCAAGAGGATGCCTGCTTAAGCAAAGACCAAATTACCAATCACATCTGACCACGGTAATAGAACGACTGGACTTTTTGTGAAAATACAAACTGAACTCCATGCAGCAATCTTAACAGGTGTCTGTATTGATACAAAGACTGCAAAACCACCTCTGTTCTAGAGGCATCTCCTATTTCTGCTTTCTGCCCTGGCTTTATCATCAAAGAAAACTTCCTCAGCTTCTGTCTATGTGAGAATTCTCCACACAAGAACACAGCAATATGGGAAGTG
This sequence comes from Limnodromus scolopaceus, assembly GCA_028565335.1. NCBI lineage: Eukaryota > Metazoa > Chordata > Aves > Charadriiformes > Scolopacidae > Limnodromus > Limnodromus scolopaceus. Next base: position 53,619,956 of record JAOXNO010000041.1, on the reverse strand, counting down.
GCTGCGGCACCATCCCTGGAGGCATTCAAAAGACGGGCTGACGTAGTGCTTAGTGACATGGTTTAGTGATGTGGTTTTTTGGTTTTTTTGTCAGAGTTAGGTTGATGGTTGGACTAGATGACCCTTCCCTTCTATGATTCTATGACCTGACCCCTGTCATGACAACTTTGAATCCAGCATAAATCAACAGCTGAAAGGAAGCACCAGATGCCAGCTGGAAAAAAAGCAATGATGTTTTAAGCCCAAAAGAGTGGCCCTAGTACTGAGTACCCCATGGTTGTTTGCATAGCTCTGCCTTACAAGTTTTAAACATAAATGTTGTCATGTATCAGAAGGCTGACAGTAGTATAATGGCCCAGTAAAAGCAACCCTTACATTCACAGAATGACAGAATGATACAGGGTTGGAAGGGACCTCCAGAGATCATCTAGTCCAACCCCCCCAAACTTAAACTAGTTTCTGCAGATTCACATAGGACAATTAATGGCATATGAGTTTATGAATTTTCTCTAAAGCAGTTTTTCTTTCCACTGCCCAGAAAGGGAATCTTTCTTTGAAAAAAAATAATAAATTCAACCATCTGAGTTACATTTCTAAACCTGAACCACAAAAGCTTGCACAATAAATGGTGCCTCCAGCTGGGCTCCAGTGAAGGTTGCCAATATTTCATCAGATTTCTATGAAGTATATAAACATTCATGGCTTGGATCCAAGATGCATGTCCTAACCCTTACAGATCTCCACTTCCAAATCAGTGTATTTAGCAATGATCAGCAGATTAACAATGATCCCTCCACTAATAAAGCTCCGGACAATATTCAAGCTGGGCTTAATATGCTTTATGTCATGCAATGAGAAGCTGAACAAACCGTGAAGAAAAACAAACAGCACGAGGATATTCACAACTGGAAAAACAACCAATGAAGAGGCAACAGTTTAAAAATAACAGAACAGAGAATGGATCAATGTACTGGGACACAAGTACTTCACAGAACTAACAAGGCAACTGGCTTGGTTCAAAGAACCTAAGCCCAAACACTTACTGCAGTTCCTGACCTGTCCAATACTGAAGTATAAAAGAACAAATGCTGCAACTTACTACCTATCCGTAATGCTTCCAACTTCTAAAAATTCTCAGTCTCAACACGAAGAACCCACATTATGGGAGTGTGCCTGTCAGCTTTGATAAACCATACTCTATCCAAGTTTAAGTGAAATCTAGAAACAGTAGAGCAAATTTCAGAAGAATATTTTAATATACGTTAATATTAGTAAACTACATAGGAAGCTTCTTTCAAATCATTGCAGACTATGTAAACTTGTAAGTACAAACATTCAATAGCTTAGTTGTTAAGAAAATTTAGGTTTTACAACATGGAAAAGTATGACATTTAAGCAACTGAGGTTTTCAGAACAGCTTGTGCTTAAAAATAAGGGGCTTATCGTTAGGAGCTTTTAGCATCTGAAATACAGCAAATCATAACCCAGCAGGGTGAGAGTGGGCAGAAAAGAATATATAGAGAAAGCACAATGGAGTGAAACCAAGGCCCATGGTGCACAGAAATAGAAAGTTTACATTAGCAAATCCACTGCAGATTTGCCTAATGTTTTCAGCACATGGAAATAAGGCAGGTCTCACAGACAGCAGCAACAATCCATAAAAGAAAAACATTCTGCCAGTGAAGGAACATAAAAGACTCTTAGCAGGCATTAATAGATCGGTGTTGCTTTTCCTCAATTGGAACAATTCTGAATTGTGAACTGAGATTTTACTATTACAAGTTGAGACAGGCCATTTGCTAAATATTCTGCATTTTATCCATCTATGGTAACACAGTGCAGGGAGAAAATAAACCTGCCTGTAAGGTGTCTACATGAATAGCCAGAATCAGAACAAAAACTTGATTGCACTTTTCCCCATCCAAAAGCTGTATCAAGACTTGCTACTGTTCTTCAGACATCACAGAACAGCTCACAAAAGCTGGAGCTAAAAAAATGGATGTATCTTGTGGATACACCTGAAAATCATTCTAATTAAAATCCAGTTTACCTGCAAGACAATAAACATACATTTTTCTAATCGAAATACACATGTTGACTTTTCATCACTGTGAACAATTTACAGCAGAGAAACCATTGTGAACAATGTTTCTGGATCTCCGACATCACCTGGAACCCACCTTCCCTCACATCATGCCAACAGAAGACAAAAGCACAATTAAATGTCTTCACAATTATGGGTAATACTCCAACTTTGTCTTTTACTTCCCTTCAGGCAACTTTTAGAGCATTGGAAAAGACAGAACAGCTGTAGGAAAACGAAGGGAAACACTCTCACTTTTACCTGAAAAAAGACAGGAGGAGGGGAGGGAAATCGGTAAAAGCCAAAATAGGCTAAGACAAGACAAGTTTTCAGAACAATAATAAGTGAATAATTACTCTTACACACCAGAAGTTATAAATTCTGTAAACCAGGATATATCTCAAATCTAGAAATCTTACCTAGTCAACAGCAGACAAGCGTAAAACAAATCATTTTTACTACAGCCACATTTGAATAGATTTAAGTAGAGGGAGTAACCTGGTAAGAAACCAGAGTGGGGACAGAGCTAATGACACGTCTTAAAGCAAGACAGACAAGCTTGAACTTGATGCAGTTTAACAGGAGAGCCAAGAAACGGATTTTTTAAAACACATGATGTAGTTAAAGCAGTAGGTAAAATGTGGATAACTTACAGGGGAAGAGGAGGAGAAGTGGTACAGAACTGTAAGAAGTTACAATAACCCTGCAGAGAGACACGGTCTGTAACAGGAGGCTCTGTAAATCCTAAGGGAAAAGGGAAAGGTCTTCAACATTTTAGGGAAAGATGCAGCAAAGTGCAGGCACAGTTGGAATTTGGAGAGTGAAAAAAAAAAACCAAAAGACAGCAGAGAGATGTTGTCCCACTTCAGAAGAAGGCAGTAGACACAGGGAAGACAGCAGTAATGTCAGTAATGTCACAGCAAACAAAACCTAATAGTACAACATCCAAGAGCTTCCAAACAAAGAGATTAACACACAATAATGTCTGAAAATGACATTATCTGAGAAAGCGCTCTATGCCATCTGATTTGTCACTTGGGGCAAGCTTTATCTGAGACAGACGTGCTGGGAAGCAGCGTGGTTATGTAGCACCCTGGCACCCTCCCCACATGAGGTCATAGTCTCAGCCATTACAATCTTCTCCATGGTAATTGTTTGTCTCCTGCAGACGATTATTCCTTACTTAAAGTTATAAGTAAATGAAACCTCTTACAGGAGCTGAAAACCTGATGTAAATTCTGAAAAGGCTGGCACCACCAGCATTATCTGCATTGCAGTCATCTCAGCAGTGTACAGAGGCATTTACATGTCAACAGGACCAACTGTCTGCTTCAAATAAACGTCTTGAATTTAAGATGGCTCTCCTCAGCATGTGAGAAAGAAGTAGTCTATTTTTTGCAAAAAATCTAAAAATGGAATATATAAGTATCCATTTGTTAAGTGCTCAAATTTATGCTCATTTTGTGCAGGAAGATGTCCTTCAAATGAGATGCAGGACTCATGCAACTGGATTAACAATGTCATAAATCATACACCTGCCAAAATAACAGAATGAAAAGTGAGACTAAATATAATCTAACATCTTATTTGAATAGATACTATCTGTATTTAACAATTTGTTATAATTCAAATATTAGCTGACAATTATTCAAATTTAAACATAAAGCACTATTGGTTATAATTTTCCTAAAGTTAATTGTTTTAAAAATAACTTTCAAGCTTCTGCAATGTCCTCATTTCTGATTTAATAAGTTCTGAATTTGCATAAAGAAGAAAATTGCAAATTTATGCTTTACAAGTTTTCTGCCAGTGCTTCAACTTTTTTTCTTCAAACTGAATTGTAAGCAATTCCTATCTTACATTTCTCAAATTATCAACTAAATGCTGCACAAACCAGGACCATTTCTAGGACCACCCTTTAAAACTGCAGGATTTATTACACATCAATGTTTCCTTTACACATACTAAAAAGAATAAAATTTCTCTCTACGCTCAACTTCCGAGACACAAAGTTAGCTTCCATATTTAATTTCAAAACCAATCTATTAAGAGCATAATCTCTCAGTGTTACAGGATGGTACATTGACGTACATTTTGCTACATAATCCAGACCCCCAAACAACACCAAGTAAATCTCAGAAAACCTCTAGGCTCATCCCTGTAAGGATTTTAAAGGCAGCTTCAGGTCTAAAAGAAGCAATCACAGTGTAAATCTTGGGAATCACACTACTGAACTAAGAATTATGATAATTCGTTAATTGCATAAGGAGATTAGTCAATTTCTGAGGCAGAAATGGTAACAGAAAGAGGAGAACTGAACAGAATTCTGAACAACTGTCATCATTCAGGAAACCGAGTTAGTGTATATTTATACCAACAGCACAGTTTTGTTTCGCAACACAGACATTCGCAAATTTCTCTGAAACAATAGAAATAATTTTAAAAGTTCCAAACAAAAGAAACACACTGCCCTTTGAAATCCTCACAATAATGAAAGTGCAAAAGATTTTACATCTGAATCTTTATAAAAAAAAGGAAAATGTCTAGTTTAACTAACGAAGAATATGTTAGAAAATAGCTGTTAAGGAAAAAGTAACACAGAACTTGTTGTAACTGGTTCTGCTGGCCAAGTATCAATGTCATTAGAAGAAGAACTGCAATTACATTTCTGTGCATAAGAGCCTGAAATACCAGATATCACAAAATAAACAAAAAGAAATATTCAAAGTTGCAGTCAGAATTAATTAGAAAAGTAAGTAATCCACCTCAGAGCTATTGCTTTGCATCATGCACAGTTTATACTTTTGTCTCCTTTTAAGGTCACTCAATATATAACATTACTATAATGCTCACATTTTCCTCCGAGTTTCCTCTTTTCTGACAGAATGATTTATAATGAATTGTTGCAATCTGCCACGCATTCATCTGACTACAGCCTCACCAGCAAGTGTAACCCGAGCCACGCTAGGAATGTGGAAAGAGACCTGAGGAGCCAGAAGGTAACTTTTGTTAAGCAAGCCAGAAGTGACTCACATGCCTAAAGAAAGCAATACCCCACGTAACTCAACACAGGCGAAACCAGCAATGTACCATCACCAACCGTTTCACAAGTGCTCAGTTTAACACTAGGACAGCATCAAGACATCCACAGTTTCACAGTTGGTCCCGTAGATCACAAGGGAGCCACGTGTGGGATTATGTCGATCTACCGTCCATCCACAGAGAGCTGCAGCTTTTCATTTCCAGTTCAGATATGACAGAAAGGGGGAGATTTTATATATACATATATATATATAAATATTTTTTTTTTTTTAAAGTGAATAGAGTGAGGAAAAAAGAGGTGGGGAAGGACAGTCAGGAGGTAAGACAGAGAGGAGAGACTTCCCATACCAGAGGCATTTTGGAAGAAAAGCACTCTTACCCAGCTCCACTTTACCAAGAAAACTGAGAAAAGTCGCACAGGAACCGACACACCAGTCCACACCTGAATCAGTATCTCTCACGATTTTGTGCTTGTAACTTCTGGCCAAAATTTAGAGACGGTGACCTTGCAATCTGCCTTGTCTTTAACAGTTTGGCTATCATTTTGTCTTCTCAGAGAGCAGCCTGTACTTAAGATTTATTCCCTGCAAGCAAAGCTCTTTTTTCAAGTTCAATCTTGCTTAATGAGTTACTTTTTATTATGTGAAGTTTTTTAATGTGTTGTTTGTTCTGTCAAGCCCAAATAACTGCTGACATTTTAATCATGAGGCCCCCTGGAAAAAAAAAAAAAAGAGGGGGGGTTTGCTTAAAAACAACCTTTACATTTGCCTGTAAAGCAATTATATAATGTTTAAAACAATTTTAATATAAAAATAGCCTGCCCACATATTAAACATTGCAGAGGATTACATATATAAAACTGTCTTCAGGTTTTGACAGTTCCCCCTCTTACTTAAATCAGAACTGAATATATTCCTTTTTAGACATAAAGGAGATAGCTAGTGATAGCGGCTTCAACTTTCTTCACAAGTTCTTCCCAAGTCCTGAAAAAGTAATTATCCATATAAAAAGCAGTAGCAGATCTTCCTCTCCCAATATGAAAGCTACATTTTACTGTAGGCATATAAAAAAATCAAATTCTATGGGGAAACAGCTTCTAAGGCCAGCTCGAATTCAGCACACCATGTTCTTGCATATATTTTGTCAGTTTTGTCAAAACTCTGCCCTCCCCTTTCTCTTCCTCCTCTCCCTACAGGGGAAAGGGAATGTCTCTGAACTAACAAAGAGAAAAAAATACAGGAAGTTTTGCTCTACTGATTTAGTTATTTCAAGAAAAATGCAACTGTACATCTCTGGCATACACATGCATACTGCTGAATATTCAGAACAGTAACATTAAATAGTTATCCAGGATTTTGGTTAACTCTACCAAATAAGCAAAGATTATGCCACAAAGAAAACTCAGTAGCTGTTTGTTTCTTTAAAAGCACTCACTTTCTCCCAACACTCCACAACATGGAGGTGAGCAAGATTTATTCCTCTATCTAAAATACAGCAGCGTTTTTTGTTTGTGGGGTTTTGGGGTGGTGTGGTTTGGTTTGTTTTGTTTTTTAATTTAAGAAATTGATGCTAATCAAAGACCAACATTTGAAGTGGGCAGTGGCTCCCTTCGCAAAGGAAGAACAGCAGCTTAATGCTGTAGGATCTCTTCCCGTTCCACAGTTAAGCACTGACAGTTTGTTTCTTAGTTTCAATTATAATAGTTAGTTTACGATACTGTTACGACTGGATAGGATCCGCATTACTGCATTTGGAATCAACTGTACAGATGCAATTGACTCATCTCAAATTCACAAAACTACAAGTTTTCAGTCTCCACTGCATAGCTTTTTTTTTTTCTTTCCTCTTTTCAGCAGACAGAAAAAATATAATAGCATGCACGATTCCAAGGAAGTTTGATTAAACAGCAGCCTTTTGTTGTGAACATTGTTTCCATCAACTTCCACAGAAGATGAAATTCCAGTATTGCAAAGTGCTGCAGAAGGTTCTCATACTGGTTAGGCCAAAGGACTATGACAGCCCTGAGAAACCCTAAAAACTGTTTTGTTACTTTGAATGTAACTATTGAAAATTTTAGATGTCTCAACTACACAGAACACCCCTGTCTTGACCCCTCTGCATCTGTGACAGAAACGTCTCTTTCTAAAGAGGAATCTTCTTACGAAGATTATCAGAGACCACCAGCAGAACTCCAACTATATTACTGTATATTGCTCTATAGCTGGCACAGGGTTGGGTTTTGTATTATCTCACATTTCTGTGTAAGGAAAGAGATGTAATTCCTTCTACTAAAAAGAAGTCCTCCTACTCAAATTTGGGTTTGAATGTGTATTTTTCAGGCAAACATAAAAACAATGACCATTTTCTAAAATGGCTACAATCTGCTAATATCCCAGTGGAGCTGAAAGCTCTGGCTTTTTTTGTCAAACATAGCTAGGATACTAGATTTCTTCCTTTTCTCTTTCATAGAATCGTAGAATGGTTTGGGTTAGAAGGGACCTTAAAGATCATCTAGTTCCAACCCCCTTGCCATGGGCAGGGACACCTCCCACTAGAGCAGGTTGCTCAAAGCCCCATCCAGCCTGGCCTTGAAAACTCATAAGGCTTCCATCTTTTGTTCTAGCAGCCTAAAGCAATGAGAAATAGCAAATGTTCTTACAAAACAGGTCTCCTGCCATACCAGGGTAACTGGGAAAAAGACATGAGCATAGCCTTTGCAAACTCTGCCAGAGAAAACTTTGTTCTTAATCTCTACTGATTAAGCTTATGAAAATCAAAGAATTAAAAGCATAGTTTCAAAGACTATCTTTTGAACAGACTTCCTTCTACACTTTACGATACATGAAAGAAAACGAACACTACAACATTAAGTGATTGAAAAGAATGCAAGCTACCTAGTTAATGCCATTCTAGCTGTTGTAAGACAGCACATAGCAGGTTTACTTGCATGCCTTGGCTACCATTTAAAGTTTAGCCACCAATACTAATTTTACATTTGTTGCTACTTATCTAAAAGTACAGGAATTACAGATGGTAGTATTTTCTTTCAATTTCTAGATTAAATACTAAATCGCTAAAAAACAAAGACGGTCAACTACTTGAGGAAGTATTTTCTACAACTAATATTTAAATCAGATCTCTTATGCTGTGCCATAAAAGAAATAACAAGAAATTAGTTATCAATCCCAACCTAAAGTCTATTAACCTGTAAATTGTGTCCAATTATGGAAATGCTTCCAAGAAAATCCAATTCTGTTTGCATAGATACCAAAATGAGTTACAATATGGCTCAAAAACACTGTCCCCAAGGTGAACTCCTGATTTATGCAATTCTGTAATTCACGGCCAACCAAGAGATCATGCCACCCTGAGTGACCCAGTTTTGGAGACTGTATCTTGGTCTTCTCCAAGATCAAGTATTAACAATGTCCTGAGCCACCAGAAAGCCATAAATGAACAAAATGCGGATTGTACACTCTTCCAGAACAGGTTATCTTCAATACCTCAGATCACATTTCCAAAGTAATATCATACCTAAACTATTACTCCTTATGTGTAACAGAAAACACAATCTATTCCAAACACCATGCAATTCCAATGATAATTCCAATCTCTATAAAATTAATCTTGCCTACACAAAAGGCAAAGTTTCCTGGAGACAAATCTTTTCCAGAACTCTGTTCAAGACTTTTATGCCATTCCAGATGCAAGCCATATTAGACCAATGTCTCTGCCAACATACAAACTTAGCATAACGTACACTAACCCTTCCCACTCCATGGAGATCACAAACCATTTAAGATAAACAGTAGTCTCACTGCCTCTTTATTTTACTGGAAAACATCCACTCACCAGACTATGACAGCTAGAGTGGAATAAAAATCCTAACTCACTCCTGCCTTTGTAAGATATATTACTCCCCAGTCGGAAACGGACATGTTACTATTCTGAAGGAAAATTATGCACTCAGGATGATCTCTAAAATGACTGCAGGAATACTAATTTTACATAGTTGGAGCTGTAAAGTTATCAGTGGTTGTACACAATGTAAAGAATTTCTCTTTATAGGTACTGGAACAAAAACAGAATCGCAAAGTCGGAACGACTTAGTGATGAAAGGAAGTAAGTCCACCCAATTCTACATACATAAAATCAGATTTAATGATCTTAGTTGCATACCACAGAAACGAATTATCTTATCTGACAATTATTAAATGCAGGCTTAATTGCAGTGCAGAATAACTACTTAAAAACATGTAAGAAAGAGAGAGAAGGGAATTAAAAAACAAAATGCAGTTAAACAACAGGGATCCAAAAGTTCACGAACTTCAATCTATCCCTTTTCACAACAGAAAGGCGGGGACTTTGAACTCACAAGACCTTCATTCTGTCCAGAAGGTCACTGTGGAAAGCAGAAAGATCGGTGGTAGGCTCTGGTCATTTTGATCTCAGCGTGCAGGAGTGAAAAGATGTGCATTTGAGTAAGCACCTAACACACTTTGGGGAAGAGAAGGCTTTTACATCAACTGCCATTAACTGAATTTCTGTTGTTTCTGATTTCCAGCTTATTCATACCTATTATCACAAAAAAAAAAAAGGCTACTAGACTTCAGCATCCTCAAAAGTTAGGTCGAAGAACAACAACCATGAGCAATCATTGTGATTGACCTCTAAATGGCTAACTCTGGTTTCAATAAAACCCTACTGGTACCTATGACCAGGCAGCCTGGTACTGCTACAGAGACACAAATACGCAAATAAGTGCAGGAATTTATTTCAAGAAATACACAGAAAAGTGGTTAAATGAACACTATGCAGAACCCCTTTTATTTCTATTCACAAATGACTATCACTGCAGCCTTACAAATATGCTGCAGTTTATGAAGATTATTTGTCGAGTTCATTCTCTGGATATGAACATGTTAATAATTAACTTATTCTCCTATCCTACTCTTCAAATGTGTTACAGAAAGATGAGTAATAGTACAAAACTCCAGTTCCAACTCTGATTTTCCCCTCCCTCTGTTATTGTTGCAGCATGAGAGGCAGGAACTTCAGATTTAGACACAATAAACAGAGATTACATTCCTTTATTAAGGTGTGCCAGAAACCCGAGCTCTTTCAGCCAAAGAAGTATTGTAACACATTCCCTCTAATTATTATGCAATATTACAGTCTTTCAGAACAGGAACAGTAATTTCATGGTTAGAATCCAACCCATTCACTAGAAAACTGTTATACAGTAATCTCAGAAAGAAGGATTTTTAATAAAACAGGACTGTTAAGTCAAAAAGATAAAAGAATAAGAAGCCTGTATGATTAAGCTTTATCACAAAGCTAGCATTTATCACCGTTCCGCATGTGCACATTTTTTGTGAATTGTCTTAAAAGCATAATGACAGTAAGCACTTCTGTTTATTTACCTTATGTAATTCTGCATGAAAAGACTTAAAATTAGTCATGTTTCTAGAAATCTGTATATTTTCCATTTCTCAACACCTTAGATATCTGATTCCTAATAAACGCCTGAAATATCTTAATACATAACTCACTTAAAAAATCTCCAGGCTTGCAACTTGCTTTGTCCAGTTAGAAAAACTCTTTTTATATAGTATGTTTAGAAATAAAAAATATTTGCTTTACCTAAATGCAAACCTTATTATAAAATCAGGCAGGAAGTACTGTAAAACTGTATCTATGTTATTCAGCTTCTTAATTCTCTGATTTCATAATTTTTCTGAGAACAAAGAAATGGAAACAAACAAACAAACAAACAATCTGTTCACACAAACATCATGCTACAGCTCTATATGCAAGTGCATTAAAAGACAAAACTTAAAACACGATATACCTGCATGACACCTGGTAGAATGGATATCCTGGTAGAGGAACAGAGTTTGAAAATCCAGACTGACTCGACATTGCCTTCAGGTATTATATCCACTTAAATCGCTTCTATATTCCATACGTTAATTCCTTACCAAAAATATATGTATGTATGTCTCCATCTATACATTTGTTCAAAGCTAACTAAAAGGAAACCAAGTGCATATTCGAAGGTCTTGAAGATTCTGCATGTATTTCAAACTGCTTCCTCAGTAGCGAAATTCCTAAAAGCCAACACCCTCATGACATCACATACTACAAAGTCAGAAGCGTGCAATTGTTTCAGTAGAGCAAGGACAGCCCATCGGTTTTGACTCGACATAAAATCCTGCACCACATTCTTCTTGAAAACACAGTGCCTTTCAGGCTGGCGAAAGGCAGAGAGACCTGCTGTCTTAAACAGCAGCCCTGCGCTGGCAGCCAGCCAGCAACCAGCAGAACTTATTGCCAATGCCGCAAATCCCTCCTATCAGCTAATGAAGATCCAGACTGCAGGTGAAACACGATTTTAGCTCATGACAAGAATTTCCTGAAAAATGCATCAGACCCATGACCTTGAACTTAGTGACAAAAATTTCTTTTAAACATTTCAGTTAAATGTACAATGCATACTATTGTTTTATAGGCAATATCAGATTGCATTGCACATTACAATAGTATGAAAAATCAGACTGAGGTTTCACAGAATCATAGAATCCTGCTAAATTTCCCCTGCTAAAAAAAAAAAAAAAAAATCCTCTCATGCTATACTCTCAACTATGGGAAAGCAGGAGGGAAGGATAGGAAGTTGAATGTTAAACCACATTATTTAAGCTACTGAACATAGAAATAAAATTATGTGCATGCATTCCTGTAGTATTTCGCTACAGCTTAAATCAAACAAATATCAAAAGCGAGATTTCTTTTGATATACATTACAATGGTAAGTTATGTGAAAGTTTATTTGGGCATGCTTTCCTCAGGAGAGGAAAAGACAACTGGAAAGCAGGAAGACATGTGAGTAGCCACAGTATAGCCCAGTGGCATGATTAATGTCAGATAGACTTAAATGATTACCCACCCACACTACTCTTAAGAGTAAAGGTGGAGTACAGTGCCCTCACATCAAGACTTGCTTAGTTTATGCAAAATATTAAATAAAACAGATTTTAAAATTATTTCATTATCAGTGCTAGCTGCACTGGACAACATTAAAATAATGAATTTAACACCTCTACCCCATGACTTACTAATTACTCTTGTATTGTTCTGTTTTGTCTCTCAGTTTTGGAAAACACTGAATCGGTTTCAGTCCGTTTATCACAAGTTTATCATCAACATCTCAGTCATTAGTAAAACAATACAAACCTTTGTCGTCATTCTAGGTACCTTTTAAAGTCTGACTTAAAAGAACGGGAGCTTGTTCTTCTACCTTAAATGTATCTTAAATATAAAACTAAATCTGATCTCAGTGAAATGTTTAGTTTCTTGTTCATATAACTCAACTAGTTTTACAGTGTTTTAACAGCACTGTGATGTTTTACATTGCTTAATTAGGTTTTGTCAAGGTGTAAAGAAAGGGCGGTTTATTTGTGAAATATGGTAACATTTCATTAGCAATGAACATGCTACACAATCACATGCTACAGAATAAGGGCTTGGTCCTCAAAAATATGTGAATGCTTATTAATAGCTCTGCACACTGTCACACATAGAGCTCAGTCAAGTAATTGACTGTTCCCACCAGCTATAACCTGGGGAATCACAGGCCATTTTACACAATAAATGAAATGTACACTTGCACATAGAATAACATGCAGATTCCATAGGTCACCGCATACAGCGCCAATTTCTGAAGTCCTATAAAAATGCCAGGATAACATAAACTGAGAGCAGTTTGCCCAGAGAAGTAATTTTACTTTTTTTTATTAGCCCAACTGATACATGTGGAAAAACAACCAAGCTTCTGGGCACATCATTTTGCAGAAATTTTTATACCTCTCCTGGCTGTAAAGAAAAAGCTTGAAAAGGCAATACAAGCACAAATGACGTTGTGGTATCAGCTAAATTTTTTACAAACAGACTTGAAAAAGCAGCTTTTAGAAACACAGTCTCTCTCATGTCTAGTATGGAGTATTAATTCCAAGCCCCTTGACTCTCAGAAACCACACAGCAAAAAAAGTTGTGCGCATGTGAGAGGAAGACAAAACTACCAGACCTGTCGGAGTCACCTTTCCCTGCTTAACATCAGGGATGTTAAGAGAAGTGCTGTTAGCTTTCACCCCTATTGCCATTGCTGTTGAGGGTCATGCAAGTCATTCTGCTCCACTGCTGTAGTTGGACCTGGTGAGTCATCTTGTGTGGATATCCCTAAAGCACTTACACTTCTATCCTGCGTATTTACTCATTTTTTATTTGGTGCCTTCTTGACACTGATAATCACAGCATTAACACATTTATGCAGGAATTCTCAGAATAATTCTGCTTAGTCCCAACCAGGATTTAGGGTGTTTCCATTTAATTTGCCAGCTGAAAAGAACGTTAGTGTCAAATCAGCAGATTACAGGCTTATAAACCAGGAGTCTTAGAGGTTGCCAGTGGCTTGCCATGCCATTTTGCAAAAAATCACTTAGTCCCTTAATGCCTAGCTTATCCACATAATAAGGAAAATACTGGCTGACAGCAAAGGAATGATGTGAGGTTAAGTTTTTTTTTGTAATTAAGTATTGAAATCCTCTGATTAAAGATTTATGAAGGGATAAAACACCCGTAGCATTTGAGGGAAAAGATGTGTGGGAATATTCAGAATAGAGTTTTCTTTTTGTCTCCTGTTCCTACCTCTAACACAACAGAAGCATTATTTCTCTGAAACTTCAATTTAAATATAAAAGTCATTTAAATTTTAAAATGTGGTGGAAACTACACCATTTTTAAATGGGTGGACAGCATCACATAGCATTTAAACATGGGGATAAGCGAGATGACAATAGGCAGACAAAAACTGAATTTAAGATAGTCTTTAGAGAAGCAGAAACCTTCATCGGTAAGCATCATACCAATTCAGTGATTTGGAAACAGGAAGGGAACATATGGCATAAGAGGGAGAAAGGAGGAAGAGAAAATCTGGTAAGGACCAAAGAGAAAGCCTCCACACAACACCAACCAACATTTACCAAGTGCCCCTTTTATTCCTTTCCACATACAGTGCAGAACTACTTCTGGGATCCAGACCTACTTGCCAAACACAATCTCCAATAAAAGAGACAAGTGGGTTTCATTCCAACTGCAGTCATGTTTGTTTGAATTTTACTTCCGTGTTTTAGTGCCAACAAACTTACTTTAAAATAACCACATTAGTATTTTTTGGCATAGCATGCCACATAGTACTTATTACTTTGCCAGAACAAAGTTAAACAAAGAAAGTAAGTTTGAGGCACAAATACTGTGTGTTCCAGAATTTACAGTGACCTTAATACTGAAGTCCCTGAGCTGTTAGCCCTTACAGCATTTAATGCTGTTAGTTTACAAGGTATGTAATACTTCACTGAGGTGTAACTGCACTTCAAAAAGCAGGGATAGGCTGAAAGACCGGAGAAGAGCAAACTGATGACCACTTTCAGGTATTTCAAACAAGTAGCATCCTTGGTAAACTAATGGAAAATTAGTTTAAACTAAAAAGGCAGACTGAAGGAGAAACAGAAACTAACCTCATTACTGGAATCTAAATCAACTTCATCAAGTCTGGAAGCTAAAGCAGGCACACTATAGATAGTTATATGATGATACATCAAAATGCATATAAAATGTTTAGTATTCATAAAGACAGAATGAAGTGTCACACAGAAATTATTGTAACATCAATACCATAAATCAGTAACTTACTCCCAAAGTGTTATATTTGATATTTTCCCTGCCTGCTAAGAAATACATCACAGACACTAAAATAGAAGGAAAAAAAAAATACAGGAAATGTAGGAAAAATCATTACATGGAGTTTGAAAATAACGGTATTACTTACAAAGAAATTATTACAAAGATATTCAGTATAATGAGCAGTACTTAGAATACATAATGAAAAGTCTTTTTCTTTCTGTATGAAACACAAGAATAGAGAAATATTCATGAACACTAAAGAATTACAAATTGGAAACTGAAAAAGGACTCTATCACTGAAAACCTAAAACTCATCCAGAGTCAAAGACTAACTGGATATTCAGATAGGGAAAAACAAAAGATTAAAAAACAAAAAAAAACACAAAACAGAACCCCACAAAATCCAAAACCCAGAAGTGCTAAAAGAAAAACATAGGAAGGAAACAGACTTGAAAACAACACCAGAACTTGGGAGAAAACATCCATGTGAGAAAGCTCTATCTAACCTAGCAGCTGAAGTGTGCCTTTTGCTCTTTTCTGAGGCAGACTAGTGAGTTCAACGATAAAGCATAACCTCTGCTGCACTCCTAAACTTGTTGGTCGAACAACGGAACTAAGATTACTGGTTGTTCAGCCTGGTTTCCTAAGAAAACTGAAGTGATCATTGTCACATAAGCAGATACAGAATAAGGAGGTTAGTTGTTGTTTTCAGGTAGCCCACCTAATGAAAAATAAAGAAAAGTGATCAACCTCTGAAAGAAAATAGGCAGCACATGAAGATGTTTGTATTCCGACTTCAATTAAATTATTTTCTCCAAAGCAGAAAAAACACATCTACCTCCCATCCCACCTTTCAGTCTTTAAAATTTCCCATTTACGTCCCCTCCTGATACCTGGTTGCTCTGTTTGCCTTTCCGTACATTTCATTCTCCAGGCCCTCTTTCCCTCCTGCTGTTAAGGCAGCTTTCTTGCCATATACATGGCACTATCCAGATACGTCTTTTACAGGCTTGTTCAGCTTCATAGCCCATTTATCTAGGCTAGAGACAGTTGCTTGTTACTCATTCTCTTCCTCCACCATCTTTACATCATTCCCAGTAAGGCCTTTAAAAAGAATATGCCAAAGAGTAAGCAACAGTTAATTAAACAACTAAGTGCTGCACATTTCACAAAATCATTAACGTTTCCCCACATTTTCTCCATATACTCCCTGTCCATATACTGTCATGTCCTGAAATATGTCTACTGATGCTGACACAAAACATTCAAACGGCAAGATTCCCAAGAAAAGCAAGAATATCTGCTTAGTTTCTCAAGCTTGTCTGTTTCTTACTTATTTTCAGAATGAAACAGTGAGTATAAAGCCACTCTTTCAAACTGAATCCTAGAACACGAAATATTTGTATCATAAGAGATGCTAACGAGTGAAAACTCTTTTGCAAGGAGCTTTAAATTTGCAGTCGGGCCCCATGGTAGCTATTGAAAGGCCGGGTAGGTCAGATGAAAAAGTACTGGGAGGTGGTAAAAAAAAAAAAAAAAAAAAAAAAGAGAGAGACAGAAGAGACAGAGAGATCTACTTACTCTTTCCTTGGTATCCAGGTGTGAGATTTGAACTCCACTGGCCATACTAGCACCAGACACAACATCTAGGTTTTGAGACTTTTCAAGCATTATGCAATCCTCCATCATCTGTTCTGTATGTCCATCTTTGTTTCTCTCAGCCAGGCATCCCAGGTGGAGCTTAGCACCCTCCACACAACAGAGCCACTGCACAGT
Source organism: Limnodromus scolopaceus (assembly GCA_028565335.1). Taxonomy (NCBI): domain Eukaryota; kingdom Metazoa; phylum Chordata; class Aves; order Charadriiformes; family Scolopacidae; genus Limnodromus; species Limnodromus scolopaceus. The sequence goes on along the minus strand of JAOXNO010000041.1, from coordinate 53,603,317 downwards.
CATCCTGTACAGCAGTTAAGAGAGTCCACTTTGGGACACAAACCAGAGCACAGACATCCAAAACCCAGCTATTCTAGGTCATTCTTTCCTTCACTTTAGGGAAGCCTCTCAGTGGCAAAATGCTTGCATTTTCCCTTGTATACACTTTAAAGAGGGTAAAAATGTGTTCCCAAACCTCATTTTACAGGTATGAAAACATGTAGCAGTCATGTAGGACCTCACTTTCAGCTGCTTCTGCAACACTGAAGATGCAAAAAGGTTCCTTTGAAGCAACTTGCATACCACATGAAATTCTTGAGAAAGGCATCTTTTGCAAGCCAAAATGCCAATGCACTCCTGTCTGTGACCATGCAGGCTGGTAAGAGTGATGGAACTCCATAAAGCTGAAATAACGAGGGCCTTCAAATGTAAAGTAATGGAAATAAATTCCTTAAATTTCAGACAAGGATTTGCCCTTCAAGGAACAGAGAATTAAGTCCAAGATACAGCAGTATATATAGCAGTCCAAGGTTTTATTTTAGGTACAGACACATTTCTGCATCCAGAACCTTAATCTTAGAGATGCCACATATGAAAGCAAACAATTCTGTTTCATTCCATGCTCCTCTTCAGAAAAACAGAAGTCACACAGAGATTAGCTGTCCTTTAGACAGACACCAGCTTCCATGTATTCTGAACATCATTCCAGGAATCGGTCATTAAAAACTTAAAATAAAAAGCTAAATACTACTAGACAAAATGCACTTTTAAACACACTGGATTTGGAAGAATTCCACAATGAATACTTTATTTGGTAGATTTAAAAAATATATTAAGTCTGGATTGAGACTTTCTGTCAGCGTCTGAAGTTGGGTTTTAAAAATTCCTATTCCTGAAACAAAGCCTAGAATTTACTCTAAACATCTGAGAATTCATAGTGGAGTTACTAGAAGTGATATATCTGCTTGCTACCTTAGTTCTCTCAGACATTCTTACTTGGATTAAGAAATAATATTTAAATGTCTTTGTTCCAATCTGGAAAAAAAAGCAAGAGTTATTAAGATCTCATCTAAACAAAATTATATTTTTAGCTCAAACATAAAACTGCTCTTAGCTACTTTACTACTAGACAGGCTGTAAAGATGCTTGAAAGTCCAACACCAGGGCCCTGATTTGCAAGGCAATCTAAACAGCATTCCCCGAAAGCCATTCCAGCTACACGCAGTTATAGTGCAGCCTGCACAGCCTCCACTGACCTGAGGCATTCCAATTCTACATCAAGTGAAAAATCACAGCTTAAGTACTAATCACACATTGCCATTAGTACTTGTACTAGTACATCTTCCTGGCCTTTGTGCCCAAACTGGAAATGGCACACCTACCCTCTCTTCCTGGAAATTGCCACTCCCCATTTATAAATAGCTTAAGGTTCCATTTCTTCTACTGTCCTTTGGGTGCTCAAGAGACAGGATCCTTCTTCAGGCTTCACATATTAATACTGCCATTATCTTTCTACCACAATGACCCATGGCACTTAAAGACATCAGCACACTATTCTGTAACAACAACCAATACAGAATGGCCTGAGGGCCACGCGGAGATATGTACCAGCAGCAGCTTAGCCCAGTTCAGAAAAAGGCCCTTTATGGCAAAGCATCTCTTCAGGATGTAGGCTAGAATAATGTTGTTCACTACAGGACCTCAAAGCAAGAGGAGGTATGCTGTTGTGTGTAACACCTGCATCACTGAAGAGCCCAAAACAGAAGATCTCATGTCCAAAACCAATCACCGCTCGGCAACTCCTGAGCAACACTGTTTTACACTGCAGCTTCCCTGTTCCTCACACATCATACCTTCTAAGATTTTTAAATGAAAAACAGAATTCAGTTTCTGTTTTCAGTTACAGCACTTATTTTTTACTGTTTCATTCTGAATGTAGAAGGTGGGATAGGTAACTAAGCAATTGTGAGCAAAATCCTAAAGCCCATAGAACAAAATAAGCCATTTAGGGAGACTACAGCCATAATGGCCAAATTTTATTTGATGTAATTATTTCACTTATTCTGTATCTCAGGTAGCTTCACCAGGTGTTTCAACCAGCAGCCATGAATTCTCAATGGTTGTCACTAGTATCATGTGGTAACAAATACACGAAGAAAGCACGTAGCAGAATTGAGATTAATAAACTGCAATCTTGATCTAGATATCAGATAACCAATGCACATTTCTTTACTGTTTAGCAAGTGATCAAGCAGAAGATAAACAACTCTTTATTGTGGCCAAAGGTTCTCAACTGATTCATGAGCAACTGAACACATTTGGCATCCTGCCTGTCAGAGAGATAACCCTGTCCTGTTGAACTAAAGCAGTGAATTTTCCTGCCTGCAAACTTAAAATCACAAAGAAGTTGCTATGTAACCAGGCACTGTGTTCTCAATCAGGCCATTCTGCCCTACAGCTGGCTAAATCAGTCTACAACGATTTGTAGAATGAACAAGAAAAATTCTTGTCAACAATAAAACATCACGATGTCTTCTGGGGCAGAGGAGGAATAGTTGGGCTGTAAATTGACCTACTGCAAGTCATGAAACCTCACAGATACAAAGCCATTGACCTTGACATAGCCAGGAAGGAGGAAGTACCCTCCTTATGACCTTGCCTTCTCTCCAACCACAATTCCAGCTGAAACAATTAGCCACAAGTAACCTGCAATTGGAAACTAACTTCCAGGATTCACCTGATGGCTACTGTCAGTCAGAGATACACAGATAGTAGTATTCTGTACTTGTGCACATAAACAGTCTGTACTCTACACCATGACCTTTACCAGGAAACAAAGTAAACATATCACCTGGCCGTACCGTCAGAGCTATTACCAGCAATCCATCACTTGCCAGTAGACTGGAAGAGCAAGACTGCAGTTACTAGAAAGCAAGAGGTTCCCAGGGCACAGCACCGGCGGCGGCACTGAGCATCAATGACAGCATTTCATCACTGGAGTCTGCTTGGCCTGGCACTGCCCTCGCACTGGTTTTGGAAGGAGGTGGCTTGAAGGACTAAACACCTCTTCTCCCCAGCTTTACAGCATATACAAATCATACAGGCTGCCACCTGCAATACATTGAGAAAACTCAGGTCGTGTATACCAGTTTGGTGGAGAAAGACTGCAGGATTCTCTTGCCTGAAATCCAGTGTCATCAGAGCTGCACGGCTGTGAATCCACACCAGCTTCACCACTGGCCAGAAAGAGGAGAGAATTACAAAACAAATCAAGCCAACACCCTCCAAAACCCAAAACAGTGAAGAAGGCCAAACCAAGCCAGAATCCCCACCTAGCTCCCTCATAAAAGGAAGTTCATCAATTCAACCTATCTATACAAGCCTTTTCCAAACAGTTCTACAGAGCAAAGGCCTAGACCATAGGTATTGACTATTTTCAAAGACCATTTGGGAGTGATCATTCCATTTTCTGCTTAATGTATTTGTAAACACAAGAGTGTAAAACTTGTGTGCTGTAGAATCAGCAGGCATTCTGTTTTTCAGTTCAAAGAAAATCAGAGAATCAAATTACATTTTCACAGAATCACAGAATCTTCTAGGTTGGAAGGGACCTTAAAGATCATCTTG
>JAOXNO010000041.1:53587862-53599611 GCA_028565335.1 Limnodromus scolopaceus | reverse complement strand
CATCACTAAACCATACCTCCCAGCACTACATCAACCCGTCTTTTGAACGCCTCCAGGGATGGTGCCTCAACCACCTCTTGCTGTATGAAATAATTCTGTATTCTTAAATTTGAAATAACTCTTCTAAACAACAACAAAAAAAGCATTTATGAAGACATGACATTATTATATGAAAAATACGCAGAGCCTGAATGGGATTAAGCTACGTTATCCTACTTAGAAATTACTTATAGCAGAGAGAAACAAATATTGATTGCCAAGTGACATGAAAATATTGAACAGAAAACTAACTAAAATGATTGAATAAAAAAAGTCAGTCAAATAAACTTTGAAGGAATAAAGTTTTGCTGAAAACAAACAAGAAATCTAGTATTTCACTGAGTATGGATGCATGTAAATTGGACTGAAGTGATTTAGTAAAAACAGATGCTACAAACATTTGTAAAAGCCAGAATGTTGATATTATAAGCAATTTTTTAAATGACTTTGAATTTAGAAGGCAGGTTCCTCTCTACCACGACCCAAATAAATCTTAATTTATTTGAGCTACCAGAATGGAGTAAGTTTCTCTCTCCAACAGACACAATTCATTAATACAAACTGAACAGATGCCTATTTAATGGCATCCAAACTTCAGCTTGCTGGCCCTTGATGAAGCTCAGGGTATATAATATACATCTTGTAGGACTGCAAATACGGAAGGCTGTGTCTATTTTTGATCTTCAGGATAAATCAAAGTCTTCTACATAAGAGTACTGTCATATGGTGTCCTTTTTAACTCAAACATATTTTATGTTAACAGCCCTGATAAATTCTTATCTATAAGAATAACCTACTCAAAATTCTTACTAGCAAATAAACTGTAACTACAATGCCTTGCTACATGCACAAATCACATATCAGATTACAGAAAAACGTTACAATTAGAGGCAAATGAAACACTGTCATTTCACAGCAATTTGTATAATTCGATGTGCCTCAAAAGATCAAGAGCAAAAAGAAACTGGGCGGGTGTACAAACTCCTGAGGTCAGGGTGATAAATGAAACCACTTCCAAAATAAGCTTTCCTAATTAAGGCTTCTAAACCAGACCTGGCTTGCATTCAGTTAATATCACTCTTACAAGTAATCTGAAATATTCTTGATAAAATATTTTTAGTATCAACACCAGCATAGTAAAACCAGTTGAAGGTCATTGAAAAAAATAAAGTTCAGACACAGAAAAGATAAACAAATTCATCCCTAAAACTACACAAAATATTTTGAGAACTCCATACTAAAATCAGTTCAAGATTGTTTGTTTATAACTGTCATCTTAATGTATTATAATCTGAGCATTAAAAATACAAACAACGTATCTGCCTGTTCTTGGATTATATCTACTGAATTCCACTTATTTATCCCCACAGGCACACCTGGATTACTAAAAGCAAGGTGAGTGGGTTTTAGTTAAAAGACAGAAACATTGTATATACAGTTTTAATCAAGTTCATGTCATTCCATCCTCCTGAAGAAATATTTAATTTACTTAATTAGAAAAATGGCTCTTTATATTATACTCGTATTTGTTTACTGCACTAAAAAATTTAATTTGCATAGCAAAACTTCTTCATTTGCTAGGCCACTAAATGACCATTCAGCACTACAAACCGAAGAGAAATGTAACCTATTCTCTGAAATACAAATATTTCATAGCGGTCTTTTTAAACAGTCAACTGTTAACTCGGTGTTGGTATAAGGACTTTTTTTATTTATCTAATTTTGACATATTCTTTGGTATGTCACTTTAATCTCAGAAAAAAAATAATGCTAAGGATTCCTTTACATTCTGTGTGATTTCCATTACCATACACTTACAATATATGTTATATATATATTTTATATATAGTATTTTAATATCTTATAATATATTAAAAACTTATCCATGAAATGATACAATATACATTTGAATCACAGTCAAACTGTTAAGAACTGAACGGAATGGATAAAATGCTAAAAGAACAATGAGATTTACGGAAACACAAAAAATTAAATACCTAAAAGCACTGGGAATGGCAGTGTACAAGGGTAACAGGGGACACATGCTTTTTAAGGGCATGGGATGCATTTCTACATAAAACACAGCAGACAAGCAGGACATGCCTTAAAACGTACATTGACTTACACACACAAATAAAAATTACTAATTGTATTTTGATTAATCTTCTGAAGCCTGTGAAATGATCCATGTTTATAACACCCGACTAACCTTCAGTGCTTTGCCAAAAGACAAGAGGGGTTTGTTGTTTTTAGTTTTTTCATCCTCCTAAGAACAACAAGGATAAAAATGCAAAGGACATAGACTCAGTCCTGGACAATAATACCTGTGACTCTGCATTATAAGAAACAGCTAGGTATTTGCCAAGATAAGGCATTAAGATTCGGAAGACAGCTTTTGATTGCTAAAGCAATTTCATTACTTTAGAAGGCATTACAAATACTTCCACTCCTCATCCCTCATAATAAAAACTGTTTAAACACTTTTGAAATAATGCAAATATTTATTCTCTTTGATAAGAATTAATCATCAATTTGAAGGTAAAGTCCACAATGACCAAGAAACAATCCTACCCTTCTCACGAGGATCTTTCACAAACCTGGTATGTAAGTGCTGAGAGACCCAGTGTTAACATTTATGAGCCAGGAATATCCAACATTCATTGCCCTAATTAATTAAGATAGCAGTACACCAATTTCAGGCAGGTATTCTAACCACAAAGCAAGCTTTGAAAAACATGGCATTAAATAAACAATGCACATTTAAAGTTACAGGATGGAAAACTCAAAACAGTTAGCAAGAGACCAGTACAAAATCCTTATATTATCTCAGGCATTTAGTATATGAAACACAGGAAAAAAAATACAGGGTTTCAAATGAAACATTAGAATCTTTTTGCAAGGACTGAACACTGATACATACCTAAGATAATAGTTTTTCATAGCACTGTTTACAGACCATCAGCTTCAGTCAGTCATTCAGTCAGTCATTAACCGTTCTCATGATTAAGCCTGAAGCATTCATAAGCATTCAAAAGTGAAGCACTGTCATTAAAAAGGACCACACTTGCCCTCTCCCCATTTGCTGAAAAAATCATTAACGCCTTCACTCCTCTCTTTCTGCCTAGGGAAAGAAAGCGAGGGGAGGGAAGAAGATAAGAGCAAAATACCGCCTACCTCATTGCCATCATTTCCTCCCAACAGGTCATCCACACATAGAAAAAGCACTGAAACTGGTCTCTACATCAGTTTCAGTGCTTCAGACTGGCTTAAGGGAAACAAACCATAACTAGCTTGTTTTATGTAACTGATGTAAGTTTGAACATTTAATGTTAGTTGATTTTACACCGATATTAAAACCACTTGCTCTTGGAGATGCCCTAGCATGACCACATCCAATTAGTGCCATCATTCTTTCACATGTTTCAAGACTAAGGCAATCAATCTAAATACAAAATATCAAGAAACCATAATTACAATATTATATCCCAGGTAATTCCTAAAAATAGGAAATTGATGTTTTAACAGAGTTGCATTATTTTAATTAGCTCTCAGCATTAGTCCTTGGCCACACAACTTCTGTAGCTGAGATGACAGTAGCTTTGCATTACTACCTTTGCATCACCTTCTGGGTTTCCTGCCATCAAGAACTGAAATTCTTTCCATATTTGGGAGGAGGAGGGGGCTGAAGGAGGTGTTCTTTATTACAGAGCTGCTATGACTTTCATTGTCGAAATGCTCCTTGTGACGCCCCTGATCTTTGCTGTTATCTGTATTTGTGTTGTAGCTGTGCGCAAAAGAGCAATACGCAAGGCACCACACAAAATCAGAAAAGGTCTGTCTTTACAGCTTAAGCGTACTCTAGCTGTATTTACACACACTATTCATTTTAAAATAAAAATGTTTTAACTGTAGTAAAATGCAATGCAAACAATAAAAGGCAAAAGTACCATGCTCTTTTAATTAAGGGATATAATTTTAAAAATAAGATTAAAAAAATAGTATCTATAAAAAAGCAAGCCTTTTGTTTCCTTTCCAGTTCAACAAACATACGTGTGAGAAATTAGACTTTTTCCTCAGTTTTCATTTTACTCATCACCACAGGATGAAAAACTTCAAAGTCTGGAAATACTCACATTACTGCTTCTTTATCTTATAAATGAGATATGAAAATACATGCAAAGAAGTGGTAAATGGAATAAATGATATATAAACACCTCCATTAAAACCTAAGAGAAGATGAGATCTAGCGAGTAAGTGACAATCCATCATAACTCAACATTTGGTTTTTATTACTTTACATTTAATTGCAGGTGCTCACAAAGTTTAAATAAAGTAAGTGATCTCTGCTTACTAAAAATATTTTAAGAAATCATAGTATTAATTAGTCACCAGTAACTTGTCTTTGCTTTGAAATAATGTTTACATAATGTTCCATTAGCAAACACGTCCCAGACAGTACTTCCTAGGGGTACATTAAAACCAGATGTAACAAGCACATACAAGGTTTAGGGCAGTATCAGAAAGAAGCCGCTGTATTTCAGCTGCAGGATGCTGAAAAACTTTCACTCTTCAACTTTTTACAAATGTAACAGAAATTACTCACATAACCTGACACCAGTTCCCACATTGTCCATTCCCACAAACTACATGGGGCAGAACGGGATGAATTTCTTCCTGCAGTGCTGCACGCAGCTGCTGAAATCCCAGTGTCACGTCCTGATCACTTTCCAGAATCACCATAAATGCCTTCTCTACATTGAGCTACCAGCACAATCAATACTTACAACCCCTAGCTGCAAGGAGGTTTTTTGCCTATAGAAATTTTTAATCAACACATCTGCTAAGTAATGTTTTTTAGACTGCTCTATCCAATTATTTTGGATATTTAAGCACCCACTTCTCTTCCAAGATTCTCCCAGTTCTCCCTATGACAACTTCACCATCCTGATGACCCACTCTTTTTTTTTTTTTCCTGCTCCCTTTTCAAAGACTCCTTGTGATCTCCCCAATACTTCAGTTGCTGTTTCCATCCCTAACAGCTTCCGAATTTAGGAACTGCCTATAACATGAAATCTTGTGATCATATTCAGGCATTTGCAAACCAGAATTTTTATACAAGACTAAAAAAAACCCTGGCCATTCCTAATGGAAGTATTTCTTCTCATCCTGTTTCAAGATTTATTTTAGCTCTGTGGAAAATGCCAAATTTCATATCCTTACCATGCATTCAAAAATCAGAATTGTCTCAGTACCAAAAAGTACACAACTTTTTACATGCTAATTTTAAATTCTAAAAGGGAATAGTTGATAAATATGCTACTAAAATAAAATCTCATGAAACAGGACACCCCTTCTGTGCAAGCATTTAGATTCAACAAGCTAAAAATCTCAAACATACTACATGATTAATCCATTATACTGAAACGATTTTCTCACTTAAAAAAGGAGCAAGGGGAGGCAGATTAGTCTTTACACTAACAATGAAAAACGAAACATTAAGCATAAAATGAGATACAATTTTCATATTTCCAAAGGCCTACTACAATACGCTAATAGAAGGGAACCTTAAACTATGAGATCTGTGTTACTGACGTCCTTTGAAGAGAAAAGATCAAGAACACACATAAAACGCCTGCGATGACTTGTGGACCTGTTTTCCAGTTTTGTTATGTCATCTGAAATGGAACAGATCCAGAGAAGTATCAATGTGCTAAACAGTTCTTCTGCATAGAGAAATACTTTGAAGCCAAGTGAAGCCGTTTGAACAGGTTTCATGAGGTTTAAGCTTTTGGCACAGAAAAAGTAATTTTGTAAGAAGCTCAAAATTAGAATGGCTCTAGAAGTATTTAAAGACACACAAAAAACCTGCAGTGGACTTCTCTAGACCAAGAAAACATTTCCCCTTATGCATGACATCCTTGGTACTACAAAGAAATTACAGCTGGAATACCAGAGACTGTGTGAAACTACTACTCTCTAAGACTGTACAAGATACTTGATCTATTACTCTATCTATTCAGAGATCTATAACTCTGATCTATTCCTGATTTAACATTCTAAAATGTCAAAGCCATTCCCAGCTCACTTGTGTTCCAACAGATTAATTTTGAATTTTGCCATCTAAGATAAAGCTCTGCGATTCCATTTCAGAAGCTTCCAAGTGTTTGTTCAGCCTAAATGTACATTGTAAACTTTACATCACAAATGACACGTTAGTCTAGAAGATTTTTCCGTCTGCATTGCAGGTTAAAAACAGTACAATAAGGATCTAGAAGACTACACAAGATGTTTTGTTGTTTATAAAGTGTCAGAAGATAAGTATACCACAGGCTTCAGTGGATTTCTTTAAGAAAAAAAAAAAAAAATCTTCAAAAGTGGAGAAACCTTATCACCAGATCTACCCAGATTCACTTTTACACTTCACTTTATTCTCCAATGCTTGTGCTTGAAAGATTTTTTTAAACTAATTTAATTAACCAAAATATACTATTAATTCTGTAGGCATAGTCAAGGAAAGTTAAAAGGAGCTTCAACAGTCTTAGAATTGTTTAAATGACTGTTTAAATGATGAACAAGTACCACAGTGTAGAAGCAGCTACTTGTAGTAAAATTTCCTCAGGATGGCAGCATAAACCATTCTGATGAGTGCTAAATGACAATACACATTCCTACTCATACAAAACAGTGAGTTCTGAACTGCTTTAGAAAAAGTGTTTACTACTTTCAATTTTCTTCCTCTTCACACTGCCATTTCTACACTGAAGTCTTATTTAGTCCCCAGAATTCCATAGGAGTATTATTCTACTTCACATATATAATTTATCAAGAAAGAAGAGAAACCACCCTGCGGAGTATTTTCACAAGTGGTATATCATTTTATGCATCTATCCTATATGCTCCATTAGATTTTGTACCATTTGTATGTTCAATTTTAAAATGTCTATGACAACTGCACGATCTTTGTGTGCAGCTGAGGTTTCACTAAGTTGAGGTTTCAATCAGTATCTATGAAGTTCTTATGATAGAATCATAAAATCATAGAATTGCCTAGGTAGGAAGGGACTTTTCAGATCATCTAGTCCAATCATCAGCCTAACACTGACAAAAACCATCACTAAACCATATCTCTAAACAGTATGTCTACCTGTCTTTTAAATACCTCCAGGGATGGTGGATGATCTTCCATGAAGTTCTGTTTGCTTTTAATGTTTCTGCATTACAAGGAGGACAACACCATGACTGCAAAGATTCGACTATTTTCTTGGAAGTAACAGTAATTCCAAAATTAGCCAGAAGGATTCTGAAAATCTTGCATTTTATCATACTGACCTTCCACAGTATATAAATTGCAAAGATTTATAGCCAGTTGTATAGTTTTATAAGGTATGGAATTCACTGAGTTGAAAATACGCATAGATTTCAGCTTATAAATAGATTATATCAATTAAGTCTGTGTTGATTAAGAATAGATTTGAGATTAAAAAGATCACCATGCTTGGAAATACTTTGTTTAAAGGCTCTTACTAGTACAGTTCACTCTTTTCAGACTGTGCTGCAACCAAGGCATTGCTGAGGCTACTACCTCCAAAAGCGCATCACCTCACACTTCGAAAGGTCAGTCAACATCCCGCTCGGACCAGCCACTGTAACTGTACACCTAGTTGTTCCTTACCCCAGTTCTATCAAAATTATCTTCGCTTCTGAAAACCATGCAGGAAAGCATTAAGTAACCCAGACAGCCAAGACACCAAGTTAGAAAGAGTTCTGCTGGCTGATCCAAGCGAACAGTAAACTCCTGGGACAGAAAAGACAGACAAGTAAGAGTAAGTGAACACCTCAATCTCTGGCTCAGTTGCAAGTTCCTATCTGTCTACAGCCTTTAAAAGTGCACTAAGCCCCCACTAGTCTCTCTCTTAGAACACCTACACAGAATTCAAACATCAGAAGAGCATCTTTATTTATTTCATTTTCAAATTACTGACTAGCTGTGCTTAAATATAAAGGAAAAAGAAAAAAAAATCATTCTGTTTTAGATAAAATAGAAGCTAGAAGAAACATAAATGAAAATTTCTAACCCATGAAGTGCAAAATGGATATATTCATTCTAGAAGTTTAACTCACAGCACATGTTGCAATATTACAGCCTGTATGACTTGGTAGTTCACACAACTTGGTATTCCTGGACAGAGCAAACAAATATGTTTGCACGCAGACAGAACAGCCAAAAGCAGAAGTAAAGGGAGCTTTGGCTGTAGTTAAGCTCTTCCTTAACCATCTTTTTTCATGTCTTAGCAGTTTTACCTCTGCAATGGTAAGAAGGGTAGTTAAAGCCAATTTTCTCAAAACAGACTTAGGTTACACTGACTGAAAAGATGGACCATATCTTAATTTGAGGGTTTACAATAAGAAGATTAAAACAAACCAGCAGTATCTTTGTTTTTAAGAAATATACTCACTGCATAGTAAACAGGCACTACATCAAAGAAAAAGTAGCTTTATAATGAAAACACATCTCCCAAACATTTATGGTTTCTAACAGAATTATTATTCCTCCAGAAACCTCCTGTTTTCTTCTCCATACACCCTTACAGTACACCTATTTTGCCCAAGACAGAAGCAGAGCTTTACCACATTTCCTCTGCTAACAGGATTTTTCAAATGAGCAACAAAGATTGGAAACATCTGCAGCTTCAGAAGGGGATTGTCTTATTACAGTAGCAATAAAAAGAATAGATCAAGCAGAGGAAAAAGCCAAGTTTTCCATCTAAAAGACCAGTTACTAGGTTTAAAAACCACAGCCTAAGATCAAGATTCTGCCACTGGTATGTCCATTTCTGTTTATTATTATATAACAGCAACAATGTAATAATAGGAGTCCAATATGAATTTACAGCTTTTTGTTTCTTTAAGTGATGTTAGCTTAATTCAAGAAACATGATGAGGTCAATTGAGTTATGTGAAAAAACTACCCAGATGTAATTAGAAACCATGACTTCTACCATTTTTAGCAAGGCACTTCTTCAAACATATAATGAAATATTCATAGCCATATTGTGACAGAAGAGCCTACAACCAACTTAAAAGAAGCAAGAGGAATGGCATGACAGCCTATCAATTCAAAACGGAAAAAAAATCCAAAAGGTGTATTTGGCAAGACAAACTTACACTCCCAAATTATTTTTTCCTCCAGTCTCATCTCTCACTGTTAGAGACTAGGAAAAAATACCAATTTTTACAGAGATATAACTATGCAATAAATACACCATGAAGAAATTTTTTTCAGATATCAGACAAAAGGTTTCATATGTAGGAGATAATTATCCCAACACAAGTTTAAGTAAAAAAAACCAAACAAACAAGGGAAACGAACACTCAAAATTAGATCCTAATTAGATCAAAGCATGACCTAACAACTGAAAGTACAGAAACGCAGAGATAATGCATAATGTATGTTCTACAGTAAACTGATCAGTAAGCGGGAAGTACCCTACCATGAGCCACCATTGTAATATGGCAGTGAAAAAGACAAAATTCAATGCCAGAATATATCATGACAGGTATTTCCAGAAGAGACAAGGAAATATTTTAAGCAGCCTTTAACTGTAAGTGTTTCATCACGACTTTATCAAGAATATCATGCAGCATTTTAGATAATCCACATTTAGAAAGAATCAAATAGGTCTATATTAAAAGGACTTTCTGTTATCTAGGGAAGAGATCAGGACACATCAAGTACTCTGTCATTTGCAACAAGCTAGGGCACATCTACTTTGCAAAATGCAGCACAAGGCAGAGAAACTTGAGCTAAAGCAAGCCAAGCTAGTGTCTGAACCAGACTGACTGATAATGGAACACTACGAGACATCTGATAGCTCAGGCACATCATCCTGCAGACATGACTACACTGCTTTTGGCTGAAAACTAGTGTCTCTGACCTGCACTGTGCTACACAGGTATATGAGCTGGGCTTCGTATTCAACCCGCTGCACAGTGTAGACATGCATTAACATGTAGCTTATTCAACCCTTTATTTTGTAGGGTGTAAGACCGGTCTGTTTAAAAGCAAACAAACCAAGCAGTAACATAAATACCAGAGAAAGGAAAGTTGCCTTCTAACAACTGTAACTGCAGTCAACCAACAGATACAAACAGCCACTAGTAAATACAAGTCAGAACTTAAAACAGAGTTCCCAAAATTTCTTTATTTCTAACACAATCTGGTAGGTACAAGAAAAAGGAAGAAAAAAAACCTAAACAAACATCAAAAAATAGATGCAAATTAATCAGCCCATGAGATCATTTAAATGAAGTGGTGAAAATCAGAAGACATAACCAAGTCAATACCTGCTTGTAGACAGCCTATTGTCTGCAAAAATTAGAAATAGAAGTTAATTCATATATTAACTAGCATTTTGTAACACTGCTCATCCAAAGAACTCATGGTTGTTCGTAAATATCAATCAATATTTTGGATTTTACTATATCTCTGAAGCCTTGAAACTTCTCCAATTGTGCAAACACCTACTTGTGAATTTCAAAACTTCTCAATTAAGAATACCCAAAAGAAGTCTTTGATCTGCAGCATACCAGAAGTTAATCTGTTATGACTTTTATCATGCTAAACTACTACACAAACTAAGGTTTAACTCAATTTTTTTTCCTGTTTTCTTAAACTGCCCTTTAAATAAGCAGTTAGCACAAGCTACAAGCATTATTGTTCAGCAAATTCTTAAAACTTAAAAGTCATGTTTCAGTTTGATGAAAAAAATAGCTTTCCCATGTCATGAAGGTATTACATTATGCAATACTTAAAAATTCCTTAGATTCTGAAAATGATTATTTCACGTCCACAGTAGTTTACTTACACACATAGGATTTTGTTCCACAACTACAAACTTCCCACAAAGCTCTAACTGGGCAGCATATGTTTCATGGATCAAGAGAATTCAATACCTGTTCAGTTGGATGTCCCAAACAACGATGTCTTCCTCAGCTATGAAATTACTTTTTTTTCCTTTTTGTTTTTGTAATTAACATACATGGGGTTATCTGGTAAAAACTCACCAAGCACTAACCCTCTCCCGTCTGTGGTCTCTTCAGTCCAGCAAAGGGATCTGACCTGGCCTCCAGCAATCTGATGCCAGCAATGGTACTGGAACCTTCACCTTCTTCCCCTTCAACCAGGTGAATGACAAGGGCATCAGAATTTGGGTATTTTCTTCTTGCTGGCAAAGAAGGGCCTCAACTACCACACACCATTTCATTAAGAATTAATTAATTAATCTGATATGATCCTAAGTCCAGAATACCAGGAATCCAAACTTCCTCTGGAATCATTAGATTATCCCAAAAATATAAAACCCTTTTTGCTGCAGTTCTACCCATACAGCCAGGATAACCGATTCGCTAAGAGAAAGATGTAAAAAGCTTCAAATGACCAAACTAAATCTAGAGAAAGGAAGAAATCATTATAGAATCATAGAGTGGTTAGGTTGTAAGAAACCTTAAAAATCATCTAGTTCCAACCCCGCTGCCATGGGCAGGGACACCTCCCACTAGACCAGGTTGCTCAAAGTCCCTAAAGGGACTCTTTATCAGGGAATGTAATGATATGACAAGGACTAATGGTTTTAAACTGAAAGAGGGGAGATTTAGATTAGATATTTGGAAGAAATTCTTTACTGTGAGGGTGGTGAGACACTGGAACAGG
>JAOXNO010000041.1:53552479-53574746 GCA_028565335.1 Limnodromus scolopaceus | reverse complement strand
GAGTACAGGGGGACGATCACCTCTCGGGTCCTACTCACCACACTGTTCCTGAAGATATTTAGTTCCAGTCAAACAGATATTGTCTCCAGGTTAAATAAAATTGTTCTCCCTTTTTTTTCCCCTCCCTTTCAAATCCCTGGAAGGCCACACACAGAGCACGTTACAAAATTATGATGCCTATGGTGAGGTACTGTACTCTTCAACACCAAACAACTTTGCAATAGAATAGCAGCACACAACATATTCAAAAGTACTGCAAGTAAGAATGTGCATCATGGCCAAAATAACATTCCCAGGATTTCCCTGGCTTTAAACCTCAAGGCAGGCACGCTCTAGTTAAATCCAGCTATGCTATATCGTTTTGTTTTGATCACTACTGTATTTTTCCCACACCAAGTAATACAGTAATCACAGAATTAAAGTGGGGACCCATGTTTACTCATTTATAGACCAGTATACAGATGAGAAATCTCCTAACAATTTCTTGGAAAAGCTCATGTCCAAACATTATATATTTAGGAACAGTCACTCACATTCAGTACACACCCCTTCAGTAATTCTTCCCCTCTCCTGTTATGAATTGCAAAAAGTAAAAATTTCTTGGGCAGCACATAAACACACCATTCACTGTTCTAATAGTTCAGAAGCTCAAAAACATAAAAAGTATGTATTACTTAAAATGTTTCAAACAAGTGGTTTTTTAAAGAGGTTAATAGTCTTAAATTAGACAAACACAAATATCCAGCCTATAAAGTACAATCTATTCAATAATCAGTCTTATTATTTTCCAAAGCTGTTCTGAATGCACAAGAAGTTAAACATCATTACTTGAAAAGTGCCATTTACATTACACATATGAACAAAAGCAATCATTGTCATGTCTGAATAAGGCTGACTGCAAATACTTTACACTACAACAGCCCGTTTACTGGACTATCCAAGACCTTTACCAATTCAAAGTATCAATGAAGTTTTAATGGAACTTACCTGGAATCTACTGCTTAATTTGTTGGATAGGTCTCCACTGGAAATATTTACTACTAGCAGCATCTGTGTAAAACCTTACCATCCAAAACATCACTTCTGATAAGATATTTAACGTCTTGTTTTCCACAAATCCAGCATGTTTTTTTCCTCACCTGTATGGCTGTTCTGCAATTCTATGCTGATGCAACTGTTGAGTCCTGTCATTTCAACATGTACATGTGTGGGAAGAGGGAGGGTATGTTTGTTTTTAAACACAGCTAGCACAACTTGTCGTACTTCCTAGACTCTAGAACAGAAGGGTTTTTGAAAAGTGTTTTATTGGTAGCATGAGTTCCAAGTCATCTCTCTATCTGCAGGCAAGTGCATCTGTTGCATAGGTGTGTATCTTTGGATTTCTACCAGCTTCCCCTGCAGTTAAACACTAATTTATAGCAGAATTTATAGTGGGAAACAACAGAGATTCCATAAGTAATTCAAGCCAAGCCTCAATTAAGATTTTCAAAACAATTGCTTGGTGCCAATTATGACAGTACTTCTTATATGAACACGGTTTTAGAATCCAAGAAGGATTAGCCAAAGACTGCAAACACTTAGCCTTTATTAATTTTTATTCAACCAAGTCTCTCTAAAAGCACATATAAACCCAAATCGCCAGCAGCTTTCTACATTTTAATTGTCATCCCTAACACTGTGAAAAGAATAGAGCTTTAGTTTGGACCTAGCTATAACTGCATTTCTATGCAAAAACAAGCTAAAAAAGTTAAAAAATAAAATTGGTAAAACGTTTTCAACAGCCATCCTAGTGTTAATAAACTCTTTCTAATGACTAAAACGCTGTTCCTTAAGGGTAAACAATAGGAGTTACCAGCACATGTACTTTCTCATTGCAAAAAGATCAAAATCCCGTAACAGCCTCAAAATTAAGTTGTTAGAAGACAGAGGAGCAGCGCAGAATCCAGTAAAAAAATATGTTACGGTTATTCTTTCTTTCAGTATAGATTCAGTTTGCTATGTCTTCTTTCAAAGTACATGCGTTACAATAGTGTTTTAGCATTATTTTTATTTAAAAAAAAAGCCAATAGAGCAGATTTTCTTTTAAAGGGGAAAAAAAAACCAAACCAAAACAAACCAAAAAACTCAAAACAAATCAAGCAATGAAGTAATCTGGTTATTGGCAAGCAAGCCATAAAGCCAGGAACACCATATACAAAAGCACATAAATTTCAGGAAAAATACACAGCACAGTTAAAAAAAAGATCCCAATAGCAAACTACATCAGAATTAATGTTTTTCATAATGAACTATGCCAAATCTAACCGAAGAGTATTATTATAAATAAGCATCCACATTACTTAGCTGATGTACAAAAATTATCGGTGCCGCCATATCTCTCCACAAGAAGTAGTCAGAAGGCTTTGAATAATCCATCCTTTGAATAATCATGCAGAGATGCTGCAGAACTGAATGAAAAAACCACAGTTGTCTGTTTACCTGATGCAGAGCGTATCACTGACTTTTAAAGGCACAATTTCAGTACAATTTTGATTCATGAATTGGAGTATTTTAGAATGATAACACAACAGCAAAAATGCCAAGTGACAAAAGTAAGTTAAAGGTATTTCCATAACTTATGTTTTTATGGACAGAGATCTGATATTACCTTTGAAGCTAGTAATGCATGGCTTGGTTATTAAAGAAATAAGTTATTCTTTTCTTTTAAATGTGAATTTGGTGGAGTAAAAATTACATTAAAACAACCTAGCCAAGTTTTGCTGCAGACAGAGGTTTTTGCGTCGTTTCCTAATTCTCAATGTTGTTTTGCTAGTATTTCCTAATGTTTTCATCCTAAATTCTGCCCACCAACCCGCAAGCATAAGCAATGGTTCACAAGCCTTAAATTGCCACATTTAAACAAACAAACGAACAAAATCCTACTGTGATTATGTTTTGTGTTCAGTGCGATCGGAAAGCCCCCGAAGATTAGTTGAGCTGGCATAACAAACCAAACCTGTCAGAACAATTCATCGGCTTATATGCTGTTCCTTGCGGACATATTTCCTGAGGAACACTCAAAACCAGACATACTTCAAGGTGAGTAAACTCTTCTGGCATTCTGCTCCCACAACTCTCTTTTATGAGTAAATAGCCCCCTTATCACGACAGGGTTGAGAATCAAGATAACCAACTGAAGTGCATGAATGTATCCTCTCACCTGAGACGAGCACACACTGGAGGATGTGTTGTTAAAAAGATAAGCACTCACAGGCAACAGGCACACACACGTCCCAGGCACATGATGAAGCAATCTCATGCAGACATCCTCATGCACAAGGAGGAAGCAACAGGCAAAGGTCTTCTAGGGCTTACTGAAAGAAACTCTGGCTCATCCCACTACAAAGGGTGGGCATCTCTGAATTAAGCCACAAGTCAAACTTAAACTTGCTATACACATTTTTTTTCTCCTATTTACAATATTACTGATCTTCAGTGATAAAATGCAAACTTTATAAAATGTTAGCATGACGATATCTTGCAATATTTAAAGTACTTTACACTGCTGTATTTCTAATACATTTCCTCTAGTTTTGCATACCATATAAGCATAACAAAAGGACACATTGTTCTTATGATCATAGTCTTCCACACTGAACCACGTTAATTTAAGTTACTGGTCCTAAAAGGCAAACAGTTCTAGCATCATACGTTCTTCTTCAATGTCCCAACTTAATTCCTTGTAATCAACACTATGCAGATCGTTTAAATAAACTTCAAAACTTCACCAGGCACAAGACTCTGAATGTAACACAATTCCACTTTGAATTCTCAGGCTTTATATAATTACAAAAATCATTCAACAATTCCATGTTAACTAGGAAATCAAAGATCTCAAACTGTTCTTTCTTAGTTATGAAACTAAGGACCTTGGAGAAAAGATGCATCATATCAATTCTATTTTTCTAGATTAATTCATCCAAAGCGAGACATTTAAAAGCACACTTACTCCTTAATAGTTGCACAGTTGGCACCAAAAATGCCCTCTTGTGGCACAGCAGAACCCTGCAGAGACCGCCCTCGGTTCTTTCAACTTAAAATTTTAAAAGAAGAATGTATTACTCAGGGTTTACTTTGAAACTAAAATGAGACAGGAAAGTGCATAATAAACTAAACTAAAACTGCAGACATTGTTCAGAGTTTGAATGAATGCTTGAACCCAGTTTCTGTATCTGGTTCTTTCATTTTCCTTTTTTTGAATGTTAACATAAGCAGTGAGAATATCTGGTCCCTCCTGTAAATCTAAGCATAACCAAATTCCTGGAGAGAGCTGTTCTGTAAACAGAGCACTGTCACTTTGGCAGATTCCTGAAAGGAGAATCTTCATGCTGTTCGAAATTTTTGAAGATTGTGTGTAAAAATAACTTCACTGGGAAAGTATCTGCGCACTTGAACATCTCCAACAATAGGCGACAACTTGCAAGGCTCCCTCCCTCTCATCCCCATAGACTACTAATTCTTAGAGGTGTTCCACTGAACTTCAGAACAATCCACAGACAACTACAATCAACAGACAACTACCCAGCAGATTTGTTTGCCTATGGAGCAAAGCTAGCACACTACATATTTTTCTCCTGATAGGAATGTGACTGTGACGGCTTCAGTTCCCTTATTTGAAAGCAGCATCTTTCACACAGGTTTTATTTTGCTGCTTTTTAACTCTTAGTCTGCCAAAATGACATTAACATAGCAGTTCATTGGCAAGCAAACCAGAAAAATCACTAAGAAAGCCTCTGAACTGAAGCCAAACTTCAACAGGCGCTGAAATCCTAATGCCCAGCGAAGGGGGGGAGGGAGGAGGAGCATTCGGTCTCCCATCTTGCGTCTACAATACAGCACAGTTAAGAGCACATTCTTTAACAGCTCTCTCTTGGTTGCATTTCCCAAACCCACGGCAATTCAGCAATTCAGGCTGCTTGGCCGCCTGCCAGCTTATTCATGAGGATCCTCACTAACAGCTTGTTTCCCTCGGCCTGCTCCTGTGTAAACAGTCTGCTGTGAAAGGTGTTACTCTTGTTTTTTCAAAACACAGTTCAAGTAGGAAACAATTGTTTGTAAGCACAGGAATACCATATTTCAGCTGCCAGTTCAACCCAGAGCGTGGGCATATTTCACTAACGCCCGCTCCTTCCGAGCGCTGGTAGTGGCATTGGCAGCACCACGTAGAGGAGCAGAGGAGCGACCAGGACAGTTTGAAAGTGTTAAGTCTGGGAGGAGTAAAAAAAAACAAAAAAGAAAGCAAAAAACAACACCTTTTGATCAAACAGGAAAATATTCGACCAATATTTTTACCTCAGTGCAATAATTAAAATGAATAAAAACACCCACTCAACACTTTCACAACCTATTGTAAACTCTCAATCAAGTCCAAATTTTCAGTTGGAATATTCAGACAACCTTCAAAAATAACAAAACTTTGTAATGATTTTCTCATTATTTAAAGATAAATAACTTTCTCTTTTCAAACAGAAACCGTTCACATTTGGTTTATACAAACACAAAGTTTTCAATTGAAGTTTCAAGTTCCAAGAATTTTTTTTTAAATACTTGTTATAAGAACAACACCTTTTAAAATAAAGTTATCATTTACTCCTTAGTGAACCTCTGTAAGAGCACAGATGCAAACTTTAAAAAAAAACAAAAGAACAACAACCTTTTAGACAATTGTCACTAAGCTTTTTCTCAAAACTTGGCTCATATGTAGCAGAGATGCAAGTCTTCCTGTGACGAGTCAGATGCACACATTGGGGGCTTACTTGCGTCCCGTATTTTTGTAGCAGCCTGGGCCCCCCAGATGACAGCACACTTTACTCAATGGTCATGGAAACAGGCACATCACCGACACTGAACATACAAGCAGATTCCTCAGGACAAAGCCCTGTTAGCCACGCTGCAAAACTACTCGGGACCAAACTACAAAGAATTATGGCAAGAGAGTTTACCAACCCAGCACAACAACATTTTGCTCACGAAGCTTTCCAGTAAAGATTCTCAAAGAGAAGAGAATCAAGAGTCATTAAGCTGCATTCCTCCAGGTGTAACAGTCCAATAGCCCTTTTCTTTCTAAGTACAACCAAGTTTTTCAACCCTCTTGAAACAATACATCAGTATTTCCTTTCAGAGTTATCCTAGCTTGTCTCTGTTTTCTACATCCTGGTCTTGCTACCTAAAAGGAAAAGTTAAATATCTGACACTGAGTGAAACCAAGCCATAGGAAGATCTACAAAACCAGCTATCTGGTCAAGATCACAACATATCAAACCTGCAATCTTTCATGCAGGTGTATTTAGTTCTCCTCTGCCTGCAGAATATAAGAAAAGCATATATGTGTGTACACAGCCATAAAAAAAGAGCAGTATGGGTTGGGGAAGAAGAGAAAAAGAAATCACCAAGTTTCCTTATTACCTGAGAATAACCATTAAGCCACACCTAAGCCTGGAAGACAGAAGTCTCCAAACAGTAGTATGCAGCCTTGTGAGGTGTCCTGTTCAATCAGCCTTCCTCCAACATATTGTAACAAAAATTCCTCTCTCCATGATTTATCCCAGATCACTAACCTGTGCCGTACCAGGATGTCTGTAGCTCTTTTAGCCTCTCTGTCTTCCGATACTGGAAGGAAATTCTCAGTCTCTGTACCCACCCATCTTGACTCAGCGAGTCTCCTCTCCAGAGCACCAGTTTACCCATTCAGGGAGAGAACACCACTTCCCAACCCCTACAGGAAATAACTCCTCATAACCGTTGAGCAGTTGCATGCTAAGAAGGTCTGTCATTTACAACGTCACCTCAGCATATGCATGTTTAAACAAATAGTACCGATCACGCAGGTCACAAGTTTTCTTGAAACTAGGAGCACTTTCACCATCAGTTACAGTATCTACACCATTCCTAGTACCGATTGTGTGAAGAAGGCAAGTATTCAGCTGTCTATTGTAGGTTCCTTCATTGTTTGCAGCTACTCCGAGCAATTAAGACAACATACTATACAGGATATCCTTATACAAGTCAACTTGAAAAAGGCAGCTGTGACATTCAAGATAAGCTTCTTTAGTAGGCAATTTAAGAAGTCTATATTTATTAAAAAAAAAAAAAAAGAACAAAACGAAACCACCCCCACATTAAGTAGAAACTAAGCAGTAGCTCTTTTGAGTGGGTTGGTCTGCCTTTATTCCATGCACTGAAAGAGTTGCTTTCCAAAATCAAACATCTCTAAAAACTGTTTTTATTATAGTCTTTTCATAGTTTATTTCCAGAGAAGCATTACCTAACTATAAACCTGTGTTTCATGCCCTGTAGCAAATGTTTTCTACACTGGGGGTGGGGGGAGGTATCAACCTAAGAGCTGGAAAGCTTTAAAGGACATTCCTCTCCTGTCCTATTTCAGATGAAGTATAAACTCCTTCCTCTGATTGTTAGACCTGTTCAAAGAAAGTAGCCGTCCTCATGATTAGCAGGCTCAAAAAATAATAAAAAAAAATAAATTAAAAGCTTCACTGAAAGAGTTACCCTAGCCTATGCAAATACCGAGTTAGTGACAAGAGTCTTTACCCCTATCAATGGTAAAGGTCCACACTTTAAAAAAAGAAGGAAAAATTAACAGACCACCTACAAGCTAGAAGTTTACTGCAAATCTCTGACTGACCTTTTAACGGCTGAAACGGCACAAATTCCAGGAAAGGCTTACAACAGAATTGCTTCTACTGTTTTCCAAAGCTTTTGAAAAAGAGACATAACTTTTTTTTCTAACATCAAGAAAAATACCCAATACAGAAATACTTCCTCAAAGTCATTTGTTTCAAAAAGTAGCATATTTATAATGTTGTGTTATGAAAATGACAAGTGCTCACCTCTCAGAACATTTATTTATCCAGCATGAGATACAAAAAAAGCTTCCACTACAGTCTTTGACCTGCTTGAGCTTCAAGAAAACTTTTTGCAGGGGGAGGGGAGATGCTGTTAGCTACATCATTATAGATTTATTTTAACATAAATGCATTTTGAAACAAACTGATTAGGTAGAGGAAATAACTTCACTCTCCAAATCTTCCAAGATTGAAGCTCTGTATCTTTCTTAAAGAACGGAAGCCATTATAAAAGCAATAGCTATCTTAAATGGAACGACCCAAAGAAAAAAATTTACTCAATACTAAATTTATATATTTATTTTACATATAGCATATAAAGTTCCAGGGGGGTTTGTTTAATTTCATCCTAGTAGCAGATGAAGTGTAAAGGTTTGCTTTTAAGACCTTAATGTGAGACCGTATCAGGAGCTTTTCCAAACGTATGCATACATGGTTATCTCAATAAAACTATACCACACAAATCTTTTCGTATCGTATCACAAACTCCACATATTAACATCATCCTTGTTAATTTAATTAGCCCATAACTTATGGTGATAAAGTAATTCTTGTACCTCTAAACTACTTTCAAAAGTTTGTTTAATGCTTTAGCTTCGGGGCAGGCACAGAGAAAGTATTTCCTCCTCTTATTCAGCTAATTCAGTTACCAGCTATGTAAGAAGTGGAGAAAAACTACCAGGAATGCAGTTAAGCTCCTTTTTCTTTTTGCAATTTAGGACCACTAGGAATAGAAGAACAAATTTACATGGCTCTAGATTAAAACCAGCTTAAAAATAAAAAATTAAATCAAGATTTATTGTTTAAAATTATCTGAAGCACTCAAAAAAAAAAAGAACTCTATTATGAAATTAAATAAAAGCCATTTTTATCACATACCAATAACAGACATTTTATTTTAGCTTACTCCAGAAGTGAAAAGCAAGTGGGACCCACATATTTATTGCCAAAATTTAAATTTCTTTGTGACCTCCACTCAAACTGTCATGTCTGGAAACACTTGTGTAGCATGAAATATCCATTGATGGATTTCTTATATCAAATTCAGTAAAATCCAAAACATTACCAAAAAAAACCCCTACAAATAAGCAAAAGTATTTCAATAGTTAAGCCCTGTATATTTCATAAATATAGGTAATTTTGTTTATGAAGACAGCAATTCAATTAATGCTAACTTCTACTGACTCTCCAACTAATGTCAACTTCTACTGACTCTCTAAGATCATTAGACAGAAATTGTTTTGTCTACCTCAGAAGTAGTTAAAAGCTTCTAGGAAGGTTGTTTTTTCTTACAATAATCCATCATAGAATAGTTTGGGTTGGAAGGGACCTTTAAAGGTCATCTAGTCCAACCCCCCTCTAATAAGCAGTGCAACTACAGCAGGTTGCTCAGAGCCCTGCCCAACCTGACCTTGACTGTTTCCAGGGATGGCACATCTACCACCTAAACATAAATTTACATGTCTTCTCATCTTCCTACACAAACAAAATTCTGTTCCGTACATCAATAATTCAAAAATTCTTGTAGTCTTACTACTCACATTACTTCAAAACACAATCTACAGCTACCTCTTTTTTAGGTTTCAGGCAACACAATCTGACTTCCACAAACCACAGTTTACTTGAGCTTCTGATGTCTGCCTCCCACAGTGACATAGGACTACCACGCTGGTAATCAGAGACACCCCTCAAATTGCTATTAGATCCATTGAAGAAGATGAGCTGTAAAATATTGAACTCCCATATCTCCCTTCTCTCCGACTGCTACTTTTCTGGCAAGAAAAGTCACATTATTCATAAACAGAAGCTTCAATTTTCCTCCTTGTTTTCTCTCTTTAGCCCATCTTGTTTCTCAGTACTACATAATATTTATTTGCAACTAGTTTAAACGAATGCTTTCCAAGCCTCCCACATCACTAAGTTTTACATCCTGTCCATTGCTCACTCAAGAACTTATTCTCTCCAGAGATGGCTGATATATACAGCTCCATTGTTCACTTCTTCAGCCTTGCTCGTTTGTCTGTTTCTGCAGCTTTCCAAGCACCTCAGCACCCAGCTGCCCCTATATTACCAGAACCACAGGTTTGACCAGTGAAAGGACAAGCATTTCAGGCAGCTGACCATGGCATCTAATCAATGGGAAAAATGAAAAACTGTGAGCTTCCTTATAAGCCATGCTGATGATGCAAAAGCTGCAGAAAGAGGACATAGATTTGGGGGGCTATTTTAAATCCCCCAAAAACTGTATTTGAAATAGTCCTTAGTATCCAACACAAACACCACTTCTGGCCTTTTCAGTTCCCCACTGCTGACTGTTCAAAATGCTTCATCTCTTTTCTAATTTGTGAACATACAGACACACCCGGAAATCTAAGTTAAAAGGCTTTCAATTTATTACGTATATGCATTTCCAAAATTACCTCCTATCTTCCCTTCTCTTCTGCTAACCTTGATTATCTTATTTAGGCAAACTCAGTTCAAACAGTGTTTTCACAAGCTTCCAATGTTTGGGGCATGTTTTCTACTGTCATTTTTGGAACTGGAACCATGACAGCAGATTCTGCCTGCCCAGTAAGAGCAGCCAGCTACCCAGAGACTAGCTGCTGGGCCTGGCACATAGCACACCCAGCCCCTTGGCCCCCCACTGCTGACTGGTGTGTAGCACTGGTGTGCGGAGAGCACCGCGGGGCTCCCTGGGAACCCCCAGTTCAGACACTGCCGCTGCAGTTCAGCTACTGTCTGACCCTGCAGCCTGCCCAAGGGAAAGTCACAGCTGAGACCCCATCTTCTGCATTCAAAGAACAGCAACGAAGCTGGTGAAGGGTCTAGAGCACAAGTCTTATGAGGAGAGGCTGAGGGAAGTGGGGTTGTTCAGCCTGGAGAAAAGGAGGCTGAGGGGAGACCTTATCGCTCTCTACAACTACCTGAAAGGAGGTTGTGACGAGGTAGGGGTTGGTCTCTTCTCCCAAGTAACAAAGGATAGGACAAGAGGAAAGGGTGTCAAGTTGCACCAGGGGAGATTTAGACTGGATATAAGGAAAAATTTCTTTACTGAAAGCATTACCAAGCATTGGAACAGGCTGCCCAGGGAAGTGGTTGAGTCACCATCCTTGGAGGTATTTAAAAGACGTGTAGATGTGGCACTTGGGGACATGGTTTGGTGGTGGACTTGGCAGTGTTAAGTTTATGGTTGGAATTGGTAACCTTAAGGGTCTTCTCCAACCTAAATGATTCTATGATTCCTTACTGCAGTCAGTATACAGGAATGAATGTTCCTTGCGGTGCAGAAATTGATCAAGTACAAGGGCTATATAAATCTCATACAAAACTGGAAGACATTTCTACTGAAATTCTCTGGATCACTTGGCAAAACCAGTAATATTGTTGCAGCATTTCAAATTGCTCAGTTGTTCAGTAAGAGAGAGGGAATCTCTAAGCAAGGGCCATTCTGCATCAATACAACAGTTCCTGCGTAGCAAATACTGGGTATTATGTCTGAATGCCTTAATCATGTATTTTCCTATCTTATCTTTAACCTTGACACTGGATGTTCTGGGTTAGTAATGTTTAATTCAGGAAAAACTGCAAGTTATGTTTCTACCTGTGTTGGCTTCTTAATCCTTCAACTGCAATAAAAATGCATTAACAAAACCGGAATTTCATGCCCAATAATCACATACTGAATGCCCAGCAATCACATGCCACAGATGGAAATATACTGAAAGTCATAAAAAGCAAGTGCTGTTTTACTTCTTTGTCAGATGACATTATCATACACCTCAGTAATTTCAATTTTCCTTCTTCTGTTCTGTTGTTTTAGTATTTCCTTAGACAATTCAATACTCTCCAAAGGCACGGAAATGCAACTCTCAAGAAAGACTCTTCATCTGGAGATTTAGCTGTCCACATTCTCAAGTAAGTTAGCAGTGAGAAAAGCCAGCCAGTGACACTGAAGAGTATCTGTTACACTGATACTAACATCTTGATGAAGTAAAGATTTATCCCTTCACATGTCAATTGAAAGGACTAAATACATCATTAAATGAGTATATCAAAGCCTGACTTGATTCCTGCAATCTTTTTATTAAAAGAATTTGATTTTGCATGAGACAAGTAAAAATAAGTCATAGATAAAGTCATAAATAAGTCATACTTTTTTTCCTAATATAAATGAGCTCAAACTGCAACTCACTACACAGTTAACTAGAAGAGCAAAAGGAAAGAAATCAGGCTACTTAACATTTAATACTGGAGTAATAACATACACAGTGTTGAAGGAATAAATTTTACTGATACCTGAAATAGTTTTAGGTATTCAAGTACTTCTGTGCTACAAAAAGTAAAGCACAAAAGTAGCATTTAAAGAACAGCATCTATCTATGATTTGCAAGGAAGGAAAGAAAAACATTTTCTCAAGCCACTTGACAACATTATTCTCTTAACTGGAAAGCAAACAACAACTTCACATTAAAAAAAATGTCAGGTTCGCAAATTACTCTCTTAAAATAAAAAATAAAAAAACAAAGGCTGATATCCTGAGATGGTAACAACAAATATCAAGTGTTTGATGTCATCTAAGAAAAACAGTTTTCAACATTTTGCAGCTACCTTTTATTAATTTAATTTTAATTTAGTCCAAGCAATTCAACATGGTTTTGAACCGTCATGTCATCTATGGAACAACTGTCCACATCTAGATTTTGTCAGTCTTATCTAACCATACAAACAGCTAATGTTATAAATCCTGATCTTCAGAAAAATATAAGGAAAACATCGCTAATGCTGCTTTACCAACTAGTGAAAATTACATATAGTGAATC
Organism: Limnodromus scolopaceus; assembly: GCA_028565335.1. NCBI lineage: Eukaryota > Metazoa > Chordata > Aves > Charadriiformes > Scolopacidae > Limnodromus > Limnodromus scolopaceus. The sequence goes on along the minus strand of JAOXNO010000041.1, from coordinate 53,562,025 downwards.
TTACCCACTAGCATAGTTCTGTCTGCAGATGTGTTTAAACATTCTGCTTAAACAGATTTATTATTCTAGGTATTAGGATAAACCCTGTTTCTTTCCCTTTGATCCAAAGCAGGCACTGAACTCAAGCACTTAGAGGTTAACCTGCAGAGCACACATTTAAAACACCTAAAAATTTGCTAAAAAAGACACCTATTTAAAAAAAAAATTACATTTGCCTTTTACACTCTGATTTACACTGCTTGGTAAACAGTGCCTCTCTTTTTTCATTGCTCTCCACTATATTAATACCAATATCCTAAATTCATCAAAATGAGTCGTTCTTCTGCCTAGAAAAGGGACAGAGAAATAAATGCAAAACGCAAAGAAACAAGTAAACGTGAAAGCTGCTGCTCAAACATTTTGCTAGTTTGAAGATGACTGTGAAATTATGACATTTTGAAACAAATATGCACCTGGCAAAAAGCAAGTAGCTTTACATTTTTTCAGATTAAATAAAGTAGAAAATTAACAGCAGCTTTTCTGCTTAGTCATATTTGACAATCACACTCTTTATAGAACTCTTGGAAAAAATGACCAGCGTGTTGCAGAAGCAACATGTATTTCCAAAAAGCTCAGTACTCTGCTCTTAGTTCAGGATATTTGGCCTCTAGAAGGTAAATAAAAATAAAACAGAAGCCCTCACTTGACAAAACATTGTAAATAAAATCCAGTATTACTCAAATGCTTTGTTTCAGCAGCGTATCCTAATGTCATTTTAAGTTTTGGTGGTTTTGGTTGTACTTTTTATGAAACTAAAGATAAAATCTTTAAAGATGCAGATAAGCAATAAGGAAAACAAGGTTTTAAACAGAAAACTTCAGGCAGAAAAGCACATACCTGCAAGCTTTTGTACCTGTCTAGACAAGTCAGTGGCGTTCTTGCCAAGTACTACGTGGCAGGCAATCAAAAAGAAAAGGGTTGGGCGCTTAACCAGATTCTTCTTGGATTTTAACATCTTTAATTAGAAATCTGCTTTGATATTACAAGTTCTGCTTCTAAGGACAATATCTCAGAGCAGACCTTGTAAAACTGTCTAATAATGCTGCAGGAAGAGACAATTAAACTACAAATAAAATGAGGTTTTAGCCCCATCCTTTACACTTATCCAAACCGAGGTCATAAAAAAAACATTTTTTAAAAAGCACATCTAGGAGGCAAAGACAAAACAAATTAGATTTAACAGTAAATTAGACTGTACAGTCACACCAGGTAGAATCAGATGTGATATTAAGTAAACGTGACACCACATTATTCAAGTTGGTCTTTGCAGGGATGCAGCACTACAATACCGAAACAGTACACTTAATTTTTACCAATGGAATGTAAATATTTGAGATGATGGTAAACTTTGCTCAGTAGTGAGATGGAAACTCATTTTAGTATAATCCATCTGCAGAAAACGGAATGATGGAACAATGCAGGGCATAGAACCCAGGAAAAAAACCTGCATCCATGTACTTCACAGCATGCATTTTTCTCTTCACCAAAGCACTTGCTATGACTGTTTAGCACTGCAAGTACTTAGACTTGCCTGGAAAAGGTACTTTTTTGTTTCCTCCATTGTAAAATACAATAACACCTTGCATGATACATTTGCCTGCAGAATGGTAATCCTTTTAACTAGGTCCAGTTGCTAGAGAGTTTAAAGGCTACGAACAGATTGAAGAAGCAATCTTCTTCAACAAAACATGTAGTATTAATATCAAGATTCTGCTCTCCCAGATATCTGAGATTCTCTCTTTTCTGATAGATAATGGATAACAAAACAAAATTTAAAGGATTTAATAGGTTATCTACTTCCTCATATGATGTGGTAGGCATATTTTACACTTCTAAAAGCAGTCTGAAATGTAACGCAGGATTATTTTTAAGACTACAGCAATACCTACCTGGTACAACTGTATTTATTTTTAATTTTTACATTTTAGACAGACTTTCAGAAATACTGAAACTCTCACTGCAATATGCAGCTTCCTAAAACATACACACAAGTTCACCTGCACACAGATTCAATGAATGCAGAAGAGGACACTACTTCAGGAAAGAGGAACGAATGAATGAAGTTTTTTCTGACAGATTCATGTTAATGAAGCTAGAATGTATACTGAACAAAATGTGGACGCTGGCAGCTCTGGAGAACCAATTCATACCCTTGTTTCTGAGCTACACCACAAATAAATTGTAGAACTCCAACCAGAACAAAAGAATGTCCCTCTGTTTTGCAGAAAATTTTGATTTTCAGAAGTGTCGAACACCCAAAACAACGTCTCAAGTTAACGGGAAACTATGCTTTAAGTATATGTTATCCCTGCTGGCCTCCTCAGGTACTCAAAATCCAGTTTTCCAACACGTGTGTATTTTGGAAGAAAGACAAACAAGGATTGACAAACCAAGCTAAGTACTTTTTGGTGCAGCGTTGCTTTTAAAAACAAACGAAAACCAGCACCTCCCCTTATACACTCCTCCTCCCCCCAAGGAATGCATACAGTGCTCCTCCTCATTCATATACATCACTGAATCAAACCACACATGGCCTTTTCCTTATGCACAGTTCCAGGATTGGTCTTCCAGAGGACACTCTGCAATTCAGGCAGCATGAACGTACCCTTTTCCCACTTTCTGGGACCTAAACTGTAAAGTATTTCTTTTGCTGTCTGCAATCATCAGCAATCTCTGCCTGAGTACAAATCTATCAGCATTTATTTCACTCTTTAATGAGTGATCTCTCATTTTAACTGTCATCACAAAAAAACAACACTTCATTGTTTCCCCAACTTGAATGAACCATAGATACTGTATCCACCCAGCAGGTCCAATATTCCCAGCTCAATTCTGTTCACAATCCACGACAACAAAATTTATTATACAGGCTGTCTCATCAAGCCCAGAGCTGAAGAACAAAGGACAAGAAGAGATACAAAGAAACTCGTACAAGCAAGACTATTTACTTTTACCGTATATAGTTCTTCTTTCCCGTTGTCCAAATGGAATATTTTCTTACAAGAAGTTAAAAACTAATAATAAAAAGCACCAACACAGATTGACCCCTATCCTGGCAGCTTTTCTCTTGCTGCCTAATTTCCTGCCAGCGAACCAGCAGAGGCCGCTCAAGACCATCTATCACTTCTGCAGAACTGCAGGATGGGACAGCTTCACTACCCTCCTATTTCAATACAAAAGCCAGTTCTAGCATTTTTCTTCCATCTCTCAATTTTATATCCATTTTTCCGTGCATAGAAATCATATCAACGAAGTCTAATCTCCTCAAGGGCAACTCCTGATCGAATTCTACTAACCAGTCATAACCTACAGATTGCTGCATATGATGCCTCTCAAGATTCACCCAAACTAGAACTTTACCCATTGCCGTGGAATAAGTCCAGGTTCTTTTCCCTAAAAGTCTCTCCATGACATTTCACAGCACACAAAGGCCTTTCATTTTGCCAGAGACTATCCTCAAATTTGATAGTGATGGTGATGATCATCCTCACTTTTTGTTGGTGACATTGTCATGGGGTTCCAGCGACATAATTTTTATTTCACTCCACCCAACTCAAACAGTACTTCATAGGCCAACTCGTCACAGGTGAATTTCATATCGGTTTACATACTTACTTATACACTAATTGAGACCTTTTATGTAAGCACAGGACATGGTTTATCTAACCATAAAGGACATAATCTATATTGAAGATGTCATTATGAGGAACATCACTACTCCTCACAGTAGTTAAGTGCTCCAATATCTTTTGCTCCCACAGCAATAACCATCATGGAAAACACAGCTAGAAAAAAAAAAAACGATGATTTGTATTTACAGCAGGCCACAAAACACATACAGTAATTAGTGCTTTAGCCCACCTAAACAGCCACTAAAAAGAAACAGTCTTCAACATACTAGTAGAAGCAGAGAAGACAGGAATTTCTGCAGGGCAGAAGAAACCTGTTGATTAAATTTATTAATGAGATTATAAAACAATCTTCTCAGATAATCAAAAGGACTGAACTCAATAATCCATATGGTCTCTTCCCCTTAGGCTTCTGTGATTAAATAATCATTAATTGGGTATTGTCTACAGCCCACACAGAGTGAATCTGAGCTTTCGTATGCTCTTCAGTGACATGGTATCTGAACACATGCATTGGCACAACAGAATCAAGGTTAAAGGCAGGCTTCAATTTGGTGTTGACCAACTTCTGTGTTCTTTGCTCATTTACTATTTCCAAATACTTGAAACACATACCATGCATATTTCCTACATATAGTAAAAGCTAAATAAAAGAATTAAAGAGTAACAAAGTTACAGACTACTGCTATGAACAGCGGCAACTCATTAAAAGTTTTGTTTAATGTACTTCCACTGTTATATGAAGAAGATGACAAGTTGGACTAAAAACTGATTTCAGAAATAAATAGACAAAGGCCAGATATTTAAGTGCTGATTTCCACTTTTTTGTTCTCAATTTTAGACTACAATTTGAATTATATGTATTCCTTTGAGATGTGCGATATTATTGCAGCATTCTAAAACAACCTCTATAGCAACAGTACACTTGTTTTAACATACTTTAATATACACCATCTAGGTATCTGATACTGGAAGAATGGATCCTTTCACATAAATATTCATCTCAATCTTTCATAGCTCTAAGTAGGCAACAAAAAAAGCACTGCAGACTTTTAAAGCTTTCCAACTTGCCTATGTCTTTTTGATGATCAGAAAAAAGACATTAAGCAAATGGAAACAAAAGCCTGAACTATAATGCATGGACACACTGTTTTTCCATCAGTCACTATTTTCGCTGCATGTCGTATTTCCTTTCCCAAAAAGAGGGTCTGTCAACCACACTTACCACTGCACATCAGCAGCCCAGCTACCAGGAACAAACCAGAGCAAACACTGTTAAGTCCTCATTCATTTCCACATATGCTCAGCAGCAAAATCCTTTCTGCAGTAACTCTAACACAAAGCAGTTGCCCAACAAACACAACATACTTCAAAAGCATCAGCAAAGAAAACAGAAAAAAAAGATGGAAAGGAATAGTGCAAGCTATCCTTGGCACTTACAGTCAGAAACCACAACATCCACGATACTTTTACACAAAGAAACATCCAGTCCTATGATCACACTTAACTCAATATTCCTCCTAAAATAGATTGAAGATTGGCATATGAAGCAAACTGAACACTCAAGTTTTTTGGTTTAAAAAAAAAAAGTTAAATTGCTGTTTTTACATATTTATGTCACTCAAAGAAAAGAGGAAATAAGTCACATGGATAAAAAACATCTAACAGTTCACAAGCAATGGTGACCAAATTGCAACCTTCAAGACTGATATCTATATTGAGTATGGCTGATTATGCCATCTCTTTATTTGATTAAGAGTAATAAAGATGCTGAGGCTATTATGTGGAAAGACATGTAATTGTATAAAAAGTTATCCCATTTTCTCCTTAGGACAAATATTTAAGTTGCAAATAATCTGCAAAAGAAACAGCGATATTTTAGCAAAACTACCAGAGATCTAGAAAAATCAGTTTATGCATCATTCATTTCATGTTTTATTTAGTGATTTTAGGATAAAAGGCAGGACTAAGCTAATATGGTTTGCCACTATCAAGAAAACCTGAAGAATAATCAGAACAGAGAAAATCATTCAGCTAGACATTGATGCACATAAATGCGGAGAACTAGAATGTAGCTTCATACGTGGTTTCCTAGTATAAATTACAGTCTTAAAGCAGTAAAGAAAAGAAAGACCTGGATGTATCGGGCAATTCACAGCACTCACATGTGCTGTCACTGTGGGTGTCTTCCCCAAACAGGCAAACAAGCTAAAATGCAGAAACCTGAGAAATTTTGAGAGCCAAGAAAGCGCTTTTGTTGTTTTGAGAGTCTCACAAAAGCTCGTTCCAGCATACAGTTCTGTTCACTCACATGCAACAAAGATGACTTCATACTGCAAGAGGTGCAAAGAACTACAGGATAATCAAACAGATGGAAAGACCTTTTTAAAGTGCTGGACAAAGAACCCAGCTTATTTAGTTGAGCAAAACAAGACTAAGCGGGGATCTGATTTCATACAAACATCTCAAGTAAATAAACAAAGGCAAAATAGTCCCCCTAAAACTACAGAACAGCACTCACACACACACACACAAATACATTACAAACCAGAACATGTTAATTTGGAAAGTTTCTATCCATCAGAAGTGAAGTTTTGGAAATTTTCAAGCTCATAGTATGTGGAAAAGGGAGAAAAGCTTACCTGGTTTTGACATTAAGCTTTACCAGCTTACGAAGCTTTGTTTTAATATATGATGTTTCTAGGTTGTCCATAATATTGAAGGGAGTCATAAAGACATGGAAGTAAATGGATAAAAGATGAGTATTTTTTTTAAGTCAAAGACAGCTCACATGCAATGTTTTATCTAAAATTTTGATTGCTGCTCTACCAGAAATTACTTATGTAAGTGGAGTTAGTCAATACACATTTAAATAAAATGCTTGATACCATCCACCACATGAAATTATTTAAAATAGAAATAATCCTTAGTAATACTTTAATTAAAGAAATAATACTTAATAGAAGTAAGACTTACAAAATAAATAAGTTGACCAAAGAGGAAAAACTACAGTAGGTTGTATCAAAAGTAGAAATTATCACAAGTAAGAGGAGTTACTTACAGCATTCATCCTGACACCCTTCAACAACTTAGTAGCCAAGGAGTGAGAATGTGCTCAAGAAATTTCTGTGGAAATTATCACCACTACGAAGAGGACTAAGCAGTTATAGAGAAGAGCTAATGGTTTCTGTGAGCTGGAATGCCAGAAAAAGGAATTTAGTAGTACAACATGTGAAATCATGCGTTTAGGGACCAGTAACCTTTTCTGTAAACTGAGAACTCACCACGTGGAAGCAACACAGGAGGAATGCACAGAGCAGTAAGGTATGGAAATCCTTGTCTAAAGATGGTGACGTTTACATGAGCACAAGGGGAGCTCAGTATGTTCATGGAAGAAAAACTGAGAAATTCTACTTGGTTCAAGAAGCCTCTAAGCTGAAAAGAGAGAGGCCAGAGCAATGCTGGGAGAAGTATCACTGTTGAAGAGGATACTATATCAGGTCAATCTGTGGTGGGAAGCGGTACAGCTGAACAGATTTATGTAAAAAAAAACCTGTTGTTTCTCCTCACAAAACTTTGCTTAGCTAAAGGTGGTCAAGTTAATCCAACTGCTCTGTAAAATACACACTCCATTGCGTATTTAATTTCCTGCAGTAATTCCAGTTCGAGATAAAGAATGCTATTAGCACAAGTTATGACAATGAACTACCCACAACTATAATTTACCAGATCAGAAATTAAAAGTTTTGTAATTGCCTGACAAACAAGACAGGAGAATAGTGTTCCAAATAGATCAGCTGGGAAAAGGAACCTAAGCTGTTCTAGAATTGCACCAGTAAGCTTCTGGAGAGGACAGACAAAAAAAAATTGTATTCCTACTAAGAAGAAATAAGTTTGTATTGATGTTTCTGTGTAAATGATCTGTTTATCTTACATTTACAGAGTCTACAGTTACATTTTAGAGTTCCACTAGTCGCCAGAAGAACTTTTATTCCCTTCTTTCAACACACTGGCATTAGTGAAAGGGTGGCTGCTATAAGCAGCATTCAGCTGCTCTCCAATGCCTTGCTACTATATCCTGTTCAAGAGTTGAGAGCCAAACTAACTGCCCAGTCCACCACTGTAAAGAATTCTCTGGCTCAGCCAAACAGGGACTGACAGGCTTTTTCCTCCTTTGTAGGCAAAAAAGGACATTTTAGATCATTTGGAATTTTATTTAACAAACGTTCTACTATGTGAGGTATTTCTAATGCCTTCAGGCAATCCCTCCTTCACCTGGCCAAGTACCATTCTGAAGTTTGATCTTTACTAAAAAACCTCAAACCTTGTCAAAGGTTTTGGGCTATGCTCTCCAGGTATTTCAAAACTAGACATCTGTGACACAGTTATCAGCCGTTAAAGGAGATCGTACTTAATGACCTGGGTTAACCATTCTAGTCCAGCACTGAAGCAATAAGGTAGTCTGAGTGTCTTCCAATCCTTTTCTGTTAGTTTCATTGCATTTGTCACACATTCAGATTTCCAAAGGAAAATGCAAAGACGTCGTAAGTGACACACAACTCTATACCCAGGGTGCACCAGAGTTTTACTGATATGATTACATCTCTACATTTACATCAGTGTTTACATTTGTAAAAGCCTTATATACATAACATTTGAAAGTTCTCTTAATTATTCTGTTTTACTGGAACATGCTTGCATGCCATAGAACAAAAGAGCCTCAACAGGCAGCACATTTCAAGTTTTTTGCTGTTCTCTCAATAAGATATACTACATAAAAGATACAACAGCTACCACCAGCCCAGGCAAGGCAATTTCATCTGCAGCCCCGTCTCTGGGAAGAAACTGACAGCCCTTCGCTTGCAAAACTTCCCCGTGCTGCATCCACGGCCGCGAGCTATTTAAAATTGAGAAAGAAAAAAAACCACCCAACCAACAACCATCCACCTTCAACCATGACCGGCACTCAGCAACGCAACGCTCCACCTGCCACAAACCGCACTTTAAATACCAGGAAAACAGTGGGGGCAGAAAAAGGAAAACCAACAAAAACCCAGGAGCCCGCCTGCGGGGAAACCTGTTGCCAGCCCCCGAGCCAGCGCGGCAGGCGGGGGGCGGCCTCCCCGCATCCCCCCGCGCCCGGCCGCCAACTTTCCCCATCCGCCGAAACCGCACACCTCATTGTCACTTTCCCTCTTGTTGATTAATTAATTAAATCGGCGGATGTGCCGGGTTGGAAGGGGTGGAAGCGGTCCGGCGCCCCCTTCACACACACACACGCACACCCGGCTCCCGCCTGAGGCGTCCCCGCGGGCGGGTCGGGGCCGCGCCGCCAACGCCCCCCGCCATCGGCCGCCCGCCGGCGGTGCGGGGCAGGGCAGGGCAGGGCAGTACTCACTCGATGAAGTAGCTGGCGCCCTCCTCCGAGAAGCCCTCCTCCCATCCGCGGGGCAGGTCTGCAATGGAGGGGGGGGGGAAGAGGGAGAGAGAGAGAAAGAAAGCAGGGAAGGGGGGATGAGAAGTTCGCCCACAACCCCGGGGTGCCCCGCTGGCCGCGGGGAGGGAGGAGGGGGTGAGGAGGGAGGAGGAGGTGAGGACCGGCCGTTAATGGGTGCGCGGCGCGAGGGCAGCGCGGGGGCCGCCGCCGCCCCCAGACACCCACCTGAGCGGATCATGTGGCCCGAGTTGACGGGCTCCCCGGTGCGAGGGTGCAGCCAAGTGGTGGTGCGGGTCAGGTCGCTGCGGGGGGGAAGCGGAAAACATGCACCTGTTAGTGACTGCGTGCGGCCGCCCGGCCGGGAGGCAGGCGGCCAGCGGCGGGAGCGGGGACCGCTGCTTACCCTCGGTGCTCTTCTCAGTGTCCCTGAAGTCTAGAAAC
>JAOXNO010000041.1:53536226-53552279 GCA_028565335.1 Limnodromus scolopaceus | reverse complement strand
AGAGAAGAAAAAAGAAAGAGCTAAAAGAAGAAAGATCCGTTTTGGCTGTTTGTGTCAGTCATGGGAGACAGGCGCCTGCCCCGGGGAAGCCGCGGAGAAGCCCCCGGAGGGATGGCGAGGCGGGAACCTGAGGTGGACCCGGGCCGGCTTTAGTCCGCCGCTGCCCCGCGCCCGCCCCGCCACCCCCCAAGTAACGCGTAGGCTGGTGGCCTCGTCCCCCTCAACGCCCCGGCGGAGTCGCCCGCCCTGGCGAGGCTCGGCCGTCCACCACCATCACGCCCGAGTCGCAGGACACCGCGGGGGATGCCGCCTAGGAAGCAAGGAGCGTACCGCGGGGTCTCGGGGTCTGACAGGGAGGGTGCACAGCCTTAAAGACGCTCGTTGCCCAGTGAAGAGGCCGGATGAGTCTCCTGCCCCAGTTCCGGAGTCCAAGCTACCCTCCAGGACGTGACAAAAGAGGGGATGAGTACAGGTGTGATAGCACTTGGTTTCCAATGAGTCCCAGGATACTCTTGCCAGTGGTGGAAGGTGAGGAGAGAAAGGCCGTAGGGACTTTGAACCTCGGGCACAGAGGACGATCACTGCAAGTTTAAAAGATAGCAGAGAGTCAGTAACAGTCAGCTCACAAAGTAGAGCTGTCACCAGTACCGCAAGGGACCTGTGCCAATCCCTATACTCATCAATGACCTAGAAAAGGAGGGAGCGGTAACGTGAGAGAGCCTGCTAGGTGAATTTAAGTTCCACATTACTCGCTCCCAGCTCAGACCTGTGACATTAAGATCTCTACTGGTGCTGGTGCACAGGGCAGCTACAGCAAAGGACAGCGTCAAGTGCTCCAGGCAGAGCTGCAGTCACCTGAGAGTGTGGTTGAGGGACAGTGGATGGGACAGGCAAGGGGGTGCTGTGGCTGGGCTGCCATACAGCAGAGTGAGACACTTGGTCCTCTATGCCAGCCAGCAGAGCCATGATGGGTGAGCAGTCCCAGTCTGTGCCTTGGCAGTAGTGATAATTGCAGCAGAAGAGGGGGACTGAGAAGCCAAGGGGGCTCATGGTGAGGAAATCTGCATCTACTTCTTTCAATAAGGACAGCAATGGTAGAGCCAAGCATGGTTCTGGATTTTTTGCTCTTCTGATACTGGGAAGAGAGAAGGATCTAAAAGCCAAGAAATTGGATGTTTGCTGTATCAGGATAGAAGGAGTGTTAAATAGGGGAAAGACAGGCTGCAAAGAGGGGTAGGGAAGTGTAGATGGGCTTGACTAGGAACAGGTGAGTAAAGAAAAAGAGAACAACTGAGGGCATGACTGTGGGGGAGAGGGAGAACCCATGCAATAGGGAGGGTGTAAGAGGGGAGAGTGCTGCAGTATGGAGAAAACAATACATGTATACTTCTCCTAAATAACCAAAAGACATCATCACAAGGAAGTAGGAGGCAAGAAAAACAGGAGCAATGTGAAGAGAGTGGACTTTGCTCAGTTTCATGGGAGTTTCAGCCAGCATGCAGATACACTGCATCAGGATGGCATTGTGTGGGGCTCCTTTTTTGACCAGTGCTGGAGAAGATGATGTTAAACTAGACCAAGAATGGTCATTACTTTTGGACCCATTACAGGATCAATGTTGGAAAGTAGTGTGATTTCAGTTGCACATGAGAAAGCATGGGCTAGAAATCAAGAGTTTGGTGGGGGTTTTCTGAAAGCCTAGCAGAGTCTTACAGCTGCAGAACTATTGCTAACTTCTATAGAATTATTTCCCTGACACCATCAAAAATGCTTCCTCAATATTGTCATCTTCCAACAATTCACAGAACTTTAGTTTATTTGCAATTCAAAAGCAGGAGAGACTTTCTTCTGGCCCTTTATCCTAAGTCAGAATTTTGATTAAAACTACTAAAACTAAAAATTCTGTACTGCTTTTCTTTGAAAACCTGAGAATTTTGAGTCGTTCTGGTAAAGTTGTGATTAGATGTGAGGTATTACAGAACCTGCAGTAAGGTCAGTTCTCATGCAATTACAAAGTATATCAAATACAAGTTGCTTTGTGTCATTGTGGTTTAGATTTGTGCAGAAGAGACAGGACAAACTCTTGCTCTAGAGAGATTAATTTACCTTGATGCTATGAAGCAAGTCTTTCATGCTCTGTCAGCTGCGTGAACTCATTGAAGTTAGCACGTAACTCCAACATGCTTTGGCCACTAGACCACCATGACAAGATAGGCTTCTTCACTTATAGCCAATAGTAACTTAATTGAATAAACATTATTGTGTTGTAGATTTCAGGTCCTAACAGCATCTGTACTGGGTCAAACTAAACGTCCATTTAGCCTAGTATTCTGTCTCGCATCTCAAATAGAGCAGGTGCCAGGAAACTGTGCAAGAGCTGGACAATCATGTGCAACTCCTTAGCTTCTTCCCTTAACTCCAGTATCTACATTTAGTGCTTGCCTTCAGAAGCGGTGAGCTCTTCAGCAAGATGTTGTTTCCATATGTAACTCTTAATAGATCTGTTCTGTGAACCTGTGCAGACTAGAGCCCACATAATTTCTGTCATCCAAAACAGCCAGTAGCAAAGTGTTCCTAATGCTCATCTTACCTGACTGTGTATGAAGAATCACTTTTGTTTGTTTTGAACCTGGCACCTATTTCATTGATTCTCCTCAGTTCTTGCAATAACAGAGACAGTGGTCATCTAGTACAACCTCCTGCAGGGTCACCAAACCATTCTATGATTCTGCATTTTAAATTTTTTTTTCTGCATACAGCTGGTGCTCAAGCTCTGGTTCCAGTCCTCCCTGGCTGATCTCAGCCTGTTTTATTTTATATTAGGTATCATTCATTGCTCTCTAGATGGACTATCTGGAAGAAGCTATTTGGGCTTAAATTAGGAGTTTCAGGCCACAATATCAGGAACTCAGTTAAAAGAAATGAGATATGCTATTCAGCAAGATTATAGGTCTAATAAAAGCTAGGAGATTTGAAGCTCTCTTTGTTGATAACTGGGTAATCCAAGGAGACATGCTGAGGTCCCTGAATACTGCAAGTTTGAACCCACATTTGGCAGCTTTATATGAATGCATTACTAGTGTTACTTGCTCTGTCTGCATTCCCTGGGAGTACTTTTTTGGATGTCTTCATTAAGTTTCTTCTGCCTTGGGAGAACAGTGATATGTTTTAAAGTATGCCAAAACTCTGTATTTACACTTTCCTATTTCCAGAATAAAATCAAACAACTGAATGTGATCAACCCTTCTACCTCATCCCTTTCTTTTCAGCCTTTGCCCTTACAACCCAGCTTCGCCCTGTCAGTGCCAACATCCAAATCTTCTCATTTCTTTTTTTTTTTCAGTTTTATTACACACACCACCACCACCTGCCCCATTCAGGTCTGCATGTTTCCCTGCACTTTTTCAACCCTTCATATGCTATAACTTTTCAACAAAACATGGAGTAGGAATCAGGCAATAATACTGGAGATGTTATATAGGTATCTCCAACCAAAAAAAAAAAAGTATAATTTCCATCAATCGCAGTTTGATCCAGTGTCTAGGAGGTTAGAGAGTCACAGCTGGATTTCTGGCTGCTGTGTACTCTAATGGTCTATTCCCTACTTTTCTTAGAATTGAATATAATTGAATTTTATGGTCCTAGAGGTCAAAAGCTGCTGCTGTTTTGGGAAACTTAACTGAAGTGAGATACAATGCATAGAAAAGCCTGCTATTTATGACTTTTTCATCATTTTTTAAAGGACAAGCACAACCTATAAAAGGTGCGAGGCCAGACAGAGGCAGAGCATTTGAGGAGCAATGAACCTGAATTATTAAGTTCTGGTTAAGAAAGCTCATTAGCCGTAATGCAAAATATTTAATATGCCTTTTAGCGTGATTTACCAGCTCTGCTTAGAACAACTGAGAATTAAAGTCACAAAGGTTTCATGGTGAGATAGATTAATTTGCAAGACAATTTCAGAGCAATTTGCCCAGTTCTGTTTCTGATTACACTCAAATGTAGGTTGTGCAACAGAATTGTTCTTCAAGATTTTGCAGTGAGATTCCCATTTAGTAGTGTAAAGTGCTTAAGAGACCAGAAATCAAAACACTGATTCTTATAGGTAGAAGAATATGTTAGTCATACAATAAGGGAAATATAAAAGAGATCTTGGAGAAATTAGGCAAATCCACATTCCAGGAAATTTTCTGATTCTGCTTCTCCAAAACTGCAACACTTTTTCTGGTGATGGAAGAAATTCACTAAGGAATAGCTATGGTGTATTTGTTCAAATTACGTAAAACAACTTTAATTGTGGAACTCTAAAACAGCATGGGAAAAAGCCATCTCAAGACAACAGTATTAATGATTCCAAAAATAGCACAATAAGAATAATAGATTCCTTTATCCCTGAGTGACTTGAGGAGACACGCTGAGGTCCCCAATTGCTGCAAGTTTGATCCCACAAAAATAGTAGAGTTAGGACACTTTTGGGTAGCTTCTCTTCAAAAGAAATTATAAAGCAAAAAAGAGAATATACGTAATTGGTTACCTAATGTCAGTATCTCAGCGCAAAATAAAAATATTAGTGACATCAAAAGGATTATTCAATAACCTGAAAAACAAAAAATGGCGATGCACAGCTAGAGCCAGTGTCATGCTGTAGGATAAAGGAACACTATAAAGTAATAGATCAAACATGCAGAAAGGTTTCTTTTTGGTTTTAAGTCTGAGGTCCAAAAAATCATTTACAAGAAGAAGAGGACAAATTAAAAATTAAAAATATCAAGACAAAGAAAGACGAAATATTGCTTTACTGAGTAAGGAAGGCAAACAAGATAACAAAAAGATCATTATTGTATTCGTTCAAAGTGAAAATATAGTTGATGTTTTTTAATACATACCAATCAAATTTATTCCTTGTTCATCCATTTCAGGGCAAGTAGAAATCAGCTTGATTTACGCCAAGATAAGTTTGAAAATAGATACTACATAAACATTTTCCCAAATGTAATTAGCAGTAAAACAGACTAAGTAGGAATGTCATGGTATTCCCTTCATCACCAATTTCCAAAGACTGTTCCAGAAAAACTGTAAGGGAGATTCTAAGTATACTTATTTTGTCTCAGATCAGGAACTATGAACAGATGATCTCACAAGATTCCTTTTAGCCTAGATTTCTATGAAAACAGAAGCTGATTCAAAATGTTCAAATTTTTAGAAACAGGCGGACATCAAAAATTGCCATCACCTGATATCTACTGAAGAGCACCATTATTGACTGGCTAGCTAGCTCACACAAAGAATAGATGGCAACTATTTGAATTTAAAGATCTCTGTTATTTACAAGAAGAGGAAGGACAATCCCTTACATAGCTAACAAAGATAAGCGACTTGCACAATGGTACTACTGATGACATGACTAAATATAGAGTTAAATATAGAGCACATGCTCATTCCTGATCTGGAATGTTTTCAGTTGAACCACAAAATCCACAAAATCAGGAGAGCTAAACACAAGGAAGGGTGGCAAGAGTCACAAGATACATACAAAAGTTAGGCAAACCATCTGCAAGTTATCACACGTTTCCAGCCAAAGTACTTTCCAGGACAGGATTAATACACATTGCTTGCAATGCCAAATAAATATTGAATAAAACAATAAAGGTATTGTCATCAATAAGTTGTGGTTTATCTTTTTATAAGCATTGACATTAAATGAAACATCTTTTGCATATTGTGCACAGGGCAATTCATGCTGTGAGGAAAGCGATGGCAAAGTTTAGACAAAGTAAGGTTTTTAGAGCCTGTTTCCCTTGCAATAGGTTGAGACGTTTCCCTAAATTTCCATGGGACTAGTGCAAAGCAATAGAATTCTATAAGTACCAGAAGATAAATATAGCTCATAAAGTAAGACGGATTAAATAATAGTAAACCTATTGTTGAGGGAATTCCAAATACGGAAAAAGGAGTTATTCATTTTCCTGGCCACTGGAATGAATATAAACAAGTTTAAATTGTATCCACAGTTCCTTTGAGGAAGATATGGAGCATGGCAGACGTTGTACAAGAATAGTTTTCAGGCTTACTGTCACTATGCAGTATGATCTGACTGATGACTGCACACAGGGATCAGCCGAGACTGTAACACTGCTGAGCAAGACAGATGGGAAAATGACATTGAGAAGGCAACACTCCTGCTGCATAACAAATCCAAACTTCTCCTTCCAAAACAAGTTGAACTCTCCTAGGAGTAAGAAAAATGGTAATTATCTTTAGTTAAAAGTGAGGGGGGTCCAAACCACTGTCAGTATTTTAAAGTGCGTTCATGCTGAAAGTACCTTTTGTGGAATCCAGAAGATATCTTCAAAACAGTCTTATTTTCCTTAAAAATCTCTTTCATTTTTAATGGTATCCTACTGATTTACCTTTTAAATGCTAATATCTTAATATATCCAATTATCTCTCTCACCTGAATATCCTGTTGCCCAAAAGATTTATATTTCAGGAATCAAGTTAATTGTCCCCTGAAATGCACAAAAATGCACGCAAAAGCAAAAATGCATGAATACATTTCCTAATGTCTATGTCGATTTACAATTTTCTGTCACACAAGCTTTTATGATTACTATATTTAACACAGTCCTGTTGCTGCTTCTCTTCATTTTCTCTCTTTTGCATTTCACAAAGTCCCAATAATTTACATACCTAACACCTAGAATCCTTGTACTAAGATATATTTGGTAATCAATAATTAAACTAATTAAGAAATAGTCATAATTTTGTCTTATCATGCTAAACACAAATGGCAATAATTAAATGGCTGCACAGTGTTCAAGTTATTTGTAGAAGGAAGAAATACGAAAAAACAACTGTGTGTCAAAGTCACTTACAGGATCATTCCCAGAAATGTAAGTAAGATCTTTACAATGAACAGTTGAGGGTCTTTTTCTTACCTTTCTGGCAAAGAATGCTGTAGGCCTGGCAGCACAGAGAAACCCTCTGTTTATGTACCTGTGACTATCGACATTTGGTTTGTTTTAAAGCAGACACTTGAAGTCAATTCCACATTTATGAACACAAATAGTCTCATTGTCATCCCATAGCCATGGGCACCTGAGGCAATCCTTTTGTAAGAAATGGGACAAATGAAAAGATGGACATCTCTGACTGCTAAGACTAAAAGCTGTAAAAATTTAAATCAAACTGTTGAATCTATGTGATCTCCTCATGGATTATGCACTTTACTCCTTTCCCCAACACGACATACCTCACTTCTGTATTCCTCTCTAAGCTTTTTTCTCCAGCTTTGAGTCCACCATCCTGTGTAATAGCCCATTGCCCTTGCCCTGTGTATTACCCTTTTCCAGCACCTCTGGCAACTGCTGTTACCCTATTTGTTTTTTGGTTGGTTTGTTTGTTTGGGTTTTTTTTGCTTTGTTTTGTTTGGGTTTTTTTGTTTGTTTGCAACAATATACCACACCCAGGGCAAGCAGAATGTCACATATTCCCAGTAATCTTCACTAAGACATTTTTTTCTAAAGAAAGTGGACCCCTGAATTCACTATCCAAACTTCTCCTGAAGTTTGTTCCTTATTTGCTTTGCAAGACCCAAAACTGCACCCTGGAGTGCCCTGAATAACAATCCCCACACAAAACTCCAGACAAGGTTTGATATTGTCATCTTCTGCCCTGTTTTTCCAGAGATGTTATTTTCTCAGCAGGATTACAACTCACTGAGGTCTCAGCTTTCTTCCTAAATAAGCTTATGCCAGGCAGAGCAATCTGTTCCCACTGTGGTCTCCCAGTTCCTCTTTCAAAGACTCCTTTGCAGGAGAATCTAAGATTTTGCTTATCTGCTTGTCTGCAGGAGGAGATAACAAAGGGTTAACCAGGCTCCTTGATTTTTCTGGTAACATGAAGTGTACATACCTCATCGCAGGTTGTCCAATGTCCTACTTCTTTCCTGTTTCTTCCCACTTTCTGTTACAACCTTAACAAGTGTGCCTTCTTGCCAATCCTTCACATCCGTTTTTGCCCCTTCCTATGCTGGAAGTCTCCTGCTAGATATCTGTATCCCTTCCACTCCTGGCTTCGATGGGTTGTAACAGCGATCAGTCAGTTCCTAAAGACAATGCAATAAAGCACCTGTACGTGAGCATGATACAGCCAGTAGCTATAGTAACAGAAAAGCATACTTTAAACAAGAACGAAAAAAAAAAAATAATCAGAGAGATGTCTCTTACCTTTCCCCATTCCCCAAATACTGCAGAGTTCCATAAATATCCTCCTGCATATCTTCACCCAAAACAGGGTGAGATAGAAATAAAACTTTCTTTTGCCTGGTTTAAGGAGGAAAATATAATAATCACACATAACAAAACCAGAAAGAAAAGATTGTCTCTTTCCCAGAAAAAGAAAAAATAAATCTAGACATTGCAAATCCAGGATAGGCAAAATTGCCACAGTTCTGCTGTCATTTCTGGTACAGGTTCAGCCATAGGAGCCTTGTGGACTGTGAAATTAATTTCCACTGTTCTCTTTTTATTGTTTTGTTCTCTTAGTAATCTTCCCTTCCTGCAACAAACCTGCACGACCAATGCCTCTCAGTTTGCAAATTAGTTCAACCTCGGATGTAACAGGGCTAAATGGTTACTCTTATTCCTCAAAAAGATGGATGGGATGCAGGTGTGTGGCTATTACTTTTGGGTTACAAATTGGTCTTCAGGGCACCTGAAGGCTTCACCCAGGGCTGAGGCTGGCACCATTGCCTGGCTGCACAGCCCCCCTCCACCTGCGATCCCCAAATCCCAGGCGTACAGGTGGATTCATGGGGCCATCGCGCCCGGCATGGGAGCCAGCCCCGGGGATGAGCGTTACAGCTGAGCCTCCCTGCCTTGCTGGACACACACACATCCAACCCCTGTAATGCAGCTCCCCACCTTAGGCTGCTCTGTGGGAGGTAGTGGCGTGCAGATCCCCAGAGAGTGCCGGGAGCAGTTTGGGATGTTAGCAAGGGTTTGAGAGAGGATGTTTTCCCCAGTGTGGTGCTGTGACATCTCTTCAGATCCCAAAACAGTAACACCACACGTAGGTAGGTGCTTGCGACCCAGCTCCCTGTTGCACTAGCCTGGAGAGCAATTTCTAATAACTCAAAATAGCGTAGGTAACTTAAACCACAGATATTAAAAAAAGAAGAGCCTTCTGCAAGTTCTTGAGAAGAGCTCTTGAATCTGGCTCGACTGAGTCAAGGTATTAAAGAACTGATGCTTTTTTTTTCACCCTCATATATTCTTCACTCTTCTTGAGCCCAGGTAGGTGGATTTCCACAGAATAGACCAAAGTAGACTCGGTGCCTCAGCTTACTTTACCACCAAAAAGGTCAGTGGGATGCAAAACACTGTTCAGTAATTTAATGCACTTATATGTGTGTCACACCTTTTCATTCCCATGTTTTAAAATATGCATGTTGAAATAGGTAAACAATACAGACTCAATTCGCACAAGAAAGATGTCTAGTGAACTTCATTATTATATATAAATTTAAAAAAATGAAACCTTCCTCATTTACTGTGGTATTGCCTTTCAAAAATTATTCTTTCTTATTTGAGACTTCCTTTCTTGAGAGAGTAGGACTATTCCATATATCTTTTAAATACATACAAA
Organism: Limnodromus scolopaceus; assembly: GCA_028565335.1. Lineage (NCBI taxonomy): Eukaryota > Metazoa > Chordata > Aves > Charadriiformes > Scolopacidae > Limnodromus > Limnodromus scolopaceus. Next base: position 53,542,631 of record JAOXNO010000041.1, on the reverse strand, counting down.
CTTATTACTATTCGCAATAAAACCCACCTGAAATAGATTTCCCTTTAATCAGTGAAGTAAGTATCCATGCAATTAAGGAGAGAGAGTTATGTATTTCAACAAGTTATATCCTAATATTTATCAAACTGGAATATTGTTATACCTGATTCAGTTTTATACATTGACATCTCTCCATTGTTACTGATTAACAGTTAAAACTCTCTAAGGTTGTTATAAAACACTGTTACAAATAACTTTTAGATAACTAATGGATGTGGTTTCTACAAATGATTAATTGTATCCCACTTCTTAATTACAGAGTCCTCTGAAATCTAATTTAAATAGTAGCTAAGCAGATTAAATACAAAAATAAGAATAAAAGCAAGGCAGTTTGCAAAATGATAAATGTATGGGGTTTTTTTCTCAGCACTGTAGTTTTTCCACAGACTGTTTTGTAAAGTATCATCTTTCTCAATATCCTATTAGATCACTGTAATCTGGATTTACATATTAATTCATTTAGTTTCAAAGGTAATCATAATGTGAAAATTTAATAAAAAACAACTCTAATTGTTCTTCAGAGACTTAGCAATAATTACTTCCATATCATCTCAGTCAAGGAGATGTCTTTCACATGTTCTGTTTTTCAAGCATAACAATTGTATGTTTCTTTTGGGTGCTGCATACTTCTCAAATCAGTATTTCATTCACTGAGATGTTGATGGCTGCCTTAACAACATATCACATAGGGGTTACACTTGATAAAATTGGAACTATATTCTGTCAACAATAATTATGTGGGTGTTTTGCTCATTTCCTGCTATAGCTGTCCCATGGCAACAGTCTAAAACAGTACTCATTTTTAAATACATAAATGGCTCCTCAGATGACATGTTTCTGGCTCAGGTTTGGCAAAGGCATGGTGAAAACAAAGACTTTCTTGAGAAACTATATCACAACTACTTCCATTATATGCAAATCTGTAGGGAATGTGCTAATTCCTGAGTGGAGGGTACAGCTTTGCTGTAGTAGTAGCAGTGGTGGCCTGAGCCATTTCCAGAGATTAATAACAAGCTAGCATTTTCACTTCATGTCATTCTGTCCACTTTCTGGTCAATTCCCCAAGAAATGCCTCAACCGAAGGCCATTATTGCAATTAACACTGCTTTTGAGGTTGTTGCTGCAAATCAGATAAAAATCACGTTAAAAATTCTACTTTTATCAGCTTTACATCATTCTGGAGTGCTGAAAAAAAAGTTGATGGTATTGGTGATGATATTGTCACATAAACTCTGGAAGAGAATTAATTTAGGACATGGGAGATCAGCTTTGCAACTTTCAGTTGTAGCTGTTGTGAGAATATTTGCTTTTCTAAGATTATTTTGTTGCTTGTGAATCACAATAAAGATAAACAGGTATTGTACATACAGTTCATAAAGCAGTTACAAGATGAGTTAGGGTATTGCAGGCTTTTACCCTCGTCTCTGTGAATATCTAAGTTCCAATGTATTAAGACCTGATGGCAGGATCAAGTGCACCTACAACTCCAGCCATTCAAATGTTAGCTCCACTGAGAAAATTAGCAAAAATTATACCATTATGGCTATTTTCTCCTTAATATAAGAACCCTGACTAAACTTGTTTCATTTAAGCTGATGCTAATATAATGACAAACATCTGGAGATTAACAAAGTGGATCAGATTCCGGCTGGATTTTTAGAAGAAATCATTTAATAACACAACATATGTCCCTGGAAGCACCCTTTCTTTTTGTTTTAACATTCTACAGGGATTTTTAATAACAAAAAGTAGCAGTAGCCAAGTGTAAGATATATAGACATATGTATTTAAGATATGTTTATAATAGAATGCAGGGGACAATTGTTTTGCACTAGGAGAAAGAACCACAACTCAAAGTAAGGCGACATATAATGACAAGCTGTATATTGACAAAGCCAAATGTGCCTGGAATGTCGAGAGTGAATCTTACAGTAGCCACATATCAATTGTCTTTTGTATAGTCACATGCATGTAAAGGAAACTGTGAGTGTTTGCTATCAGCATCTGATTAAACACTGGATTCTAACCATACTTTTGGAACAAAGAACAATTTTATTTGATGCCAACCATTGTCTGTCGTAATGAAACAGCATAGTTTCCATTAGAGGAGGATGAATTTTAATTCTGATAAGATGTGGGGATGAAATGTTAACTTAAGCCAAATGAATATTCATATAGGAAAGTGAAAATAGGTGTCAAGGACTTGCTGCACTTAAGTCCTTGGTTACATGAAAACTGTACACCATTCGACAAAACAACACGGTTTCTAATGATTACCTTCACCCTATAATTTGTTCATCTATTCCAGAGCAGTGTTTCGGGGCTTAAGGAGTGTTTGTAAAGCTCTGACTGAAATGCACTCTCTGAGTGCAAAACATCATACCATTTACAATGAATGAAGTAGTGTAGATTACTGGTTCAAAAAAGCCACTGAAGCTCATCAACATGTGCATTTGAAGGGTGTATTGCTTTACCAGCCAGGAAAGCCCCTGTTAACATCCTATCCAGTTGAAAGGCTAAGTGTGCTTCCTTCCCACTGAATCCACTCTGAAGTGTAGAGAGAAAGGAAAAGTCATGTAACTTCGTCTCTTCTCTTATTTTCACCCCATTTCAACCTTATTTTCCCCATATCGGGCAATTCTGTATCACAACTCAAAGAACATCTTAATCTTGTTTATTTATCCGCTGAGTAGCAATAGTGCTCCTCTTGGAAACAGCTTTTCTTCATTTCTAAAAAATGATAGCTGTCTTACTGACATGGCCCAAATGTCTCCTCTGTGTCCTATGAGTTCAAGCACTTTTATCACTAACATCGAGAATGCTGGAACACCGGGACAGTTGAGCTCTTTTAGCCCATTTCTACCACCTTGGCACGCTATTGAAGTCAACTGGTGTTCCTTGCATGGCCATGTTTCTTCTTGCAAGATCAGCTTTTCGAAATAAGGATTTCTGGAAGTGTATGACATACAACAGAGTTCTATCAGCAGAAGTGGCAAACAAGATGATCTTATGTTTCCATGTGCTATCTGCTTGATGATGTGATTCTCTTGCCCGTTGTTGACTACTATTGTATCTGTTAAAGACACTGTATGCCTTTTTAACTAGTTAAATGTCTATTTTAAAAAAATTAGATTTCCAAAATTATACTTTTCTGAAACTCTAAATTTTTTTCATTCTTTCTAGTTGCATTATCGCTAATGATAAAAACTGATAAAACAATAGTGATGGCGAAGAATAGTTCCGCTAATTTTAGAGGAAGTCCAAGACTTTATTTTATAAGACCAGGTTTTAATACGGAAAGAGAAACAGCAGACACAATAAAGATTGTGGAATTAAGTAATCCTTCTTCCCATGTTAACTAACTGTTGCCCAAACACTTTATTTCTACATCTTGCTGTGCACAGTAAATGAGAAGTCAGGATAGGCAAAACCTTACCTTTTAACAGCCGCCACCTTTCTGCCCATTGGTTCATCTCTCCCACACCTGTAAATGGTGGCTGTTTCTACAATGGCTCTTATTTCCCTCATACATGACTTCTACTGCATCTTGGGACACAAGAGAGGGTACAGTTTATATTATATGCATCAATGCTTATGTACCAACAAAAAATACAGCTGTCAGTCATTCATGGCAGCTTCACAGTCAGAAAAGGATACAAATTATTGTTATGTTGTTTTTATTAAATAGCCAACTTAGAAGTTAAATGTAATTTTTCCTCATTAGCTAGGGATAGTAACTAGTTTGGCTAAAATATAATCTAATAACCAGGGGTCACTGTGGAGACTGCATTCTATTGGGAAGGAAAAATAAAAAATAGCCAAAAAATTGCCCCAGAGAAACATGACTGGAATTCAAGATTATAACAACTTCCTTCGCAGTACTGTATATGCAGATAATATTTATAGAAGCTAGCATTTATCAGAAAGGAGCATTAAGTTAATTAAAATGTGTTGTAGCCTAAGATTACATTTTATTAATTCCTGTTTGCAAGACAGTCATGTCTAATGATTTCCTCTTGGATTTCCTTTTTTTTTGCAAATTGACCATTAAAGATTTTGATTCTTGTTCTACATGTGAAGTTATTCAGATTCTTGCAGACACAAGTGCCAATTCCTTGTTCTTTCAGTGCTTTTTAAGTTTTTGCCCCAATGGGATTATCTTTTTCTCAAGGGAAAACAGATACACATACATCAGAAATTGTAATTGATTTTGCATCATTCCAGAATAAAAGCCATGCATCCAGGTAACCGGTATACTCCAGCATTCCAAATACCCAGGATAAATTACTGTCACAGCTCATGTGTGTGGCTGTTCTCAATTGTATCATTACTGCTTTACCACAGCTGTGACAAATACACAATCCCATGTGAATACTTCATGTTGAATCTCACTGTAAATGCAAATTAAAGTATGTATGACATTTTACAGAAAATCAAGTATTCAAAGAATTGTAGACAAATGAGATGTGAATCAAAAAATAACCACTACCTTCACTTTAATTCCTTGGGGGATGGGAACGTCCTGACCACTATTGAGAAAGTGGATTAAAATCTCATCTTTTAAAATATTTTGGAAACGTGCAGAAACTGTGTGGAGAACATCAGAGTGGTTAGATGGATAGACACAAAGACATAACCAATTTATCTGTTTAAATAAAAGGTGATGATTTGTCATTAATCTGCTCAGAATACATCTGTGTCTAATATCACTAGTAGCAGTAGCACATAACATACAGCACATTCCACCCTTCTAAGTAATATTAATAAGTCTCAAACCCTTCTAAGTAATATTAATTAATCACATTACTGACCTGAGTTCACAGAGGGATCGAGCTGAAGGGAATTAACCAATTAAAGACAAGTAGTCAGCACTGGAAGAAAAAAAAAAAAAGCCCAAGTGTGCCTGAAGTTCTTTTCATCCTGACTTAAAACAAGTTGATGTGTAGTTTATCTCATCTGCTATATAGACAGCATGATTAGTCTTTCTAAGTTTACTGTGAAAACAACCAAAGTTACATCCAGTCCTGGAGACACTGATGTGCATGCTTAGCTTTACACAGATTCAGCCTTTGAAGTTGGTGAGGATGTTCACGTAGTTAACACAAGGTATGAAGACGGATGCCTGTAGCCTGAGGGTCTCACAATCTCAATTGTCTCCCAACATATAAAGGGACTCTAGTACTTATTTCCTTTCTCCTACAAGAAAGTAGGAGCTCTGCATCTTCCAAAACATTTGGCTGTGGCTGGCAGAGGTATTAGGAATTTTGGAGAGGAATTTTGGAACTTCATACCTATTTTGCACACCTTAAAGATTACTCAGTTAAATTCCTCTGTGTATTTTGGGGGCACCCCTAACACCTGTGGTGATTGAAAGCATCTTGTGGTACCAGCATATGCTGTCGTTCTGTGTCCAGGGTTCATTCTTGTGGGTGCGTTTAAAGATGCAGCCTCCTCAAAATCAGACACAAGTTTAGCTGTCCCTCGCAATGAATGCAATGTATGTTGGCACAACAAGTGCAAATATTTGTAATCATGTGTCACCAGGGGGGCCTCATGACCTGAGAGCAAAAAGCAGGTATATAGTGAAAAGCGAGGAAAGTACTTTCAGTGAGATAATGGAGAGCAGAACAAGAAATGCAGCTCCTCCCTAACACAATGAGGATTCAGGCAGATTTTCAACATTCTTTGAATTTTGCTAGTTTTACATGTCCTGAATTTGTTCTACAATTTGAAAATCCTATTGTTTTGACATTTGCCTAAGCAGGAGTGTCATTCCTAGCACCTGCTTTTGAGCTCCTGCAGGAAAGCCTCTCAGTGAAAGTAGCTGTCATCTAAAGAGGCAGCAAATCGATGTCAGAAAACTGTTGTTGATCAACTTCCTGCTTTCACATTCCCTGAATCAATGAGCTCTGAAAGGCTTCTTCAAGGAACAAGAAAAATCAGACACATACCAGAGGTCACAGTCCTCTTAAGGAGGACTAAGCTTAAGCATGTACTAGGGCTTTGTTCACATAAATTCATTTAGCAACTTTTTTGGTGAAGTGCTATCCTCCTCAGCTGGTGAGCAAGCCAACCAGGGAAAGCACCCTACTGGACCTGCTGCTTGTTAACAGAGGTGGTCTTGTGGGGGATGTAAAGGTTCATGGTCGTCTTGGGCAGAGTGATCACGAGATCATAAGAGTTTTCAATTCTTGCAGAAGCAAGACAAGGAGCCAGCAGAACTGCCACCTTGGACTTCCAAAAGGCAGACTTTGGCCTGCTTAGGAACATGGTTGAGAGTGTCCACTAGGAGACAGTCCTGAAGGGCAAAGGTGCCCAGGAAGGCTGGTCATACTTCCAGGAGGAACTCTCAAAAGCACAGGAGAA
>JAOXNO010000041.1:53477404-53536126 GCA_028565335.1 Limnodromus scolopaceus | reverse complement strand
TGGTGAGGCCACAACTGGAATACTGCATCCAGTTCTGGGCTCCCCAGTTCAAAAGGGACAGGGAACTACTGGAGAGAGTCCAACATAGGCCAACCAAGACGATTAAGGGATTAGAGCACCTCCCTTACAAGGAAAGGCTGAGAGAGCTGAGGCTCTTTAGCCTCGAGAAGAGAAGGCTGAGGGGAGACCTTATCTATGTTTACAAGTTCCTAAAGGGTGGGTTGAAGAATGATGGACCTGGACTCTTTTCAGTGGTTTCCAGCGATAGGACAAGGGGCAACGGGCATAAGCTGGAACATGGCAAGTTCCACTCAAATATGAGGAAAAACGTCTTTACAGTGAGGGTGATGGAGCACTGGAACGGGCTGCCCAGGGAGGTCGTGGAGTCCCCTTCTCTGGAGATTTTCAAGACCCGCCTGGATGCAGTCCTGAGTGACGTGCTCTGGGCAATCCTGCTTAGCAGGGGAGTTGGACTAGATGATCTCTAGAGGTCCCTTCCAACTCTGTCAAATCCATGAATCTATGAATCCTCCTGTGGGGGCATGTCAGATTATTTAAGATAGTCTAAAAAAACTAAATATGGTGTTTTTACCAAGAGAAAAGGCAGAGGACTGAGGAGGATCTGCTTATGACAGCAAAGCGATCTACAGCTGAGGCAAGCGAAGGGCATGGCTACAGCTTGTTGCCAGTCCCATTTAGTCAATGTGTCCATACCAGCAGCATAGCAATGGGGAAAAGATTTGGGGGGCTAAACAGCATCTCCACTTTGCCTACAAGTGAAAAAAATGCTGTTCTTTCCCCAGCTCCTTGTGTGGCATTTCTCAGTCCTTGCAGGTGACCTGAAGCACTCAAACATTTCCCTTTCTTTCCACCTGCCAGTGACCTAAATTCTCTCCTCCCTTATCTCCTTCCTTCCACAACTGACCTGAAGTTCATCCTGCACCTGCAGACTTGACCCATACCTTGAAGCAGCTTCCAAAAACAATGCAGTTGCAAAATGGTATGACTGCTATCTGCAGATAAGGCACAGTCTATTCTACAAAGCTTTGATCATGCAATATGTCAGCTAAGAACATGAAAAAACATCTGCACCTTATATGGCTACGCTGGCAAAATTACAGAATATTTTGTTAACTTACTTTATCGCTTTAGGGAGGTGGGGAAATAAGCCCAACAGAAAAACTTCCTTCTGTCACACGCTGCATCTTCAGTATGGCCCTTTGCTATCCTGGCTACACCAGCGCAGACAAACTAATAATATCTACAAGCATGAAATATGCAGGTCTTATAACAGCATTCAAGTAGGAGTAATTGTAACCAGTTTTAAGACAGAACTTGGGAGGTTTAAGAAAGAGAGTGAATGCTGTTGTGCTTGTGATAGCAGTAGGCTGGATGCAATGATCCAAGAGGTCCTGTATTTCAAAGTAAAAGAGAAAACGAAAGCACTGAAGTCCTGCAAAAAAAAGAGCTGAGCCTCAGAAAGAACACCAGCAGAAAGAAGCAAGTTACACATTAGCCAACACACGTGCTCCTACGCAGCTTCTGTGGCTGGATTGCTGAAGCTGACAGAAGTGTATGTTCCAGCAGGGCCAGGGCAGTCACTGCGACGTAATGTCTCCGTTGCCTCAGAGTATAAGAAAATATTACAAAGCAAGAAAGTAAAAATGAAAAAGATAAAAAAAGCAACCCTTCTCCATCCCCACTCTGTTTCCCAGACACATAGTGATCTTGGAAAAAGAGGAAGAAGGGAGATAATATTTTCAGGGATAGCAATGCATCCACAATTCCTAGCAGCAGGCAGAGTGAGCAGGCTATTACCTGCAGTACTATAGAGACTAGAGACCTTAATTGTCATCAATGTGCTACTGACAACATGCCATGAAAATGTGCTAAGAGATCATTCCTATTTGGAAGAGCATGTGCCTTTAAAAAGACAAGATAGACAAAAAGCAAAAAAAGAGACAAAGTAATTTATCTAAAGGGTGGGTTGCCATTCAGGGGCAAATGCAGCCTCCTGAGCGTATGTAAGGCCAGTGCCCTGCCTACTAGCTCACTCTTTGGTCTCACTTCCCTTCCTTCTACCTCCAATTCTTCAAACCAAAACCCATTCAGTAGAAGTCCACTTTGAGTGGATTTGGGTGGGTATCAGGACCCAGGGGTAGACACAGAACAATCCAGAACTTCTGAACCAAGGAGCACGATGTGGAATGTTTTGTAGAGGGTAAAACATCATCCCAGCCTTCGTAAGGACGGATTCCCAGGAAAGAGTTGCACAATATTTGCTGTGCTCTTACTGTATTGCTGAGGCCTGGAGGTGGAAGAGGGAAGAGAATAATGGATTCATTCTAAGAAGTGTTTCCCATATCCTAACAACCTGCTTGGGGATTGGGGAAATTCTGCAAAGTAGGGAGAAGTTTCACACTGTGAAACAAGCAGTATTTCATCTGTTCCCATTGAAAAGTGAACACACCTCCTTGTTTTGGTGGCCTTCTGCAACTTCCCATATCTTTTCTGCTGAACATTATTTCAAATCTCAAGTTGAAAAGAATTTGATGCAACTTTTTAGCTGCATTAAGGCCACCTACAATTGGTAGTATCTCTGAAGTGGGATGACTCCATTCCTATGTGGGCAGAAGAGAAATTTAGCTATCAAAGAATAGTTACACTGTGGATTGTTCGTGAAGTTTGTTTGTGCTTTACTAAATTGCTTTGCAAAACACTTTGATTTACATTTGGTAGCATTTTTCTTCTAACAGTTTCATTGACATAAATATTTAGTATACCCCTGCCAAAAAAAAAAAAAGATAGAAAATTAATATGCAGGGCAAACAGCAAAGGACATATTCAAATCCCCTTGGAATTTCATGAGGAATCAAAAGCCACTTGGAGTAAACATTTGCCAGCTCAACAATTTAAAATGTCCTATACACGTCCCTCTAATAGCCTCTGTAATAATTGACAGAGCACAATACATAGAGAAGATGCCAACACATCACAAATATGAGGCTGTTGAGAGGATTAAGCATAATCCTGTCTCACCGATGAATAAAGAAAATAAGAAATGGAACTGTGTTGTGTTGAATAGCACTGAGTCAAAGATACACTTATGACAAGCTTTTGGGTTTTTTTTGCTCAACAGAACTTCACTGAGAAGGTCATGCATGAATTCTGAAAAAAATGGCATTATTACTGAGGAATGCCAGGCAAAGCAGGAAATAATCTTTAATTAATTTGTGAGGAACTTTCGTTTGGCAGACACAGTCTGCCAAATAAAGACAGAACAGTAGCTTTCTTATTAAGCTGATAAAATCGACCAAAAGTGAAGAAATCCCATAGTTAAAAAGCATTAGAACAATGGATTTTTACTAGGAGACGTAATAGAAATCCACAGGGAATCCTGGCAACACTCATCAGGTTTTTTGTCCTGAAATCAAAGGTATTTCTGACAGAAATGTAAAGAAAGAATCTTAACATTTTCTGCTCTTCTGGACATTGACTCAGTATTTGATCTCAGACACTGTAAAATGCAAGTAGATTCAAACTTATTCATTAATTCTAACAATTAAAAGTACCGTACTTTGTTTTTTCTTATCAGTACTATTGTCTTTGTAACTTCATCTCCAGTTGCCACCTCCATCTCTCACCAGCTTGTACAGGTATTAAGAGATATTTTTGTCATTTGTAAAATGCTGGAAGAACTTGAGATAATAGGCACTTCATAAATGTAATGTGTTATGTTAGTGAAACTGGGACAAACTGCTAGTTTCAAACATAATTGGCTACAATGGAAAAACTGGAGCATCTGTAGAAAACTGGGACATGGTATGAGTGAGGTGCTAATATTTATCCTAATGTGGCAGATTTGTCTCTGTTCATAGGAGGCCACCCCTATATTTAGGGGTGTGAGCAAAAGAACGTTAAAAGAGTTTAATCTTTATTTGAAAATGTTTCCTGGGAACAGGAAGCAATTCAACAAATCAATGTGTTTGCTTTTCACATCCACAAGCCAAAATTTAAATCTAGCTTAAGCCTAAAGGAAACAAGTTGGGCAAATTCAGCATAATCCCTTCAGAAATGTATTCTCTTCACATGAACACTGCTCAGCACAGTAGCAGCTCTGTGCAGGAGAAGCCTCACACTGAAACGTAGGAACTGTTACAGTTTAGGTTAAGAAGGAGAGTCTTTACTGGCAGCCTTTATAATAATATCCTATATAAATTCATAAATAATCTTAGCATATTGACATCCTGTAAAGGAAATGTGGAAAACTTGCCTGGGAGCTGCCTGCATTAATCTTCATTCTATCCTGTACTGGCGTTTTTCCCAGTTTCCTATGCCCGAAGTTCACAATATCTGTTTTTAAAGGAACACACTGACCCTTGTAGAGTAGAGCCCAGAAAGCGTGATTTGCCACTAGTTCTAATTTTTACAACCTCTTTCCCTGTGACAAGTAGGTTTTGAAGTGCAGCTTCTAACAAGCCAATGGAAAATGGTCTTTATGTGAAAAAATTGGCATGCAAATCAGATGCCTAAAGAATGTAGATTTATTGCACCACTGAGCTTTATGGAGACAGAATAATATACCTATGCAATGAAGCTAAAGCTTGTGGTCCAGGCTCACTAATACGTACCAACACTGGCCAACAGCTTTTTATCATGGGCTTTAAGCAGCTACCCAGGAGCTAATGTCCTAGTTAAAGTCAAAAGCCTGTTTTCAGCCATACTCTGCAAATTCCTTGCCATGACCAACAGTAATTTTGCCTTCGTGAAGCAGATTTGATATGGATAGGAAACTCCTAGCACCTTCTCTGCTTGAGAAAAGGAGAAGCAAGATCAGAGCCAGGCAGCTGATAGCTGCTGTGCAGACATACTTGTAAAAAGAGTTCTTGGAAAAACAAACTATTGCATGCTGTAAGACAGGGAGGTTTAAGGCTTTCTGTACAAGAGAACTGCTTCACCAATCCAGGAAACCGTCACAGTAAAACACTTTTAGTGTACGTGCAGATCTACTGACAAAACAAGACTTTGTGCTGTCATCAGAAAACCACTCTGCTTCTCAGTGAAACAAGCTGTCTTGATAACAGCTCAGTTGCTGGTGTACCCGTTTCACATGTGGACCTCTACTGTCACTTTAGGAGCCCATCAAAGTTCATCCCTCTTCACAAAACAACATGAGCACACCATCAAAGCTCCTTATGTAGGTCTGACTTGTCTGCATCTACGAGAGCTGTCCTGATGCCACCAATATAAAGTCCCCAGCTCTCCCTCTGCTGAATTCTTCCCCCTGTGCAGTGCCGAGTTTTCTATCAGCACACGCACCCTTTACAAAGCTTAGCGCCTCACATTTAAAAAGACACTAGCAGTATTGGAGTGTTGCTGGCTCCTCCGGTAAATGCTGTGAAAGGCAAGCAAGCAGATTGCATCTCCTTGAAACCCCTGCCATAGGGAACAGGACTTGTCAAGGTGTCCTGTTCAGAAGATGTCATTGTTGTGTTCTCTAACTGAAGAGACTGTGTCACCAAGTCAGAGGAAGAGGCAATATGAAACCTGGTTATGATATATGTATATAAAACTAGACGGACAAACAATAGTATGCTTGAGTAATCCTACCTGTGACTATCCCAAAATGTCTCTCCAAGATCTTACATTCTACCTAATGGTGATGGTGTGAATTCATTTTGGGTTGTCAGGCACCTTCTGAGATAAATACATAGTTTCCATACTAATCAGCTCCAAGGTTAGCAAAGGATACTGGCTGCTGTTCTTGCTTACCCAAGCCAACTTACTGAAATTCCATCAGCTTACCTGCTGGCCTACATGGGATGTATCCAGTGTATTCTCTAACAATCCATGATACTAGTCCCTGGGAAAGTCTTAACAGCAGGAGAAAAGGCTAGTACTTTCTAAAGCTTTTCTAAGCAAAATTCCTTTGTTGCAATGCTGCTACCCTACAGCTCCTGTCATACACAGCATTCAGGTTATATACTGTGCTAATGGGAACACAACACTAGCAGATATTCTAGGTCAAATTTTATACACCTTCAGCACAGCTACTGTGGTTTAGTCCAGGAAATTTGAAAGAAGAGTTTCTCCCTCACCGACACTGTGAGGATGCGAGGACAACGCAAGATGACCATGTAAATGAAATACAATACACCTTTTCTGTTCTGGAGATCAAGAATATCTGTTTCTGAGATTTTGAAGTTCTCCCTCTGATGCATGAACATAATTCCCGCTGATAACTGTGATGTGATCCATGCCCCAATTCCCATTATCCTGGCACACTGCTCTCAGTGACAGGGGACACGGAGGACAAAGCCAACAATAAAAGAGGCATTATTAAGGCAGATAAAACTTCCCACAAGAGTAAGGCTTAAAATATGTATGTTAGATGAATGGAAACAGAAACCATTTGCCTGAGGTTGCCTTTATTACTTGACTAAAAAGACATCTAGGAAAAAAAAGGTATTTCCACTGCCTTGGCAAGACACACAGCCTGTATTCACTCCTTGACCACACTCATTCACAGCTTTCCTTCATTATTATACAAACACTATGGTCTAATCTAGCCAAAATTTTCGCCCCCTACAGCTGATGTAATTTGCAGTTTGGCTTTATGACTTGTGCATAGGGAAGTAAAGATACCACAGCCAGGCTGCTCCTTGCTCCTAACATCTCTCCTTCTCCCATCCTGCCTGGGCTTGCTGTGTGAGGGACAAGCAAACCTCAAACAGGTTCAGCACCCTGTGGTGGAGCAGGGTGTCAAGGTGTCAAGGGCATTTGCCAAGGGTGAAGCCCAACGCCTGCTTCATGCCCCCAGTGTTGTCATGAAATAAAGGGGTCTCAGCTCAGCGCACATCACTGTATTTTAGACATTGTTTTGAGACAAGACGTACAACACAGTATTACCAACCCCCCCTATTCAAACTTGAGTCAGTCCCTAACAGCAACAATGATATTTTAGAAATCTTTTGATTAAATAAAAAATCTGAGATTCTTCCATTGCTGGGCTTTCTGTTTTCCAAGCGCTAGGTTTGCAGTCTTGAGGCCCTAATCACCCTAGTGACAACTGGAAGCATTTAATTTTCAGGTAAAATCTGGCAGTCTGGCCAGACTCTAGGCCACTATGAAAAAATGGTGGGGCAGGGGGGTGGGACTGGGGAGGAAGGAATATGAAATGCATCATAGAGCATGAAAACTAACAACATTCAATTCAGAATTATACTCCACAAAGCCAACAACCAAAATTATTCTATTTCTAAGAACTATTCTCAAACAGCAGAATGCGAAGTTTAATAAAACCCCTCAGGTTTACATTTTACTTGCAGACAAAAACGACGAACTCTGGCAGGGTGAAAGGCCAGACAGAGACCTTTACTTTATCTGCCACTTGTCATTTTTCATAACATGTTTGTTACTGGAGCACTGAAATTTCGCAGCAGTGAAATTTCAATATATGTGAAGGGGGACCAAGGGCAAAGAGAAACACATACAGAAGGAAGCTCACGAAAGAGCTGCCAAACACACCCAAAGTAGCTTCAGAGTTTATTTCACTCTCATCCCAACCGTGCAGTAAATACAAAAAAACAGAGGAAGGATATCTTGTGATTGAACACTGGCATGGGGACATCTGAGTTCAGGTCTCAAGTATTTCATAAACTTTCAGACTCAGTTGTCATCTTACAAATATACAAAGAAAAATAATGTTTCCTTTCTTGCACTCTTGTTCTCTCCTTTTTCTTCATATTGTGAATGTCTCCTAATTTATATGAACTACTTAACAAAAGGAAGCTCTGATCTCAGCAGGGGCCCAGAGCTGCTGTAATAGCGAATAATAACCGGCAAGAAACCTGAACTAAAACCCACCTCAAACCTTTGCAAAAGTTCGGATCTGGATCTGCCTTTAGGAGCAGGAACATTTCTACTGTAAATGGGCTTCTGCCTCTGAGCCAGCTGCGAGCAGACATGCCACAGTTCTTATTCTAGCCACCTCTAGCTTTTTGACTAAAATACTTGAAGAAATCTAAAAATACAATAAGGAATAAATCATGCTGCCTGAAATTCTACCTTCCCTCCCCTCGAATCCCGTGCCTTTTATACTGAAATGGGCAAATGGCAAAAGCAACAACGAAAGGGTGATTATTAATCTTTGATCCTGAGTCACTTTCTCTTACAGAGCCCTATTCTTTGTCTCAGGAAGTGCGATACAAGAGCACTCCCACAGCCTGATTAAAGGTCCAGGTATGGGGTCACACAATGCACAAAAAGAGCTGCAGAGTTTCAGAGCACCATGTGTATTTAATGTCTGACTAAATGCAAGTACGATAAAGAACAAAACAACGAACATTTCTAATGATTGCCATAACTGTGAAACTGCCACAGAACTGCTTGAGGTAATTGTGGTAAGAAATTGAGTTGCTTTTTAAGAAAGAAATGACCAAATCTGTTTTCCAGAGTGTTAGCCTGGACGATTACAAAACAGAACTCGCCGCGAATGCCAAATGGTTGGAAAATGGCAGCGTGCCCTTCTCAACAGAAAACAGCAAAATGGACCTAGGTTTTACTGGCTCACCCAAAAGCTAAGGAATCAGAATTGAAAACAACCTGAGTGACGTAGCTAATAACTGGGATTTCAGGTTTCTCAGCAAAGAGATACCTAGGAGAAGGGTCAGAGGTTACACCTGGAGATTTAGAAGATAATGACAAAGTTCGGACAGGCATCATACCCATCTGCTCCCTCAGAAAGCAAATCATCATTAAATCCAGTTTTGATGAGAACAACTTGGCTTAAGATGCAATATTCATTACTTCCTAGGAAAGATGCTCAGTCCACCTCTCCCTTTATTGCTTCTTATCCTAACTCAAAAGTCAGGAGAAATATTAAAAAAAATATATCAAAGTCTGAATTTTAAAAAGACCCCACAAACAAACCAGCTGTTGCAGGAGCCCCACACAATCCCAGCTGACTGAAACAGCAGCCCACCTGCCAGCTCTTGCGACCATTCCCTGCAAAATTGGCTTTTATGACAAGGACTTTCCTACAAGGGATTTGCAGATCTCTGAAAAGCATTGAAACTGCAGATGACAACAAAATTGTCCCTCTCCGAGAGCAGGCGGCGCGGTGAGAGCGGCAGTCTCGCAGCCAGCCCACTTTGGGAATGGCATCCGAGTCCCGCCGCCTGCCCTGCGTTGGGCAGGAGCCTCTCTTTTCACCAGCACAAAGGAGGATGTGTGAGCATGAAATCCACTTTGAGCACTGTTCACTCCACTTAGCCAAGTCTAAAGATTGCTTTGGCTTGGCCACCATGAGGAGCTGCATTTTGATGTTCAAACTGTCAGAAAACACCTTTTTTTTGCCCCCCTCTGTACCATTCATAGGATTTTTATGTTCCAAGTCACCTTAGGAATCTGGCTTAAGAACTTGATTCTTGCTATCAATAGCGTTTATAGAGTCTCCAAAAGGGAAAAAACTGTAAAGATTATGTGAAATCGGTAGCTTTACTATTAATCTACAAGTCCCTCAAGATTTCTGCATCCTTGGTCAGGTATGAAAAAGCAACTTTCTTCTATAAACCCATACTTTACACTCATACATAACACTACCAAATTTTTAAAGTGATAATCAGGAAAGAACTGGCAGAACATGGGGACAAACTCGACATTTCATATGCATTTTACTAGATCTAACAGCAATTCAGGATGTTTCAAGAACTCTGCTCAGTTTATCAGCCAATGAGCAACCTTCTAACTAATCTCAACATAAAGGCTTACTCACCTATTTTGTCAATAGATTTTGTTAATCTCTTAAAGAAATATTGATTAGATTGAATTCAAAGGAGGAGCTTACACCCACTTCATAACAAAAACAAATAAAATAGCATACATTTTGAATTGAAACCTGGACTTAGTCAAAGATGTTCTGGTAAGTCCTAAAGTATGAAAATATATTGGCTATTAGATATTATAGGGGCTGTTGCTCTGACAACTCTATATGAGTAGAAGAAAAAAGACTTTGTGACCTTGTTTTTGCATGTACCTGTGAAAAAAAACAACCAACCAAATCCCAAACAATCTCTACAAGTGAGGGCTCATGAAAAGCTATAGATCTGTAAAGCTCTTGAAATCCTTGGTCTCATCTTGCTGCATATTAGGCATCTATTTCACGTTCAAATTTGACTTACAGCAATAAGCAGCCTGACCTTTTATACTGACGTACAGTTAGTTCCATTCATGTCCAGTGTGACTCACAAACCATCGTCAAATACAGTGTTTTACAAAAGGGGTGTCAAGGACACTCACTTGTCAGTGTGTTAGAAAAAAGCAGAACCATCACTGATAATTCAGACACTGTAAAACCCCTACGCATTTTGTATAGCATTGCTTAAAATAAGAACTGAACCAAAGACAGTAATAGCTACTAAAGATTAAGCACAGGTATTTCAGTATGGCAGCTTGGCATTATGATATTCTTAACCTTTTCTATTTTTTAGTTTCTAAAAGGCTGCTGCATCCATCTACTGTACTGGAAAATTCAGTAGGATGAATGGTTCTAAATTTAGGATGCAGGACACTGCAGCTGTGATAACATTTCGGAAGTGGAAGGCATAGTAGATACATGACATATTTAGATAAGACAACTATTTTTAGTCAAAATGAAGCTTGGTTTTGGCTGCTTTAAGCAAGTGCACTAATTTGGCTAATCAGTTCAGATACACTTAATTCCAGCTCTTATTTTCACCTACAAGATACTGCACACTGTGACCGTTTCTCCCTCTTTGTCTTCTGAAAACTAACAGGTAAAGCGGGAGAAGAGTAAGCATAAACTTCTCTCATAGCATTTCTGCTACCCCTTCCTACGCGTCCGGTAGCAGATACTTGGAGATAGGCCAGGGGTCTGTCTAGTCCACTCTACCCTGACATAGCACAGCCGTGCTCTCCCATCATTTTCTCTTCTCTCACCCAACTGCTTTTGTTGGTCTCCTCCAAATGGACCAAATTATCTGCTGATCTATTTCTGCTAAGTTCAGTGTTTTATTGTACCAAGAGATAATGCAGTCTACTATAGCTCTTCCGCTTATTTCAACCTTAAGACGTTGCTCCATGACTGGATCATTTTTCATCTTTTTTTTTTTTTTTTTCCTAGCAACTTTGCCCCATTTACATCCTTTCCTCCTTTAAACACATCTTGTCTTCAAAGTAACCCGCCCTGCTTTTCTTGGGTCCAAGCCTGGCTTCTGTTGGACCTCATTTTGACACATACTTGCCTTGTCATTTTTAGATAGCAAGTTTTCTATCCCATGGAAACACCAAGTGAAGTGGCAGTTTTCAGATGAGACTCTGGGCTTTCAAGTCAGGAACTATCAGGCACATGCTTTAAAAAATTTAGAATCAAGTTTTGTTGATAAAAAGAGATTTTTTAATACATTTCGGTGAAAATAAGTCATTTTCATCAAGATATGAATGCAGGGGTTTTTTGTAATATTGAGAGATTTTCATTGAGAAACTGCACACAAATTAAGGTTAATTACTTCCGAACTTATCCATACGAATTTCTCCAAATAAAAGTTTAATTTTTACATTTTTTTTTGAGGAGAAATTGGCAGTAACATATTTCAAGTACCACTGTAGCTCTAGTCTCCAGCCAGGAAAGGCTAGGGAGCAGTGAATCTACTGGCACAGTCCTGATTGTTTAGTATAATTGGTATTTGGGCATCTGCAGCGAAGCAGTAGTTTTGAGCTTCTCCAACAACATGCAGCTCAGCAGACTGAGTTACGTGTTTAAAAACGAAGCAAACTCTGGGTGCTAATGAGCCCGATCCAGCATAACTTATCCACAGAGAACTGAGCTTAGACGCAGCTCTGAAAAGTCTGGAGCAACCTCACCTTTCGGGGCACTCCGTGGAAGCCGAGTTTCCTGCAGGTCTGAAGAACTGGCTGTACTACACACCAAAGCACACATTGCCAAATCATACTCTCGAGTATACCAGTGAAACCGCACTGATTTCAATGGAGTTACACGGGCAAATATGAGAACAAACATCTTTAGATGATCAGTAACGTCATGAAATTTATATAAACCCCTTAAAATTTCACAGATTCCAGTCATGTCAGTTATGTCTCTAAGAAACTTAAAACTCAGTACCTGAAATTAGGCACCATTCATTATTTTTATCCCTTAATTCTGCTGAGCTCCCAGAAGATTTGTTGTACTGTATTTGAATTTCTCTCACAGTTACTTCAGTGTATGTTTTGATGGAAGAATTAAGCTACCAGAGGCACACTCTCCTAGCTTATTGCACCAACACTGCTCTCTTGTGGCAGACACTCAAAGTGAACTATTGATCTCTTGTGCTCTACATAACACAACTTAGCTATGATACAATCCAGTCGAAAAATGGTATATACAAAGCAAATCACCAGTAGAAATGGATGCTCAGATTTTTGACAGATAAGAGAGACAAAAACCAACAACAGATTATTGGGTTTGCCTTCTCAGATATAAAATATTCAGGTGTTCTTCCTCATGCCTCTATCAACGCCAACATTTTGTGCAGAAAGCACTGCTACTGAAATTCTCTTTTCCAATCTGTTCTACTGAGATACACTTACCAGACCAAACCACACCACCACTCTGTGCATTTTCAGATGCCTTTCAGAACATAAAATCTCGCTCATCAAAATGAAACATCATTGTTTCTATATTTTAACCCTTGCAGTTATCTGATTATTTGAGTTTACCATTTATAAGTCAGCCACTTCCTCATTTTTTTTTCCTCAAAATCAGTAAAAATTATCGTTTCCCAGGCATGATTCATATTAGCAATCTAGTGTACAGCTTCAAGTATTAATTTTCTTGGCTTGAAGAGTGCTGATGGAGGACTCTGGCCGAAGGACTAGAAGGTACATGCCTACAAATGGGAAAGCTTCCCAAGCTGCAGTTCATAATTAGATATCTAAAGCATCTAAATCACCCCCAGTTTCTATGGATTTTTATCTTCATGGGCTCTGAGAATACCACCGATGTCCCACTCGAGCAATTCTTCCCTGGATAAACATCAAGCAGCAGATTTGCTATTTTTTTTATTTGCACATTAAAAATGAAAAAAAAAAAGAAAGAAAAAAGTTGCTTTTCTTTGTCACGGTAGGAAAAGAATAAATTGTGCCTAACATCCACAACAGCAATTAAAAGGGCAAATATCCCTTGAGCAGACATGCACAAGCACAGGTGGCCTAAAAGTCTGACACTCACATTCATACCGATGTAATCACATGACATTCGTTTCAAACAGACACGTAGTGTCAGTGATACTTCACCACAACAGACTTGTGGCACTAAAATGAATCAATAATAAAGGGCCACACTGACATCAGCAGAACTAAGACAATCCACAACAGGGGAAAAAAAGTCAGCTGAATGTATGTACTCCAGTGTGATAGTTGGATCATTGTTTCGCTGTTGGTTTTTTCTTAATGCAATGCAGTACATTCACGTACTGATCAGAACTGATTAGGTGGGGTCGGTAGTGGAGGCGGGTGTTGGAGTTTTACCAAGCAATGGCTTGCCCTTCCCATCCGCTGCCTTTTCCTTCCTTGATGCACAATTTGACTTGCAGAACTCAAAGCCGCTTTACATTTGTTAGTGGAAAACGGAGCTCTCTACATGCAAATCTCCCACTGTAGCCAACAGGTATTTCCTCACTCCAGCCTCAGACACACTGACAGCTCTTTCAATTTTCACATTTACAATCCATTTTACATTTTACATTCGCACCTGATCCACAGAAAGGGTCTGCATATGCTGCGCCTTTCAGGAGCAAGTTAATTGAGCAGCTTCCCCAGGGCAGCCCTCAGGAATTGAATCTTTCTGTCCACTCAGCTTTCTCAGGAAGGTCATGGCAGTGATGTCAACGCTTGTGTATCCTCCCTGTAACTTCTGCTCTGTATAACACTGGACAAACAACACCCCTCTACCAAGGCCGAGAACTGCTACTGAAGTACCCAGCGCTCAACAACTACCACAGGGGACTGAAGAGCCAGGGAACCCGCTGGCCAAACACACCCCGTAACCCCCCACCAGGAAAGACCAGCAGCACTATGGTTGCTCTGAAGCTCCAGGAGGGGTACCCAGAGTGGAAGGACAACATCTCTTGTGGAACCTCTACCCTGTTCAAGCACATGCAACTTTTTAAACTCACCGCATAAAGCTGCACATCCTCAAAAAAGGGTCCCGGGCTAAGACTGATTATGCTTTGCCAGTGACAACCTGCCACATGACAGAACACAGGCGTCCGATATTTCACTCAATTGTCATATTTTGATTGCATCTGTCACACACTGGTAGATCTTTAGGTTGAGCGATATGATGAGCTCTTAGCTTTCCTTTCTTACAGCTTCATACTCTATGCCTCTACAGGAATGAACTTGTCAACTCAGATGCAAAATGAATGAATGGCTTTTAATCACTTTGATAATGTTAATGTTATTGCTTTGACAGGATAGCAGCAGATACAGTTTGCTGATTCAGCCACTTGTATAACGATCTAATGGGCTTTTCTGACTAATGCCATGCTCTAAAAATATACACTGGACTAATAGATGAGCCTCTGCTATACTGAAAAACAGGCTCATTAAGACAATTCCTCTGAAAAGTGGCATTTTTATGACAAGATACTGAAGCATTTAATTGCCCTGTATCCTGACAGAGCTGAAAGAAATTAATTAAAGAGAAAAAAAAAATGTGCAGCAATGTAGCAGATCTTGAGGTAGGAAGAGATGCCAATAGTCAGTAGCGTAAAGGGGAATTTGAGAACCGCAGAGCTGTTTCCCCAAAGGAAACAGTCTGTTGATAGGCTACAGATTGCCGTCCATTTACACAGAACAGAAGGCCGGGTTCTGAGAGGAGGCTTGTCATTACAGAGCAATTAATTTTCCCTGCTGCAGTCTGTGCCAGGAGAGTATCGGCTGCTGTTAAAGGACAGTGAAGTCAAAGGTTTGGGAGGGCAGAAGAGCCTTTAGTGATATTTGAGGCAAGGGACTTGTTTTCACTGCAGCGTTAGCTTGGATTATCCACCCTTAAGCTCATTCCCTGCTCTTCAAGCGAGTAAGGAGAGTTGGAAACCCTGCCCATACTGCACATGCAGTAGGGTGGCTTGCGGGGATGTGACAGGATCGTTGTGCTGGGAACCTGCTCCGAGTGACACCCAGCACAACCCTGCAGCCAGCTGCATTGGCACAGCTGGGGTGACAGCACTGGAACGGACACGCAGATGGCATTAGCTCACCCTGGTTGCTTGCCCTACCATCAAACATGAAAACAAACCTTACGCAGTCCCTGCCGCTTTTTGGGCAGAGATTTGCTGCTACCTTCGCTCCACTCTCTGACATAGCTGTGCAATGGCACCGCAAACCAGATCAGAGGAAAGATCACAAAAAAATGAAAAAAAACAATCAATCAAATAACCTCCCAACTTTTTTATGATTTTTTTTTTTTTCTTCTCAAACTATACCGACTCTTGCTGCAGCTTACCACCCTGCTGCATGAGTAACCCTGCCGACCCAACAGAAGTGGGAGTGGAAGGGTAGGAAGAATGGCCTGAGGAAGACACTGCTAAATCCTGCTTAAGCAGGGCTGGTGTCAGAGAAATCCAGGGGCTGTGCTGGGCGGCTGCAGCATTAAGCAAGCCTCAAGGCACATTTCCTTACAAAGAGCTAACGCTCAATCAGGCTAAAGACTTCTGCATGTGAATGCAGCCTGTATTAGGGGCCAGGCTTTGGGCTGAACTTCAAAGTGTTGTAGTGCTGAAGCCAGGCTCGCAGTGATCTTGAGTGGAGCAGATGGAGCTTTTCCCCCTCTGTGAAGAACAGCTTCTGCTGGACACTGACAATTCATCAGCTGTTCAGTACAGCGTGGTTGGGATCTTGCCTTTAGAGCAAGTTTCAGCTTGGAAAGAACTACGGGCTGTGGCCAGCGTGCCACGCGTGGTTTGCCAGGGCAAAGCCTCCAGCCCACAGTCGTTTCCAGCAGCTCTCTCCATTTATATCACAGACACACGTGGGTGACACAGCAGGGAGAAGAGTCTCACAGAATAGATGACGACCTGGCTGCTCCGGCAGCCTGTGCCAGTTTGTCTAATGATGAAACAAGGCTGATCTTTCTAACCTTTTCCCTTTTGTCATTTCACCGCTTGGTCTCTGCAATGCAGGCCTACCTTCAAACCAGAGTGACAAACGGTGACAGTTTCAGCGCTAGGACTGTCACACTTAGCAGCCCGCTGACATGACCAGAAGAGCCCACATCTTCCGGAGTTATAGGCCTGCTCTATTGAAAGCAGCATTTGTTACTCTTTGCATTTAATTCTATGTGTGTGTGTAAAAACTGGACTGTTTTTCATTGTTGGCACAAAAGCACAGCCACACACATCTGTTTCTTTCATTTCTCCAAATAAGTGGATTCTCCAAAGAATTTTCACTGTTTTAAATAACATGGTCCCAGTGAACATACAGCTACTTGAGCACTAGCTCTAAGCAAAAGCAGAAGCAAGGCACAGTACTACAGAGCAAGTGTAAGCGTTGGCATCAATGGGAGATGCGTGGGGTCACAGGACACTGCAAATACTTCAAGGACACACCTATGCTCCCCGCCATCCTGCCAGATGTATCTGGTCTCCAATCCTTGCTTCTGAGGCACATCTCTCCAGCAAGGAACTTAAAAACAGCCAATGAGGCATGGGGCAGGCGTCTGTGACTGCCATGCTCTGGGGAGGCCTGTGAAAAACACATAATTGGCTGCACAGGTAAATACGCTGGCTAAAAGGGTCGGGAAGCAATGGACTAGATGGTCCCCCTAGTACTTCCTTGCCTTTGACTGTCATTGGGAAGTCAGCATGAGAACGTCCCCGCTCGCTCTCCTCCTACTGTCAGTGGAGCGAAGTAGCCCTGCATCTGCTGCACATTCCTGCCTGCCTCGGAAAGGTCACCCTTTTTGGCAGGAGAGAGACTGCAGCAGCTCCCTCTGCGAGAGTCACTCTTCCCTAGCACAAGCAACACCTTTGTCCAAGATGTATGACATTTTTATTACCACAATCAACAAAAAGAAGCAACTGCTTAAACAATATGTAGTGACAAGTGCTAATGCTTTGAAGAAACATATCCAACTACAAAATGGTCAGCACATCTCTTCCCTCCATCATAGAGGAGAAGAGGAGGACTGAAAACAGCTGAGTGGACATAAAGAGCTCACAAATGCCTTATTAATAAGTGCGTTGGATCTAATGATCTGTGAAACTGAAATGAGATTATTTGGATTATCTCATTAAACAAGAATAATAGCAATAGTAACTGGGTAGTAATTAGGAGTGGGCCAATCCAAGGACAAACTAAATAATAGGGCCAAAAGACTCTTAATTAATACTATGCATTTTTATGCCTGTACTTCTGCACCCAGAATTTATGAAGAAATCAAGAGTCAACAGCCTGATTTCAACAAGCAGAAATTAAGCCACTGGCTGCTCACACCTGTATGAATCATTCAGTCTGAAAACTAAAGAGTGATTAAACCGGGCTATTTTGGCAGAGCTGGCCTTGAGGAAACAAAAACAGGCAGCCACAATGTGAAATTGTTTTCAAAGGCTCAGCAATTAACAACCAGCTCCAGGCAGGCAGAACAGAAACACCACCTGATCTCAGCCCTTCCTTTGGACGGCTGGCCATAGCAACCTCCCAACAAAAGCATGACTTTTCCTCAAAGTGTGAAAGTAATTGCAGAACGGGCTCAATGCATAATTCAAGATGAACCATCACATGAATTTTACCTTTTAGAACTTGTTTATACGTAAGTATCCAGAAGCTCTGTGGCTCAGGCCAAAGAACAGGACACCTCCACGGCCTCCCAGGGGTGGATGGGGCACGAGGGGCTAAACACGACCGGTTCCGCCTGAGTGGCAGTTAGGTCAAAAGGTCCCTGGTATTGAAGCCTGAAGCAATTACTGTTGTGCAAAACCTATTGCTCCCGTTGCCTTCCCTAAGTACTCTTTACTCAACAGGAAAGGCAGGCGATATAATATACAGTACAGTAGCAAAAGTTTTTCCCAGCGGATTGGATAAATGAATCTAAATAGTTAAGACAAAGTGCTCCAAGGCCTGGCACTTGACACGCAGCACCATCCTCTTGTGGGTATCCTAAGGCAGCATGATATACCTGCACTTAATGCTCCAGAGTTATTAAGGCCGCAACACAGCCCAACAACAAACTACAGACT
This sequence comes from Limnodromus scolopaceus, assembly GCA_028565335.1. Taxonomy (NCBI): domain Eukaryota; kingdom Metazoa; phylum Chordata; class Aves; order Charadriiformes; family Scolopacidae; genus Limnodromus; species Limnodromus scolopaceus. Next base: position 53,517,869 of record JAOXNO010000041.1, on the reverse strand, counting down.
GCATTTATCAAGGGAATTTAAACCCAAAAATGTCCGTGTTATTGGTCAGGACACAAAATGTTTAAGCCCTTTTACGGCTCCACTTCCACATCCTGAATTATTAACAATGGCAACGAAACAAAAGAAGGGTAATTGAAGGAAGCTACTTTGAAAAAAGATGTCTTTGTTACTGGAGTTATTTTATTAAGAACAGAAACTGCAGCCCTACCTAACACACTCATAGTTCTCCGCAGAGTACAGCGCTTGCTTTTGCAGCAAGTTTGTACTATAAAAGAAAAATTAATTTTAAAGATGGCAATGGCTTAGTAGACATTTGAAAGCCAATGAGGAGGGGAAAAAAAACCCAAACCCAAAACCAGTGGCTGCTCAGTTGTTCTGAAGGTTAAAGAGGCAGAGCTACCTCTAACGCAAGAAAAACGGTCAGAGTAATTAAAGACTGAGGAAGGAAACATTTGAACAGTTATAAAAGGGGAAAAAACATTCTACTAAGAGAATCCCAAACTGCTTTGGGATCCCTCTAAGAGGAACCATTTGAAACTAATTATCCTAATTGTTTGGGTTTTGACTTAGCCCTTACAGGGCTGCTTGGGCTGTGGCCCACGTGCCACACAGGGCACTCTAGGACAAGGTCTCTGGGCCACAGCTACTTTCTCTTGGCTTTTCCCATTTTTTTCACAGACTTATGTGGGTCACACAGCAGGGAGGGGGTGAGAGTCTCCCAGAAAAGGCATCGGTGGCAGCAGCCTCCTACTACTGGGACCACAAAAGCTCATCTCACACAGTTTCCCAGATTTGTTGGGTTGATGCCACCAACCGAGCACAGGCTGAAAGCCTGCTGACATGTCAAGGCTCCTCCAGCACGGAGCAAGCTGCGTGACCCGCGCACCCACTCACTTCTGCCGCCTGGAGCCAGCTGTCAGGCAAAGCTGAACTCGGCAGTCAGCATGACACTAAAGAGCATTTAGCAGCGAGCGCTGAAAGGGATCCTCAGCTGCCTCCCACTCCTTCACCACCTCTTTCCTTCCGTCAGATCTAGTGCCTGCAGACTGAGCTGCAACAGTAACTATAGATGGATTGCACTTTCAGCGGTAGCAGATAATCCACCAACTCAAATTGCTCAAATAGTAAACTGCATCCTATGTAGCTAATGAGAGAACATTGCATCCTACTTGCAGGAGAAATGAGAGAGACAGAGATGTCAGTGGCAGGACGGGGGAAGAGAATCAGTGAACAAAGAACAGCCCTGCACCTTGTGGGCAGGGAACGTATCCACAGTGCACAGATACAGAGACATTTTTCTTCACCTGATCTTCACCCTGGAAGATCACGTTGAAGCTTACATCAACTTACATGAGTTTTGGCTCTTCCCATGGAAAAGGAAATGTTCCCATCACCCGGAGTCAGCCTGGATGCAGAAAGCTGGAAGGCAGGCCATTCCCCTGCTTGGGACACTAAGGCAAAAAACTAGGTGGCAAACCTGTTTCCTCTTCTTCCTTCATAGAGAGAGATGCCTACAATTCATGGTGTCCTGCATCAAAAGGGATGGTGGTTTCCTGTTTGAAAGCAGACCAGACTTCCCGGCAATGAGAAGTAAATGCCTGCAACTTGAACAGGTAGAAGGTTTCTGTTTACGCTGGCTCTTAACTTGTATCTTGAATGGACTCCAGCAAGTGAGACTGCATTTCAACAGGACGATGTGTGTATGAATGATGCAGGGGTCAGTGCATGCTCACCAGACATGGGAAGTGCAGTAATCAGATAGCCACCTTTTGTGCCCCCTTGGGGAGAGGTAATATGGAACCTGGCACCACTCCTTCTGACAAAGACTTTCAGTCTGGGAATGAGGTGTCTTTAGCAGATCAGCAGGATATGTTGGCTTGGAAGGGAAGTGACGGAAGAGACAGCACTGACTACCCCAGCTATCTATCTGGCACAGATCAGAGAAAGCTCCAAATAATGCACAACAGGACTCCAAGCACTTGAACACACTCCCTGATGAGTCTCTGCACTTTAGTGAGTGCAGGAGTACCCAGGGACAAGGGAGTAGGAAAAAGCCACTGCTTGAAATACCCAGCCCAGTCAAACCCACAGCCACGCACCTCTACAACCTCTAAAACGCCCTTTAATCGGTACTTCAGCACATCTGCTTTATTGTTGGTGTTGACTTTTGCGTGACTCTCACCGCCACCACTGCAGCTTTCTGAAACACCTGCCTCATTTCTTGTGCTTCCACAGAGCGAGCCGTTGCGAAAAGCTCAGACTGGAGTTCAATAGACATGCTGCTATAGCAAGTACCATAGAGTAAACCTCAGGTTCATCATCCCAAATGCCATTTCACTTGACCTTCACTGCAGAGTAAGTGACATGGGCAAAACGCTCCGGTTTAACATGGTGGTTGATCTCACGGCACATTAGAGAGAGAAAGAAAAATACAAGTGACTGAGAAGAACGCTCTCAACCTGAACTGCAAGCTACATAAACAGTGCTAAACTGCAGCATGCCGTGGGCTTATCCATCATTGTGATGAACTGAAGCCAAAGCTCGTGTTTTGTTAAACCATATCTATCATGGGTATCTGCAGTATGACATTACTGATTACAGTTGCTTTCAGACGAGCTTTTCAGTTCTGTTGAGGAGACAAATCTAATTGCTAATACCAAACAACACTGCAGCAGGATGTGATTGCTTTGCTTAAATAACATTGTTTCATTAAACTGCTCAGATTCAACCCTATTAGTTTTATCTTTGGATCAGACAGAAGCAAGGCTGACAGGAATCCTTATCTGAATTAGAATTTCTTACTAGACTCAGATTTTTTTTTTTTTTTTTACACAACTGCAGAAGCTCCTGATGTTTGCTAAGAGGGGAAAGCACAATTTCCAGAGATCACCGGGACGTAAGCTTTACCTATGCTTTAAGGGGAATCCTGTATATTAGGCAGCTAAATCGAGGGGATTGTTGTGCAGTATTTTACCGCAGAACTTGTGGTAAGAACTTTGAAGTCAGGAAGTTTGAAAACTGAGAAGTGACAGTGTCTCAACTGTACAACATGGCCAAGCTCCTAACTTTTCCTGCTTTTTATATCCTCCCTTGCTATGTCCAAAGTTGCCACACGCTGAAAGACAAGACGGCAGTGGGAGACCACATCACAATCTGAGCTGGTAGGAGTAGAGTTATGTGCCCCACAAGAGCACAATCAGGTAGACAAAGCTCCAAGACAAAGTCTGGCTCCATTTCCTTGGTGCTCTATGGGGGAAGGAAGAAAGGCCCAGCCTGCTCCTCACTCTGCAGGGGAAGAGGTTGGGAAATTGTTCTCTCCACTCTCAACCTTGCACAGACATCAGTGCAAAAAGGGATTATTGTAACTGCCTACTGCTGTCTGCTAAGAGCAACGCTACAGTACCCTGTGCCAGGGGCAAGCGCCATGGTCTGTGTCCCCAGGCATCCCTGCAAACTGCCTCCATGCTCAGCTCTGCACCGCTCTCCACATATGCCATTTACGTATAAATATCCATCTTTGTTTAAAGTGTAGCTGTATTACAGGCTCACAGGTAGGACAGGAGCTGGGATTTAGGACATCAAAGCTCCATGCAAAGCTCTCCTACAGCCCCAGGCAAGCTATTTCACTGCTTTGTGCCTCTGTCTTCCTGGAAAGAGGGAGGGGAGGGGATAGTCTATTCTCACACAAAGCACTGAGATTTATGGGTCAAAAGTACTAAGTTAAGAGCTAGACATCAGTGAAATGGCGTTCCTGCAGCATCAAAGTTGCAACACTCACATTTGGTGAATTCCAGAAAACTAAACACTTTCTCCAGCAATTGTCTATTCCTAGGTCATTATGCGACACAAGCATAACACTGCCTGGAATTTGGGGCCACTGAAACACTGAGTCACCTCCCTGTACATCATAGGAATGTTATTTGTTAGCAAGGGTTTCACTTGTTAATAATACTTTTTTTTTTTGAGATCCTAGCTTGACTGAAAGTAGGTAAATACTATTTTGAAATATTATTCTTATATTACTTTCCAGATACTGTGCGGCTTAATCACAGAATACTAAAATAAAAGATAATGCCGACCTGATTCTACTGCTGAAGAAAGCTATCAGGAATAACTACTGAAGTGAAGTCTAAGATGGTATCTGTAGCATGAGTTTGAGCTGTAAATGGAACACCCAATACAAAACATACATACTACTGTATCATCAGTTTCTGAAAATTTATCAATTTATAGTCCTAGTTTTGCCAAGACCAACAGAGCTGAGTAAGATGGGATGGATTTTATTTTAAGGAAAAGGAAGATGTTAGAGTTTTTCCATAAAAACAAAACAAACAAACAAACAAACAAAAACCCTGACAGAAAAAAAACTCACAAGGAAACAAGTTCTTTTACAGCCTGTATTTCACAACAGCTTTTGGTGTGCCCCAGTGTCCACCAACATATATTATACTGAGAGAGGTTTCCACCCCCTTTTCTTGCAAATCTCAAATACCTTCGCCATCAGAACTGATCCTCTGAGGTTTGGATCCTTCCCAAGTTCATTTAACCTGATTAATTTTTAATGGCTGTCACTGGTTATTTCACCCAGTCAGTCAACAGCTTCCACAGTTCAAAACGCCAGCCACCTTCTTCCCACTCTGGAATAACACAGGGCTCAGGATCTACGGAAATTATTCATCTGCATCATAAAGAACTTGAAGGAGCTGTAAGAGAGATTGATCCCCGACAGCTGCACTAAACTTGAAAGACCCTTCCTGGTTCTGAAGAAGGAGAATTCTGACCTGAAAAGGGGTCTTGAGTGAGCAGCCTCAAAGGGAATAAAATATTAGTCTGTAAAACCAGCACTCGCTAGAAAACTCAGGTGATCTTTTAATGTAGGTACACCTCTTGCCTCAGGCACAGCCAACGTAATTACTTGTCACACAGTTTCTCAAGCTGGGGGGTTAATATAACACGCTGTATTTCTCTTCCGTTTGTCTTAAGAACCGAGCAAGCCTCCAGAAATTAACTGCCAGTACTTCTTCTCTAGTGACCAAGCCCTGTAGGACAAGGCTACCATTCTTCGTCATATCTAATATTTGTATTAGTATTGCTATGCCATTAACACGAACTTTTGATACTGATTCAGCTCCAGTTACTGCATCTGTGCTGGTTAATGTCTTTAATAAATCCTGTAGTGACAGCAAAAGAACTCACACTAGTCAGCAACGCTGTTCATTGCGAGGGTTATAGATTTCTAACCAGAAGTAAAATTTATCTCAAAAGCAGGAGAGGGTGGAGAGGAAAGAGGGAAGCCTTCATTTATCTAACTGCAAGTACGTCCAGAAATCCCTGGGGAGCAAGAAAAGGACATTCACAGACATCCCATTTGTGCAGCGACCATAGCTGAACCCTTTCCTGTTGCCAAGGTATGTGCTGGCTGCGGGAGGTTACCAGGGCACGATGAGGACGTATTGTCATGCAAATGATGCAGCGTTATTGAAGGGACTTCCCAGCAGCAGCCCGCATTTTTTCACGAGTTTGATCCCAGCATTGAAAAGGAAACAAAACAACCGCCTGAACATGAAGCAGCACTGGCCTAGGCTAGAAACACCAGTTATCCCAGAGCTACTGGAGCACCAAACCTGCCTTTGGTGAACTCAGTAGGACCTACTGCTCTTTACTTAAATGGGAACAGGGAGAGAAACCGGCCCTTGAGTTCCGAGAAGCACGTGCAATGCTTTTTAACTACATTGTTTTTCATCATCTCTAAGTGACACTGAAAACAGTGGAAGAAAGTGACACACAAACCTTCACTCAGAAAAATCAGAGTACAAGTTTCCCTCACATTTTGCTATTTGGGATTAGCCTGCATGCAGGGATTTTGAGTCAAAAACTGTAAAAAGCTCACTGGCAGAAAATGTAACTGAAAACACACTTTAGAAGCTGTTGTCCAGAAAAGGCAGAAGAGCATATATTTGCAGCCATACATTTACAAACCTAAATAATTTCTTGCCTTTTCTGATTGTTATTAGTTGGTTGACCTTTTTTTACCCTTTTCAGCTAGAGAAATTCATGTTTTCCAGCAGTGGTAGTGACTTATCAGCAGAATAACTGGTGTTTAAGTTTCCTTACTTGAAATAAATTACCAGAAGTTTCTTATTTTTCACAGAAGCACTTGTAAACGGGAACTGAATGAGAACAATTCACAGAGGTAAAAGACGGTTTATTTGCCTCCACGAGGAAGCCATTCACACACCCCAGGATCCTTCAGAAGGAACAAATATCTAGCACTCAAAGTGTCCTCTGGACAAGACTGAATCAAAGCTTTCCCTTAAATCCGTGTCAGGTTAATCTTTCCCATACTTAACAGTCACGTCTCAAACTCTTTCCTAAAAACAAAGATAGAAACTGTGCGTGGCATCAATCACCTATTGATGCAACCATCGGAATACAGACTCACCTTTCCAGACTTCCCATTCTGAGATGGACTGCAGAAGTGAAAATGTGAAGTGGTGTTCATACATTTGAACGCTGCCCTAGCTGACTCAAATCAGGGTAAGCTAAACTCACCTCACCTAAAGGGACAGAAGAAAATTGGCTTGACTGATTGGCAAAAACAAAGGGGGGACTTTCCTTAACAGGAACTCAGACACACAGCAAGACACTTAGAGCACAGAAACTTGGGGTGGGGGGAGAAGGTGCAGGCCCAGGCCAAACAAAGGCAAGAGAGGAAAGACCTTCATGCTCCCAAGAAAAAACATGGATTAGAACGGACTGGGAATCTGTGTGGAAAACCCAACCTAGAACCCAAAGAATGCCCTTCTCATCTCCCCGTGTCCCATCCAATGAAGAACTTAATGCTTCAGACCTGAAGGAAAACAATTCTCCCCTTACAACCCCCAGCAACCCAGCAGTGACAGCAAGCATCATTATCGTTCTTCCTAAAACCCTACAACAAACCTTCCCAGGGAATGGCAGACAACCACGGCTAGCAGGGGCTCTGCAAGAGGAAGGGTGCCTCAGCAGCCAGACTTAAAACCAGTTGTTTATCAGCCAAAGGGAAGCAGCTTCTGCCACAGCCCTGGAAGAGCTGCAGAGCCGGCAAGGGCTGAAGTCTAGCGGGAGGCTTTTGTGAACCCAGCTCACCACACAAACAAGCCTGGTATGGAGCAGCAAAGCACCACGTGGCTGCCGAGTGGGCCCCCACGGACCTAGACTTGCTGTGGGTAAGGGGAGAGGGAAGATAAAATTTAAATAAATCATTGCTCAGACTTGTACCTGTGGGGAGAACAAAAAGTACTGCAGGACGAAAAGAGCAACACTGAAAATTCAGAATAGACTGCTGGGAATAAGGCAGAAACAGGAACGTCGCTTCGCAAGGTTAAGCCAAGGCAAAAGAAACCGTAAGGAGATGAGACATTGTGATGGAAGAAAGCAAGAGGGCAGTGAGGCCCAAGCTTGCAGAACTGCCCAGACTGCTGGGGAGCGGGAAGCCAGGGCGGAGCCTGGAGATAACCATGGGGCAGAGACAGTTTGTGCTGGTTCATATAAAGAATTACTTTTGGGCAACTACTTTCAGATCTGGATTTATTCCTATTACCGCATCTCTCAAGCGAAGGGAAGCTACAGTACCTTTACCCAGAGCAGCAGGAAAGACTCTCCCAGGCAGCCATGGCCTGTATTGTACCTGGCAGCTGGAACACAAGTCCTGAGCTGCCCGGGACAGCCCTGGTGCCTGGCTACTCGGTAGGAGACTTAGGAGACTCTCGGAAAGAGTTTCACTCTCACCCAGACGCAGTCCTGTACCACAGCCCCAGACAGTACACTTACCTGATGTTTCCACAAGACCACATTCCTCCTGGTCCCACACTCCTCTCTTGAGACACACACCGTAGGACAGCACCCTCCAAACGTGTTGCTCAGTATCGTGCTTCGCAGGGATCCGCTGCCCGAGGAGGATTTACCCCTGCCAGCGCCTTGTTCCCACACCTGGCCAGGCACCCGCTGCCCTGGGGCACACCAGCTGCTGAGCAGGAACCTGCATGCCCCGGGGCAAACGAGTTCACCTGATGGTGAGCCTCTCCGGTAATCAAGGGGCAAGGGACTGACTATCTCAGTAACAGACAGCTTACTTAAGCTAGCCTGTATGATTGACAGGAAATACAGAATCTTCAGCAATGTAGGCAGTAGAAAGGTACGTGCGTAACAGTGCAATCACAGTACTGCTACTGCTCTTTGACGTGAGATCGCCAAGTTCTACAGGCAGTAAATACGGTGGACTGCTCTCTTTATCCTCAGGAGAGCCTTCAACACCTGGATCTGATCTGACCTGACTGTAAGCCCAGGACCTCTCCCTAAGTAATTCTGCTTTCAGCCCCTCTTGCAAACCAGCACCAGAAAAGACAGTACAGACTGTGTTCAGACCAAAACATCCCAGTAGGATGAAATACAAGAGCTGTGGAAGCTTCAACATGACCACGCTCAAAACCACAGTATCAGCTGGTACCACATATACAGCAGTACTCCAACTCTGAATATATTATCTGTTCCCTGGCTTGGACTGTCAGGCTCGACACTTGATCTCTAGGTGGCACTATTTGCAATATAGAACTTTTTAAAAACACTGATGTTTCCAAGTGCCATCTGCTGGTGCTTTTATTATTTACATATAGCATTTCAGGACAATGCCAGTGAAAGCATCTGTGTGCTTTTCGGCTGGCAATACCTCACATCCCAAAGATTCACAGCAGCTTTTTTGCTTTTTTTTTTTTTTTTAATATCATGAAAGTGGTTTACAACATCTACATCCCAGAACTCTTTAGTTATCATTGTAAAAGCCTGGCAAGGAATCACTACAAGCTCTGAAAAAAGGTGGCAAGTATTTAAGCACGTATAGATGCCGGTAATTTAACTTTTAAGATGGACCAGACAGTAGCACTGTAGAGTTCAAAGGAAGTGCAGTGCTTTTCTTTTAGAACCTTCTTAATCACAAGTCTATATTTAACTTCATAATCAGGTCAGAAGAACCCTGTCTTTCTGCAAAATTAAATCCAGACGTTACCATGTTCCACTGGTTATGATCTAGGAAGTAGCTACTACACTTTATAAGAATAACTTCATTTATAATCTTCTCCTAAAAAAGGAAAAAGCTGACAGTCTGTTCTCCCAACCGAGAGAGTCAAAGCTATTTAGAACCTGGAGGCACAACCTCAGCATCAGTGACTATACAACAGCCACAGCCCTCTGGCTTTAGTGGAAACTACCTCAGTAAAAACGTAACATCTGAGGAGAGCTAGTTGTCTGTATTTACCCAAATTTTAAAGACTATTCTTAAAATTACTTACAAATGACAGCAACAGTTACTGTCAGGAACCGGCTGAGGTCTGCTTAAACCTTCTGCACAAGGAGCAGATCCACATTACCTGCAATGATTCCATCAACCCCACCAATTTTGTCCCCTTTCCCTTCCTCTTCCTGCCTAACCCTTTCTGCATTTTCTGAATTTCCCTTCCTTCCTTCTGTCATTGTTTTCTTCCCTAGTTTTTCCTGCAGGACACACAGAGGCATGGCCCCAAACAAATAAAATACATTTGCTGTGAATGACCAGGTCATTTACGCTAACTTGAGGCTATCAGATCAAAAATGCATCTTAAGGACAGGCACAAACTGCACAGCTGCTCTAGAACAGCAACAGCCACTACCCAGAGCTGACGCCAGCAGTATGGAAGCCGTGGCCGCACACCCGCTTCACTTTGAGAACTGCCCATTTACATGTGGCTCCCCCAAAGGGGCAAAAGTTTGTAAGACACCAACCATTTAGAGACAACACAAACTTAGTTAATGAAAATTTATTCTTTCAGTAAGTCATAGCCAGCTCTTATGCGACCAGGGCAGAAGCTGTCGATGATTCACTAAAAAGAAAAAAAGATAAAGAGAGAAATATTAATTGCAAAGGCAGTTTTTCAAACCAGTTGCCAAAAACAGTGCTTCGGTTGAAAGCTTTAACTACTAGTCATGAGCTTAATCACTACCTGTTCAGAAGTTTTTATGGCATAAAGAAAAATTTTACCCTTCCTTTAAAAATACAAATACTAGGATAACAGAGCAAAACCATATATATTAAAAAACCTGGGCAGCTGAATGTGCATCTTTTCAGAAAAAGAGCTCACCCTGACATCTATGGGAATTCTCCTACATTGGTTCAATTTTCCCAGAGAAAAACTCCCAGCGACTTTCATTTTTGCCACAGTGAAGCCATTTTTCATTGTTTTAGAGTAATGTGAACTATTAAAGTATCTGAGTAAGAAGAGAAATGGCAGTTTATGAAAGAATTTTAAAAGTTATCTAGTAGTGACCTCACTCGTTGAGACAATGATTTTTTCCAAATGTTGTGACAGTCATTTTACCCAGCAGCAAGTTCCACCAATTTATCAGTTTGCATTTATAAAAATCCCTACTCTTTGCTGCCTGGTTCACGTACATATAGGTATCATAAAACACTCTTCACCCTTTGAATAACAGACCCAACATACTGTTCACAAAACCTGCAAGACCTCGGTGAAAGTAATAATATAAGAGAAGACTTACTACTTCCAGTTGGGTGGCAGCACTCTCTTAGTTTTGTAGTAGCGAGCCAACCTATGGATTCTGCTTTCAATCAGAATCAGGCGGAACTTGGCATCTTTATCCTTGAAAAGAAAGTTACATTATGACCAAGTGCTACTTTGACTTCTCAGCAATGTACAACTCAGATGAGCTTTAACAGAGTAAAAAATCCAGAGCTACTGCTACAAACTTCACACTCGCATCACTAAAGTCTGATGAATAGGGTAAAATCAGAACAGGACCAGAAATATGTGGTTTAAGTAGCGCTTTTAAGACCCTTTTCACAGACAGAGACCATTTTCCTTTATCAAAATGCCTCCCCAAACCTCTAAGTTTACTCAAAGGGGGTGGCTAACAGGAAGTACACAAAGAATCTTTGCTTTTTCAACTTATAAGTATAAATACTGAATTACTTGAAAAAACAAACAGAGTTACCTACTTAAATTAGCACTCACCTTTCTGTTTCTCTCAAGATGCTTGCGAACAGCAACAGCTTTCTTAATCAAGTGATAAAGATCCTCTGGAAGGTCTGGGGCCAGTCCCTTCGATTTAAGGATTCTCAAAATTTTGTTGCCAGTAACAAAGCGAACCTGGGCAACACCATGGGAATCCCTCAGGATCACACCTGAAACAAGCATTTACACCACACATTGAAAAGAAAAACCTTACACAAAGAAATCTTGCGGAACTGACCTTTCGGTTACAAAATAGGCAAAAAAGGCCTTCTCCAAATTAAAAACCTTTCTGGTGGAAACTGTGAACAAGTGGCAGGCAACAGGTGAGCAAAATACAACTTACAGAAGCTGAAACACTTTATCAGCACTTAACAGGCAACTAACCCACCCCTCATATTTAGGCAGGTAACACATTAAGTGCTACAATATTATTGGGAAATTTTCAACAGGACTAGTAAAAGCTAGGTATTCAATCACCTTTTCTCTAAGGTTAACCAAGATATCTCAGACATCTTTACTCTAAAAAAAATGTGTTGTACTGTAGGGATCATTAATACTCTCAAGATTACAAAAAAATAATAAAAAATTAAAAATCATTGACATAATGCATAATTACACTGCATTACTAATGACCACATAAAGTTGTAGCATGCATACACTTAAGAGCTCTAGAGGGGTCCAAACTACTAAGAACTAGTTTATTATGCAGGTCAGTAAGCACCTAAACACAGGGCTGCCAACACTTGATGAGATGTCAAGTTTTTCTCCAAGAAACCAGGCAGATTAAACGTCCCTGTAACAGCTGTTAGTGGCCATTCCTAAGGACCAGTTAAAAGATTAAAGAGATGCTTCACATTTTCTGCTTCAAAAAGAAAATACTCAACTACTTCACCAAATATGTGTCTTACAAGAATGAGATGTATTACGTTTTTAGTGGTATCCATACCTTGAATACATAGGTACACCAGGAAACTTCTATTTTCTTACCATGCCATTTAACATAGGTTGAAAGAACAACTACATTATTGCAGTCAGAAAAACGTGTTTTGTCTCCATTTAGGAGTTGTTAATAAACCTTACCGATTTGTGAGGGAGTCAGGCCTTTTTTAGCCAACTTGTAGATCTGTTCCTTTACATCATCAGAAGTAAGTTTCAGCCACTAAAGAAAATTAAAATAGATACTTTGCAATGCTTGAAAAAACAATCAAGAACTGAAATTGTATTTCTAATGATATAGAAACTTGTGTGCCTGTTTTTTTTTTTTTCTTTTTAGCACTGTCACAGTACGAAACAAAAAAGCACAGCAAAAATTTATACATTACAATTTGAAACAGCATACAAATTAAACTAAGCATAAAACCCACAGGATTTTTAAAACAACTATGGCATTTGAACATCCTAATCATTATTAAACTGCTTAACCATCAGCAGTGTTTTAAGCAGCTTCATGTTACCTTACTTTAAATTGCATCTCTTTATTTTCAGATTTTGTGCTTTAATGTCATGTTTCCGTTTAACTGTTTTTCAGTACATGCTTTTCCACATCCATCACAAATTAATCAATCTTTCTGCCAACAGAGAGATCCTCCAAACCACACTCTTACAAAGCAAGACAGATTAGGCAGATGCTCATTTAGCTGACAGGTAAGCCTTCTACGTGGAAATACCCTATTATCAACTCAGGGGCACACTGGAATTATTAAACTTAGTGCTATGACCAGCAAATTACTGCTGTATAGAAAACAGTCGGTTTATTCCACAATAGCAAAGGCCAAACTCGAGCGTGAAGAGAGCAATTTAACCTCTAGGAATTACCAGCATACAGACTAAAAGTAATTGGAAATAGCACTTAAATAAAGGGAAGTACTGAGAGGAAAAGAGATTTTTTTGCCCAACAAATCATCTGGCCAAGAAAAGATACTTGATTCCTCAGTATCGTAAAGAGCATAAGCTAAGGCACCATTTTATCAGGCCAGAATTTAAAAACGATGACACAAAATATCACAGGTCTCTTAGCTTTGTTCCCTCTCGCGGGCACTGCTAAGCTGCACTACGAGAACGAGACCCCGCGCTGAACGCCACCAGGCCGCCGCCCCGGGCGGGTAAGTTACTTACCGTGGGCACGCTGCGTCTGTAGGGCAAGGCCGACTGGGACAGGCCCTTTCTGTGGGGAGGAATCAGACCACACGCTAAGCAGAAGCCGACACGCCAGACTGCCCCGATACAAGACGGCCTATGGCGCGCGCTTCCCCCAGGGCCGCGTCCAGCCTCAACGGCCGAGGCCTGCGGCCTCCCTCCGCGCCTGAAGACACTGCCGCCACCAGTACAGGCCGCACCGGGACAGCGCCGGGAACAGGAGCCCGGACATCACAACCACGTCTCTGCCCAGGGCCGGCCGAGGGAACCCGCTCCTCAGCGCCACCCGCCAGCTCTTCCTCCTCCCCACCGCCATATCACCGCAGCCACTAACCGACCGACCTCCCGCTCATCCCATCCCCACACGCCGCATTGCTCCCGCAGCAGCCTTTCTGCTCCCGCACCTCTCCGCGACGCCCCGTTAGCGCCCGCAGCAGGCCCAGGCCGGCCCCACACCCCGTCCCCGGTCCCTTACCCGGGAGCGTGCATACGACCCATGATGGCGGCGGCGAGAAAGAAGGATCAGCGCGAGGCAGCGGCCCTTTCCGCCCCACTCCAACAGGAAGTGACGTCCCCGCGCCTAGCCCCGCCCCCCCCGCCAGCCAATCAGTGGTGCCAGGGCTGCCGTACGCACGCCGCCAAGGGAGGGGCCGGCGTGTTCCGCGCGCCCAGCGGTGTCGGGCGCCGCGCCCCTCAAGGGACAGACAGAAACACCATACGTCTTTTATTTTTCCTCAGAATAGTGTTTAATGTACTTACAGGACAGTTACGGAGTCACATTTAACCCGACGGAGGGCGATATTGTACATCTTTATTAACGAGCTCGTTTAATGAAAGTATTTGGTTCTTACAGCTCTCCAGAGGAACCCGTGGCTCTGGCTGCGTTCCGCGGCCGGTGGCGCTACCTGGGTCACAGTGCGGCAGGGACGGCGGCGGCACCAGGCCCGGGGGGAGCCGGCGCCTTAAGGCAGGTGAGGGGGAAGCTCTACACAGCCCGAGTCGTAAAAAATAGAGAAAAGAACTTTTTATCAAAGATCGCACATGCTTCCAGAGACAGGGAGCCGTAAGATCGTAAAAAGGCAGTAATAAAAATTTCAGTGCAAAGTTCTAGGTTAATAGAGAAAAGGAAGAGAATCTTAGCAGAAGCTGTTACTCTGAAATACCAAAACAAGGTCCATATACACAATTATATGCCCGGCTACATAAAAGGTTTTTTTTCTTTTCATTAAACAAGATACAAAAAGCTGTTAAAACTAGGTTTTCAAGCTACTTAGTGTACTGGTATATTTTCCTCTTTCACATCCTTTTTTTTTTTTAATGTAGTACATTAAAGTCTTATTGCAACAATCACTTGTAGAGAGTAGTGCAAAGAGGTGCAAGCTCGGTGCTGTTCCTCTACACGTGAGGAGAGGCCAAGGCTAGATCCCACAGACAAAATAAAAATCCATGACCATAAGAAGCTTCAGCCAGTGACTATTTTGAAGAGGAAGGGAAAGGCACAAAATGAGTTAAGCTATGAAGAGGAAATCAGAAGTCAGGACAAGTGCTAACAATAATACAGTACTATACATTTTTTTTTTCAGAGTCCAGACAACTGTTAAAACTGCAAATCATTTTTTTAAATGATTTTAGTTTATTTGTATTTTGTGCTGTAAGACACTGTGCTTTAATAGCAAACTGCAAAAAAGGCAGTACATATTGCTTTCATTTTATTTCACAATGGAACGTTTCACAAAAACAGTAGTCTACTTTCCTGTGTTTAAGTGACTTGTGATTCTAATGATGGAATGGAGTAAGTCTCAAAAGTATCAAGTGAGCAGGAAATATATCTAGTTAGTTATATAGTTTATTATTTACAGGCTATATACTAAATGAAAAGTATGCAGAAGATGCCTAATAAAACTGGGATGTGTTAGCGCCCATTATATCAACCCAGTTTCTAACATTCAAGATATTCTTAGCTTTTTATTTGTAATAATTCCTACGAACTTGGACCGTGAATATTTTAGGCACCAGGAGATTCAAGTTTACGTCTCTCTTCTGTACTGAAGGGAGATTGGTCAGTAGCAGGGGAAGGAAAATAAGATTATGAAATAGGTTTTTAGTGTTGGGTATACAGAAGGCTTTCCCCATATTGTGTCTTCATTCATAGTTGCATATTTTACTTTAAAATTTCGCTCCTAGGCAGTGGTGATAGTCTGTCTTCCTTCAAAATTTAGTACTAAAGAGAAGCATGCAACTTTATAGCCTTGTTTAGACAGAACATGATCATCCTAAAACAGAGGAAGGTAAATAAAAAAGCTACACCTGTTGTGCAGAAATACCTAATTAAGTAACCAGTAGTATTAACAGAAGATAGTAAGTGACATTTGTTCTCCACTGTCACAATATAGTTCAAATCTAATCTGCCTCGAAATTAACTATTTTTAGTGGAATTAATTCTTACTAGGAGTGAGAAACAGTGTTGCTGTAAACTGTTAAAAAAAGTGACCAAGTTCCTCTCCTAAAGTTGTTAATGCAACTTATTTCTGGCTTGCAATTCATCGAGCAGTTGTGCTTTTTAACTAGAGGCCATCCTTTACCTGGAGGTACAGGTGCTACTTTGGATTAAGACATTTCAGAACACTGAGGAGCTGGGCACGTTTCCTACAGCATCACATTCAGCCAGCCTTCATTCAGGTTTTGGAGATGGTGGGTAGAAGATGGGTTAGAAAAACATTATATAAGTTGCACTAACTATGAAGATCAGTGTAAGTGATGTTATTTGTAGGTAACACGTATCAGGAAGAGACTTCCAGTAGGACCTGCAAGGTATCAAATATGAGAACATTTCCCCTTTTTAAGGAGCTGAAACTTAACATCTATACATATTTAAATACCAGAGATGAGGTAAAAGAGAAGCATTTGAATTATAAGGCACCATTATTTACAACTTCCATTATTGGCACTCACTCCAGTAAGTCTTAGAGAAGCATGAATCTGGGATTAAATGCAACGCTAAGGAATTTTTCCAGCCCTTTGATCTTCATTTCTACAGGTGTGTGTGAAGCCACCAAAATTTCACCCATCGCTGCTCCTGTGATGTCTAGTTAGTAGTGGGAATGTAATCCTAAATATGTCATTTCTTTGATGTTGTCCAGCATCATGCCATGGATGACACAACACAGGTAAGAAAAACTTAAAGCAAAAATGCACTATATCCACAGGCCTAATGATTAAGTTATGATTTTAACCAACCAGCATAGTCAAACTGTTCCTCTTGCTTTCACGGGTGGTTTAAAAACCCCTTCCTTCCTTTACCCATATCTCAAACATTTATAATGATGCTTTGATAACATCGTGTAAGCATAAACCGAGTTTTCTAGAAATCCTCCAAATTAGGCTACATGAACGTTGGTTGGTCCAACATATCTGTTGAAATGCAGAGTCTCTTATTTTAAGATGTACAAGTTATCTTCAAGTAGGAAGATGAACAAAGCACAAGTGAATACAATTGTTCTGGTCTTACTCAGGTGTAGAAAGGAGTTCACAGATAGGGTACAGCAGTTAGTCGATACCAGTTAACAGTCTCCTTGCTCAAGTTGAAGTCCTTTAGTGAGAGCGTAATTCCACCCAAGAAAAAGTTCTCACGTAATGATTCTGCACTGAGCACACTTAACTGAAGTTCTCTCTGTTTCAGAGTCTCCATGCTATATCCACTGTACACAAGCTAGAAGATAAGAAGTCAAGAATTTTTTTGTTATCCAAATGAAGTTACACAGATTGCTCTTTCTTCTGACTGCCTAGCCAGAGGTAGATGTCTTAACTGTACACTGAGGCCATTCAATTTGTCTGTTTCTCAGCGGATGGGCTGAAGTACATCCGTCTTTTATTTTGTGCTCCCAATTATAAGTGTTTAAAAGGACTAGTGTTTTTAGATAGAAGCAACGTTTACATGCCATGACTTCTGAATTAATTCTTCTCCATGTTATGAGTCAGTGAATCCAGGGCGGGGGGATCTTTAGTTTTAAAATTCCTTTCCTTCTCATCACTCCTCAGAGGCAGTCTGAGAAACTTCTGCTTACTTGCAACAGTACATTTACCTACTTAGTTACTTTGGGGTTTGTTTGTTTGTCTGTTTTCTTTTTTAAACAGGGCAAAAAGTTTTTCAAACAAGTTTCTTCTACATATATATCTTAGCAGATTTTTTAGACAATATTTTAATTACTGCTTAGAATAAGAGACAATAGCAAACCACAGGGTGTTAACTACATAAATTTTAACTTGCCATTTCATTGAAAGTTGGATTTCTTGTCTTCCGGGAGATTTTGGTTTTCCGTTTGGACGTTTTGTGCGTATCTGGAAGTAAGTATGTTTTTACATAGGGATTTGGATCTGCACCATCTTCTGTAACCTACAATCCAAAACCAAAACAAGTTAAAAAACTAGTTAGTGTACACCTCATTGAATATTTATTTTCAAGTATCTAGACTTTGCAATCAAGATAACCAAAAGCGGCAGTTAATTAATTTCTCAGCTGAAAAATTTGGAGGCAGAGATAGATTGATGCAGGAATGATAGAACTAAGTCAAGAAGATAATTGACAAAATGGAAACAGTTTTTGGTAGTGAGCTCATTAACTCTACTTACCAGGTCTTTAATGTGCATCACCATGATAAATAGAGTGCTATTTCTATATGATATGGATAGCTTCACTTCTCCTCCCACTTTGCCTGAGGCAGGACTTGATGGACTTGTATCTGAAAAAAATATATAAATATTTCCTCTGTAATATTTTTATATTTTCATCAGTACTACACTGACATATTATATATGGGGAAAAAAAAATACAAGCCTTAGACCAAGTTCAGTTTCTGATTTTATTTCTACTTCCCTAATAAGAGGCCGAGGTCATAGGTTTTCAAGAAATTTGCATTCTCTTTTAAGAACCAACTCAGAGGTTTAGAGTAAAAACTTGAGTAATTTAGTCAAGCCATGAGCAAGCCCAAGCAATCACATATATTGTTGCAGTTTTTCGTATGTTTTTATGTCCTTGAAACTGTATGCAGGCATATTTGAAAAGAGAGCAATGCAAAGTTCTCAACAAGGGAAAGCTACAGTTAATCTAAAAAAGATTTTTTTTTTAAAAAAAAAACCCACATTGTAAAGGTGTCATATAGATCATCTAACTTATAAACACCACCCAAAAAAATAATACCTACCTGTAGGTCTGGCTATTCCATCTATTCCTTCCACTTTTTCATCACGAAGTAATGGATGGAAAAAAGTATAAACAAGATCACACTAAATTTGGAAGAAACATTACATATTAGTTAAGTGTTAACAAGCACCGAAGTCTGAAAATTTGCACTGGATTTGCTTAATTTATTTGAACTCACTTCTGCCACCTCTGAAGAGCTGTTCATCAGATTCTGTATGTAGCTGTTGAGCTCCACTTTTCTTTTAGCTGCTACATCTTTTATGTGTGTTCTTCCCAAAACCATCTTATTAGGAAAGCTGCAAGGGAAGAACAATACAGCGTTTTCAGCTAATTTCTCTGAAGCAAGTACGGGTAGATTTCATTGTAATTTCCATCCTGAAGTGCTGATATCCTTTTTTTTTTTTTAAAAAAAAAAGTCAATCGTGAATGGAAACACAGCACACTGATAGGTAACGACATTATAGAAAGGCAAGGAAACATTTATAGGTAATTCTTATAAAAGTGATACGACACACAGACTAAAGACACCGAGTTGCTCCTCTGACTCTCCTCCTTAAAACTTAGAGACAGCAGTTTTCTCCCTTAATTTCCAACTCGGAGGTCTAGTTTGCCCCTCAGCAGTTTTGTCTCCATTTCATGCTATTTCTTCCTCACTCAGCAGGGAGCACTTTTGTTGCTTCTGTTATAATAGTGATGAGTGAGTTAGGAATCATACCCTGGTAACTTCCAAAGAGGAAAGAGAATGCCAAGTTTGTTGTGGAGCTCCTGGAACTCATCAAATGTTCGGAAGACAAACGATGGCTCAACTTGCCCTTCTCTCAAAACTCTCACTACGTAGATCTGCCCAAAACAGGAAAAAACAAAGATAGAAGTAGTAAAAAATATTATAGAACTGACTTAACAATTTAATTTTCTTAACAATTAACTATTTCTATTATGGTAACTCTTCTCCTGCATACATATTCCAGTAACAGCATTTGCATTTTATAGTAGAATTAGAATTATAAATAGCTCTACCGTAATGCAAAGTAGCATCATATGATCTTCCCGTAACATAGATCCACATCAGACAGGGGAATAAAGGTAGTTAAGGCTAAACTGTCTGCATTCTCCCTTTTAAGCCTCCCTGTAAGTTCATAACATATATCAAGTGTACAAAATTTTAACACATCAATGCAGGATTACATCTAGACAAGTATCTGTGGGGCTAGAACTACCACAAAACTTTTCAGGTGTGGACTATGGAGGAAACTAATGCCTCTTTTTTTTTTTTTTTCAACCTAATTCGCTCAAGATTCTAAAGGATTCCACTTTTAGTGATAATTTGGTGGGTAAATGCAAGTGTACTGCATTACACAAAAGGAATTTTTAAAAATACTGGGGGTACAATTCCAGGATAAAGCTATTAACATTATTATGAAAGGGAAACGAAGGCTGAGAAACTGCACAGAAAATTCAGTTCAGTGGACTCATTTTATGGGCAGATGAGTCAAATGTATATTTTAAAAGTGTGCAACTGGGAAGCAGTTTAAAAATCTAGACAAAAAGAAACTATATAATCTCAACAATTTCCTGGAAGAGGCTGGTTTGATTTAGACCAGGAGTCCTGAAATACATTTACAATATAGTGATTCGTAGAAGAGCTTTATAGTGAGAAAGCTCTTCCTCACTTCTAGCATTATTCAGCTGTGATCTACCTTCCCTAGCTGGTGTCTTACCAGATTTAAGACATTTACAGCAAATACAACTTGGAAATTGATGTGCATTAGCAAATATCAATATAGCTCACTTTTTAGACAACTTGAGGAAAATTTAACTTGAGATGACTATTCTAGACCAAACAGCAGTTGAGAAGTTAAAAAAAAAAAGATGGTTGCACATCTGCATAGGAATATGAATATTGATACAAGTCTTAAATTGTAACCCAGATCTATCAAAATCCTGAGGGCAAATTGTAATGCTTGCTGCCTCGAGGGAGACTGACTAGGAGCATAGGTGCATTAATACAGGAAGTGATGCTTTTACTTAGCAGGACCAAATACAACCCGAGTGTTTGACTTAATGACTCCTATT
Organism: Limnodromus scolopaceus; assembly: GCA_028565335.1. Lineage (NCBI taxonomy): Eukaryota > Metazoa > Chordata > Aves > Charadriiformes > Scolopacidae > Limnodromus > Limnodromus scolopaceus. The sequence continues at coordinate 53,497,418 of JAOXNO010000041.1, read as the reverse complement.
CAGGAAGGAGCCATTTTACAGAAGGCAGCTACATAAGCCCATGAACATGACTCAAATCCCCATTTTTTAAAATTATCTCCACCAACACTACTTCTGTTCTTTCCGCTTCCTTCTAGATCCTTCTCAAGAAGCGTCTTCATTTTGAAGAATATTATTGGATGCTAAAAATACTAATCTGTACTCTATCACTCCTGTGGCTGGTTTACCCTGGGCAGCAGCTAAGCACCCACACAGCTGCTTACTGTGTGGCTCCCACCCCCTCACCAATGGGACAGGGAGAGAACAAGAGCAAAAGTGAGAAGACCCGTGGGTTGAGATAAAGAGAGTCCCTGGGAGGAGAGGTGACGCAAAGACAATCTCTCACCACCTCCCACAAGCAGACTCGTGCCCAGCCAGTCCCCAAGCAACAGCCACCTTGGAAGATAACACCCTTCTATCACCCGCTTTCTTCTTTTACCCCTTTTTATTGCCCAGCCATAGCATGATATGCTATGGAGTATCCCTCTGGCCAGTTTGGGTCAGCTGTGTCCCTTCCCAACTCCCTGCCCACCCACTGCAAGAGGGTAAGGGCAGAGTGGGAAAAAAAGAGAGCACCTTGACACGGCACAAGCACTGTTCAGCAACAACCAAACCAATCGTGTTATCAACGCAGTTCCAGTTAAACATCCAAAACACAGCACTATGCGGGCCACTATAAAGACAAATAACTCTATCCCAGCCAAAGCCAATACAACTCTGTTCTCCTCCAGGAAGCAAGCAAGCCCACCCATTCCCAGTAAGATCCAGATTTCAATTATGGGTTTTGTTTTTCCTTTCAAGTCATCCACAGTGGAGCTCAGTCTTGGGTGCCAACACTGGTGTAGGTTTCTAGGCTCTCTTTATAGTCAATGCAGTCAGACTTCAGAGACCTCTTCAGCTCATCCTAAATCTGACATTAGTGCCTAACTGAACGAGTAAGTATCTATAGCTGTATTTATTAAACCTCTGTCAATAAAAGGAACCTAGTTGTCTACTTCAACAGTAGCTACTTAAAGCAAACCAAGACCAGCTTCCCCTGGACTCTGTGATTAAGTACTGAACTTACGGCAAAAAGGAAAATGTACGTTGCTGGAAGAAAAAGCACAGTATCTTCACTGAGTGGAAACAGATTCCACGTACTTACATAGTATTTATCTGGGTTATATCTCTTCTGGTACGTAAACACAGACACTTGTTTGATTCGGCCATCTTGTTTAAGAGAGTACGTTTTAGCAGAAAATGAGAGGATGGGTTCATCATTAGAAGGTAGACCTGAGAAACGCAGCTGAGCCAAATTGTGAATGAAGAAATTAAATTTTGTGGCAACACTTCCCAGGCTGGATTCAATCAACCTAGAAAAGAAAAAAATAACTTCAAAAACCACAAGTCAATGAATCAGACAAGTCTAAGAAAAAGAAAAAACAGTTTCTTACTGACAGAGAAACAGGTTTTAAATTAAGTGATCAATGGGTATACAAATAGCATTTTATCAGCATTTAATAGAAGATTCAGTATCCAAACTTTGGAATATGCTGTTATCCAAGAAGTGAAGGCTTTCCAGAGTTGGTAAAAAACACCTGGAGTACTGCATCCAGCTCTGGAGACCTCAGTACAAGAAAGACGTGGACCTGTTGGAGCAGGTCCAGAGGAGGGCCACAAAAATGATGAGGGCTGAGCACCTCTCCTATGAAGACAGGCTAAAAGAGTTGGAGTTGTTCAGCCTGGAGAAGAGAAGGCTCCAGGAAGACCTTATTGCAGCCTTCCAGTACCTAAGGGGGGGCTTATATGAAAGATGGGAATAGACTTTTCAGTAGGGCCTGTAGTGATAGGATAGGGGGTAATGGTTTTAAACTGAAAGAGGATAGATTCAGACAGGATAGAAGGAAGAAATGTTTCACGATGAGGATGGTGAAACACTGGAACGGGTTGTCCAGAGAGGTGGTAGATGCCCCCATCCCTGGAAACAGTCAAGGTCAGGATGGACAGGGCTCTGAGCAACCTGATCAAGTTGGAGATGTCCCTGCCCATGGCAGGGGTGGTTGGACTAGATGACTTTTAAAGGCCTCTTCCAACCCAAACCATTCTATGATTCTGAATTGCATGCATACTAATGCAGTTTTCCCATATATTTAACATTAAGTACAATGACACATCTTGTAACACATAGCAACAACTCATTTACACCCCCACTTGCTGCACTGGAGCAATATTCCTCCCTCTCCAGTGGGCAAAAGTACCTCTTGAAACAGGGAGCTTCTTTACAATGCATTGCGAGGTTCCCATTATATGCACTGTCTCAAAACAGCCAGACAGAATTACCTACTCTCAGTATTTCAAACAAGTTTTTAAGCACAAGGTTACTCTTAAAGGCAGCAAAATATTTTAGGCAAACATTAATCTTATATTAAACTTATTTATGTCGTTCACTGCTTAACTAGTATTTTATAATTGTGCAGTGTAACCGTTCAACTTCTTCACGTGTTTGTGAATGTCTTTAGTGCATTTCTTCATAGCAGAAAGCTGGCATTAAGAGGATGATGCTGGGAGATATTTTAGTTTTCACTCATCTAGTACCTTGTAAAGAAAATGGTAGCTTCTGCATCTGTTGTTTGAGGCTGGAGAGCATCCTGGACATACTTCAGGTCCTGAATTCCGCTTAGTTCTGGTAACCCAGAAGAAAGCATCTGCAAGAAATTAAGACTTACAGTTTCAATGCAATAAACCCAATATTATTTTACATTGAAATTATTAAAACTTAGACTCTCAAATTCATTTGAAGCTGCACTAAATTACTAAATGCTAACAGTGATAGCCAACAATTACTTATAATCAGCAGTTATTCACCATTTCTGCTGAATTAAAAGCAGTTAAAAACTCTTTGCAGGGTAATTTATGGCATCATCTTAATTTTAAATTTTCAGGAAACAGGTAGGTAGTAAAAAAACTAAAAAAGAATCCAAATTACAACCTTCCTAAAAACTACATCTGTTACTGGCTTTTGAAAGCACGCATTAAGGGTTTCTGCAGTATAAAAAGCATAGCATTTAATACAATCCAACATGATATCTAAATTGAATTTAATGTTTACCAATGAAAGTAGGTTAAGGAAGAGGCTTGCATGTTTTCTTATCAAATTGTAAGCTTGACAGCAGAGATCCACGAACAACTGAAAGCGAATAGTGGGTTTTTCACCACCATTAATGACATAAGCCATATCCGATGTTAGCACAAAAGGAGCTCGATCCCTGTTCAAAGAGCACAGAATTTATAAGTTAATTATAAGGTCTACTCACTTTGTCATGTGCTTACTCCTCCCCTCCATCCCCACCTTGAGGTAACAATATTAAATAATCCATTAATGCCATTTTACATTTTTGGGTTGGGTTCAGCTGCTTAGTGCTCTCTCAGATTCCCAGCACATCCATGTGATACTGGACCTAGAGCAGATCTCCTGGAGCAACACTTGGAGGCCAGGTTACCTTATAGTGCCTTCCATCCCTCATTTCTGGAAGCCATTACACACTGAAACAAATGTAATGACTATCACCTGACCAAAACATAACTCCTCTATCCTGGATATAGGTTATCTTCCCCTACATAGAGGAGTAGTAAATACAAACTTGCTCTTCAGTTGACATTCTATAACATCATATATATGACACGTTGACATTCTATAATGTTGACATTCATGACTGACTTTATGAGCAAGAGTCTGTTCTCATTTATTTCACACTTAGATATTCAGATGACAAAGGTTCTGGCACTCAATTTCTCATTCATTGATAAAGTTTACCTAACAAGCATGCAGTATATAATTGCATGAACACAGCTAAAGAGGTGAAACTACACTACAGTTTTATGCAATATTCCTGGAAAAGTATTACACCAAGATTTGTATTAGATGTAAAGCTCCCAAATATCAGTAAGAAGTTGCATCTTTTCCTGTACCAAAATACTTGGCTTTTATAACTATTGTAAAGAAATTTCCATTGAGATTTTCCAAGTCTGTATAGCACAAAGTTCTTAAGGAATGAATGCAGTTTGGAAGCACTGAAGTTAAATGATGTTTGGGAGACCAAATTCCTTATTTCAATCTATCGGCAGAAAGAACAGTAATTTTATTTGAAAGCTATGCCTGTGTGCTTTGACTTAAAACAGTTCCAGAGATCAGAATATGGGAAGAGGAAGCTGGAGCCTTTTCAAAATGAATTGTATACAGTTAAGTTTGATGCATTCTGGAAAGTCTGTGGTTAAATTGGAAGATACTGGCTTCGTGGTGAGAACAGATAACAGGAATTTAAAAGTTAATGCTTAGGATTATAATGCTTAGAAAAATATACTAAAACCCACTTCATTCTCTACATTGCTTAGCTACAGAAAATACCTTTTAAAGCTACCAAACATTTGTGCATGACCCAAAAATTTTCCAAAGTCAATGTGAAACATATGCCCTGTGTTTCGGAGCATTATATTATCATTGTGGCGGTCACAAATTCCCAATACATAAGTAGCTACACAGCATCCTGCACAAGAGTAAATGAAGTTTTCTGAAGCCTGGGAGGAAAAGAAAAAAAGTGAATTGAGATCAATATCAGCAGCAAAACAGCACTCATGCATTCAACAGTGTAAAAATCCAAGCCAGACTAGACATGCCCTAAAATTTGCTTTTTTCCCAAAACAGTGTTCTTCAGATAGCTTTGCAAAAAATCTTTAGTTTCAGTTTCCAAAAATCACAGTTTCCAGCAAAAACTGTTTTTCAGATAAGTGAAAGAAAAAGAGGAATTGAAGACAAATCACAAAAAGAATTAAATGTTAGCAAAGAAAAAGGGACAAGACTTATTTTTCCAGTGTGTTGTAAAAGCACTGTAGCCAAAAGAAACATTTTATTTTTTGAATCCCATGTGCTTATATGAGAAGAGGCCACTGCTCCTAAACCACAGCTAAGAGAAGACACCGTTCCTCCCTATCTTAAATTTTGAAGTACGCTTTTTCTATATACAATAAAAACTCCTGATACGAATAATTAGAATCCATCTGGCTCCTTTTTAGTTATGTAAGGGATTTTCATTTGCTATTTTTCAACTATAAGAAAAAATTAAGTTTCCTAAATATATAAACAAAAAATTTCAATGGAAGACCTGGAATAAGCATTACATTCCTTCATAAGACAAGATGGTATTTATCCCTTTTTGAAACATCTTCAAAAAAAGAACAACACTGAAAAAAAGTTACCTTTTCATATTCCTCCTCTGTAGGATTATACTTTCGCAACCATTCTGCCAGAGGCTTGTCTTTAAAAGAACCTGTCACTCCATATTCCACTTGAATTTTCCTAAGTGTATCTGAAGCAGGAACAAGCTCTACCATGCCTTTATAGAAAATATAACACAGTATATTTAACTATCTCCTTAAGTTATACTGCATTTTCATTATTCAGTAGAAACTTTTTTGACAAAGATGTTTTTTATAATTTTAGACTAGCTTCTTTCAAAACACAGTTAGGTGTAAAAATAGTGCTATTAGTCTACTAAACATTTCCACAGACTGTATTACAAAGCATACCATGAAACACATGTAGCAATACAACTTGGGCTTACTTTACTACAATTAGTTATGGTTGCTAGAATGCACATACAAGTTATACTTTGAATAATTACTTTCTACTACATAAACTAGAATTGGTCTATAAGCAATAACTGCAAAATATTTTGATGCTGACATTTCTCATACACTGACACTTAAGTAATCTAGTAACTTTAACTGCTGTCAAGTGTTGAAACAAACCAGACTGTTGCTCCAAAAATAAGGCAGTGGGCTTTACATGTGGCCTTATTTTGGAGATATCATTTACTAAAAATATTTGTATAGCTAAATCATAAGAGGAAGACATTTATTTGATTAACAGAATTTTACTTCTATCTTGGCAAGAGCTACTAAAGACAAATCTGTAATTTACATCCATTTTTCTTTTTTACTTTAATCCTTCAAGTACTTTAGGAATAGTAAAATTAGCAGCAACCAAAAAAAAATAAATGTAACATGCTACACAATCAAGTCATCATTCAAAGTAGGAGGAAAAGCCATCTGTTCTTCTAAAGAGCAAGTCTTACATAAATAGAAGCTTTTTGATTAGTTTTGCCAACCTAAACTTCCAATGTATCCATGTATTTAAGAGTTTTCATCATGCTGTTCTAGCATTTAACTGAAGAAATACTTAAGTTACTGTTTATCCTCTTAAGGATCTTGTGCTTCCTATTGACTAGCTCTGGAGAATTAGTGAAAACTAGCAAAAAGCATGTTCAAGGTGCAGGGTGGTATTTACACTCAAACTTAAGAGTCCTACAATCCTAGTTTGAAACCTAAAAGACAGCCTTATATTGCCAAGGAACTTTTCCCAGCATATAACACCAATTGTGGACACAGTGTATATGCCTTAAATTTTATTTCTTTTTGCACATTTCAGTATATGAATAATACTCCCTGACTCAACTGCAACAGATTCCAAATATTTCAGAATTTTAGTTTTTACTTCAATATGTTCTTTCACTATAACTAAACTTTCAGAATGAGGATTGCTATAGCACCATTATTTTCTTGTCTTGCAGTAAGGGCAGCGAGAGAAACCTTAGCCTTTATCATTATATTTACTTGTTTGCACCACTGTTCGTTGACAACAGAACACATAAGACTCTCAGGACTCAAGAGAAGAAACACATTTAAATGCAACTCAGCCACCAGGACATTCAGAACCATTTAACTTGCTATATTCTTGAGTACTGAAGTTCCTTGCATGGAAGGCTTTGGCCACTGTTTCTTGGGCCTGCCTCTACACAGAAATTTTTCACTATCAGCGTGACAAGTCGGGGAGCAAAAAATTATGGGCAGCATCTGGCTTTGCACCTCGGTCTTTTCCAGTTGAGAGACACTTGAAGATAACCATCCGTAGATCCAGTCCCTCCTGCAGCCAAATCTTATCCATAATCTTAATCATTTGTAAAGCCAACATATCTTGTCTCAGATCTTCACCAACCTTAAATGGAAAAATAAAAGTTAACTGGAGCATAATACGCTTTCAGTAAAAATCAGCTTCACAGATTTTAACTGCTTTACACTTCTAGGAAGTGATACATTATGCTACTTTCTTCCTACGCACTTTAAGAGAAATAGGCTACATTTAAGCTTTCACATGCAATAGACTTCCTTTCACAGTTTACAGCCTGTTCAGATGTTGGTTTCTAGATACACAGGAACAAACTCACAAAATAAGTAAGCTTATTGGTCTAGGGCAAAAAAACTACTTGATACCAAAGAAATAGTGATTATCATTCAACTGTTTTTCCTCTAATACACATGTAAGGCCTACCTTAAACATCACGTTAATTTCTTCTCCCAGAGGGTCTGCATTTATTAGTGCAACTTTCAGTGGTACTGCATTGGAGCTGAAGAAAGAACATGCCTGCAAGCAGATTTAGTATTAATCATACTCAAAAAGGACTATTTCTGCCAGCCCAGAAAACAAGACATTCTGACAACAAGCAGATTTAACACACAATATCTACTCAGACTTTTAACATTGCAATGGTGGCAAATACGTGCTTCTTTTGAATAAAGAGCCCTTTGGCTGTTATTTGTTGACTTCTTGTACAAAAGCCAATACTGCTGCAGAGTGATGTTTTTTATGCATTTTGAAAGGAAAAGTGAATAAAACATGGACAAATATTTATCAGCAGGTTTTTTTTCAACATAGAAGATACTATAAAAACCCCTGGTATTTGCACATTTCACACTATTAACTCATTTACCTACTTTTAAGTATATACTCATGATTTCATAGTTACAGCAGAGAAGGAAAGCAAGACGAACTGTGTCTCCACACAGGATTAAATCCAGTGTTCACAGACCTTTAGGTTCTCAGTCGTGCATAATGATATAAATCAAGATTGTGGTCGAGCAGACATTGTCAAACTTTGCAGAGTTTTGGAAAAATACTTTACCTGCTTCTCATACATTATTACTTTCTGGACCTTCACAATAAAATAAAGCTACTGTCTCCCTCCCTGGATTCAGTACATCTCTTGGACACAGCCAGTAACGGGCAGTTTCACCGTATCTGCTCATTGTTTGAACTTCATAGCCTTGGTCAATTTTCTCTTTTGATTACTACTGCAAACAGGATTTTTTTCCATGCATTTTGAATAATCTATTTATTATAGCCAGGATTGTTGGTCTCAAAAGACACAGTGTCTGAAGAAATAGTAAGTTATTACAGATATTATTTTTATAATACAAGTACCTTCATTTGTTTTACACAAGTATTTGTATAAATTTTATCTTTGCTCAAATTTCACTGCTTCATTCAATCTGAACTTTTAATTAAACCCCTCCCCCCCAGCAGAAAGAGCTTTCAAGCACCTCCTTTGATTTTTTTTCCCCTGCTTGTGAAAGCTTTGCCTATATGTAATTTTTACAAAAATGTTTTGAAAGTCTGAATGAGCAGTACCTTAATATTTAACTCTTTTGCCACAAGACTGGGGTTAAGAGGCAAACGGCATTTGTTCTTCAAGAAAAACAACTGCACGTGTTCCATACCATTTTGCAAGGCAGCCTGCAGACAAAAAAAACAATAATTAAAAAAAAAAAAAAAATCAGCTGACATTTTCCTAACTGGAGCATCTACAGAAAACTTCTGGAAAAAGTTATCCTGAAGCCAGTGTCTTAACTCCTTGGTGTCAAAGGAATACTAGAAATTACAACTGCTGTTTTAGCTATTAAAAATATAGAAGCCTAGCAGCACAACACTAATATCACACAAGTTTGGGATTTTATTTTTTTTTTTTTGACTGAATCGGATGATAGCATCACACTCTCTCAAACTAAGTTCATATTAGCATATAAACAGATATCCCCTTCTTCTGCAAAACAGGATCATTCTTCAGCAGTTAATAGGTTTAAATCAAATTCCAGTTTATTGTACACAGAAACCATCCTATTTTCTTACCGTGTCACCTCACACATTCTTATGTTTAGAATGACAACAAATTGGACAAAAACATCAACTTCATTAAGCCATCAACTTGTTAAAACGCAGCACAATAGACAAATAGATCTGCGTATTATACATAATGTTTTATTGAACTTAGACTAAAAAGGCAATCGAGTGGATTGTTTTGAGGGTATACTCAGTCTAATCTTCCTAAATAATATTAAAAGTATGTACACACCTGACGAGCAGATCCACTTGTTTGCTTTACTTTCTCTGCTACCATTCCAAGAAGCTGCACTAGTTTGGTCTGCTTCTCCAGCTCTTCCCTCAGCCTTTTTCCACAGACTGAAAGAAAAGCTCCAAGAATTTGCTCATACCTTACACCAAACTTTGTATCATACAGTGCATCCTTAAGAAGCCTGAAATAAAGGATTTAAGTTAAATTTTCCTATGGAAAATACTGCAAACAATGCAATACTAAGACTCTAATATATTTTAGCAAATCAATACTATATACATATATGAAGTTACTGATATAGAGGACATAAAAGGCAAGAAGTTCGTGCCTTATAAAGGCACTGTCTGTTTTTTCATAAAAAAGCCCAAGATATGTATTTTGTATACTCTCCATTCATAACATTCATTGCTATGAACTATGATATTAAGATATAATTTTTTTTTCTGGAAAAATTAATCTTATAGCAAACACATTTTGTGAACAGTGGAACAAAGAACATCTTACCAATACAGGTAATGCGCTATTCGAATGCTTCCCAGTGCCCGAGCCAAAAGAAATTTCACAAGAGCACTGTCAAGGTAGGTTTCATACTTCAATGCCTAAATGTAAAGAAAATTAAATAAAGCAGGTCTGGATTTACTTCTAGATGAAGACTGAGATTTTGACTAATGCACAGACAGAACCACCACAGATCCACAGGACAGTCACAGAGCAATTATTTACTCAATTGTTTTCCATACTATGCATTAGGTTATTAGAGAGACATGCAATCGCACTTCTGCTACTAGTAATCAGTAATTCCTTCACATTTTCAAGAGCAAAAAAAAAAAATAATTATTCGAACTTCAGTGGAGGCAGAAAGTCTTACTTGCACAAATTGAGGGAGGAAATCTGTTAACTCATCATCACTTAAAGTCTCCATCCAATTCACAGCTGTGTTTCGTACTTCCTGATCAGCAAACCTAGAAAGTTACCACAAAGCCACATTAAGTTTATTCTGTTCATGTAGGGATTTTTTTTTCTTTTTTGAGATCAGCTAGATATAAAATAACAAATATAAGGTCTTTTAACAGCTCAATAAAGGACCTACAAGTTTGAGGCCCTTCATTACCCAAGATGCAAACACATGTGCATGTTTAAGACAAGTATACTAATCTCTCAAAACTTCAGTCTTGATAGCTTGGCTTTATAGCTTGCTCTCCTCTCGCAAATTAGATTTCAGAATCCTAACCACTATTGCTTCTTTCACTACATGACTTGGTTAATCCTACATGAATAAAGTAAGCATATGTTCTTGAAAATTTTAAGAAAATTTAGCTTTTGCTACAAGAAATTCAGCAATATTTTCCACAAGAATGGCATTCAGAATCTTCTACTGAAGAGAAGTCATGAAATGCACAACACATGCAGAGAATTTATTTACGTCATTTTTCTTACTTTGAGTCTAGTAGTTCCAGTGCAGCTAAGGGTGATAAAGGAGGCCACTGCTGAAGTAACGAATATATTTCTGGAAGACTCGCCCAGTCCCAGTGAGGGGCACTAACCAGTATTTTTGGTAGGCTATTAGTATGATTATGACAATAATGTCTCTTCTCCCACAAAAATTCTTTATCTTCTTTTGATAACCTGTAGACAAAAGCATTTCAGTTTATACCATACATTACAGACCATCATCTGAATAACCCCAATGCTACTGGTCACTGTATACATACAGATGATTTAACACATAACACAGGATGAAATTAAAATGGCTACTTCCTCTACAAAAGTCAAAATGAGAAACAAAATAAAGCCTCAAACATTATGAAAACAGTCATTCAAAGTTATAATTTGGGCAGGACAAAAAAAGTTTTAGTGTAATCTGGAATAAACCAAGATGTCAATGTTAGTTTGGTGCAGATGAGTGGGAAAGCCTGCCAGAAAAGCTTCCATAGCATATGAAAAGGCACTGCTAAAACTGCTGCTGCTCCCTATAACCAAAGGACTGCCAAGCAGGAATAGGCATATAACATATGCCTATTTTATATGTATACATACACGCACAGACACATATATAAAACATATATAACAGGCAGCCAAAAGGGTAGTGACCTTGTAATAGAGAGTATTATGACATGGGCCATGGAAAGCACAAGTAAACCAATATTTTGCGAGTTTAATTCAATCTCTTGTTTAAGTCCTCACAGGTCTTCAAAATATACTAGACCCATATTAAAGAAATTTAAGAATAAATAAGCAGTGCATACCCAGAAATTGTCACATATAATTATCCCATAGCTAGAAAGAGGTGAACATACCCAATGGTGTTATCCTTGGAGAGAATGGCAAGGAGACGTTCTCTCAATGGTTTTTCTAATGTTTCTATGGAATGATGCACAGTAGACTTTGCAGCTTGAGGAATTTTATATTCAATATCAAAAGCATGGGATGGGAAGTCAATCTAAAAAAAATAAAATAATAAAATTATGCAAGTCCTTAAGAATAGTACAGAAAGCTCCCCCTTTCACCAAACTCTGATGTTGAGGCATCTGAAATCTTTAGTTCTACAAGTGTAACAGTTTTCAGGCAATTTCCTGAATATTTTTTTCCATCTCAATTCTTCTACATAACTGTGGTCCTTAAGCGTATGACAACTCTGTTGTTAGACAACCCAGTAGTTGCAGTACTCCTCAGAAGTGAAGCAAGAACACTTAGAGTGGAGACTAGTCACAGAACTATTAAAATCTGCACCAGTGGTTTCAACCCAACCTTCAACTCCAGTCATGTCTTGAGACTGCTAAGCCATGCCTAACAGGATGCTTTTTCTTCAGAGAGAAATTTGGACTCTGAATTTAGAATGAGAGGTCCTTATGTTCTGTAAAGAAACTGGAATTGCTATTGTTTGGGCTTTTGACAAATCCCATGTCAATATACATTTCTACAGATTGCTTTTCAAAAATGTTCTCATCCAGTACTGGTAGCATGTATTACCAAGTCATCTCGAATTTCTCTTACTTCAAGACAGTGATTCAGTAACTGACTTGTATACAATTACAGCAGCTTTCCATTCTTTGCCCTTAATGCTTAGTAATCACTATTCTGCACTGGCTTTCAGATATGACTTAGCAATATTTACGCTCTCCCCAAAACATTAATTGATTTTTTTAACACTCATGTTAGAGTTACAAGTAACAATATTCAAACAAAACATAGTCAGATTAAGTCAGAATTATAAATAACCTGCAATACTATTCTTTCTGTATTTCCTTTCTTACTGGCCATCCCTGACGCATGATGTGGATGTGATGAGGTCCAGAGTTGCAAGAGCTTTGTTCCACAAGTTAACAACCTGAGAAAAAAGCATGTACAGATATTAGTGTCACAATCTGTTTACTTCAACTAGATAGTATTCTAATCACTAATATCTGGAGAAGATCAATGGTCACTACAAGGAAACAATTCAGAAACATTAGTTGGTATAGAAAGACAGTTCAAATTGAGTATGTGCTTCTGCTGCACAGATAAGATTTTATCTTGGGACAAGTATTTCAACAATGATGTTTTGAAAAGAACGCAGGAAATCAAACTGTACTACCCAATACAGTTCAGAGCTTAAAAAAGGAATTATGATCATCAAGTGTCAAGTGAATTTCATTGGATATCTTCAGTACTTTAAGTCCTTTAAAATGCTGCATACAACTTTTAGGTAGAAAAGGCAAAGGGAAAAGTTCAGTGCTGACACATCTGACCCAGCTAAATTAAGTACTTTCTCCCTTCTTAAAGGAGAAAAGGAATACTTTTGCCTCTGAGGAATAAACTGAACACACGCACCTTCTTACCTTATCCGAAAAAAGGCACAGGCATATGAATATTATAGACATCACCATTTGCCTGGACTTTCCACATTACTAGATTCTGCAAGTGCATATCAGATGATGTTTGTATTTGCTAGTTTCTTCCCAATATTAATACCATTTCCAACTGTACTAAGGTACAACTGAGAATACTTCCTAAATCAGTTGTGCCTAACATTCAGCACTTAAAACTTCTGTCAGTCTTTACAAGTCAAAATACAGTCTCAAAATACTGCTTGAAGGCCAAGTCTTTAGTATATTTGAAAGATGTGTTTCAAAGAAAGAGGAGTCCTTTTTATGTAAATATTGATTAACTGGGAGCTTATGAAGCCAATAAAAATTACTAAATCATGCCACTAAAGCATAACAGAACAGCCTGTTCTTTTTAATAATTCTCCAGTTTAATATTTTTTCCACAGCCTACTGTCTCATCCACAAGTAAAGATATTTTAAGCCACTCAACTTTACAACCAGTATTGGATGAAGAAAAGTGCTCTTCTTTCCTATCTTAAGAGAGTTTTAAGGCAAAAGTGCTTCTTCTCCAGTGAGATGATGGAAGGATAGCCCACTGTTTACCTGCTGTCAGGATTCTGTTCTGCTTTGCATTCCACCAGACACTATTCCTGCTGAATGCAAGGATTGCTGCAAACATTTTCTTCTGGAAGTTGCATTCTCTATCATTACAGCTCATGAACTGCCTGAGAACTGGCTGTTTACACTTCAGCTGTTAAAATATATGTGAATACTGACTCAAGTGCCTCTAGCCAAGGTAACGTACTGTAAGATATTCTAATCTGATACGAGAACTCATGAAACGCCACCTACCAAGACCGTACTCCTTCAGTAGAAGGGAAGCTATCAATTCAGTAGGCAGTGACTCCTACAGACACTTCACCTGCATATGATTTATAGGGCAACATCTGAATGTTAGTGGATTCCTCAAACAACAACATGAGTTATACTTACACACTGAACTGCTGATACTTAAACAGTTGGTACTAACATGACCTCTTTTGGCCCACATTACTATGAAGATATCCTGCAAACAAAACCACTTTGATCCAAACAATATTCAACTTCCTCCAGCAAATATGTTTTTTTCAGCCAGTTAGATGGAAATACCACAACACAGGACTGTGTTTTGTACCCTATTTAACGGAAGGTATTATTTCTCTAACAATACAGTTTACAATTCTTAACTTTATCATGGCCTACTACATTCATTGGCAGAGAAGCAGTTTCTATAGTTATGAGAGTTATATAGTTATAACCTTTATATAGAGTAAATCATATTAATATTCTTACTCATATTTTGGATACTTACCGCCTAAAATCAAAAAGAGGTAGAGAAACCTGACCCAAAATTTCTGGGCCCTTTCTCTGTTTATTTGAGTCAGGAGAATTCCCACTACTTTGATTTAGGATTCCAAAGAGAGTCAGACGTAAGACTGATTCCAAAGGCAGCTGTGAAATCTGGATTGGGAAAATTATTCTACAAAATAAAAGTATTAAAAATAAGTCAGTCAGAGGAAGGACAGTTATTAGTAAGTTACAAGCTTATCCATATAATCCGTTGATGCCTCTTGCTTTCAAAAAGTTAATTAACATTGAAGAAAAAGTATCTAATTTCCATGCAATTATATTTCACTCTATCTCCCTTACCTATAGTTTGCAAAACCTGCTAAATTACACCTCTGCACTGTAGTTAGATTTGGAACAACCCTTTTTAATCTTCGTCTACTAAATTACATTCCTTACACAGAACTGCACTGTCCAGCATAACCAGTCTTTCCGCTCTACCCACTAGGAGGATACACACAATCCATGTTAGCCACCTCCTAATCTCTCAGATTTAAGGAGTCAGCTGACAATAGTTTCCCAACCAAATGAAAGAATCTATTAAGAACTACCGCAAGCTAAATTCAAGTGGTACAAACCCAGCACCCATAAAGAAAGCAACTGCGTATACACATCACTGATCAGTTCAAACTCAGATTTTTGTTTATTACCAAGATACTTATGCTATAAAACACTACAACTTTATGAAGCAGTTTATAAGCAATCTAACACACCTTTCACTGTAATACAGTAGTACCTGCCAGGAAAAGATGTGACAATTAATCCCTTGCATCAGAAAAAAAAAAAAAAAAAAAGATATTATCTGAAGACAGGTATTATAGAACCTGAAACTCTCAATGCTGGTCCGAAATAATTTGTCACTGTGGACTTTCAAAGTATTCTTCAGGGTCTGTCTATCTCTGACCTTTAAAAACAGCCAGGAAAACTGATAAAGGGCAATGTGGAGCTCACTTGATACTTGAGTTATGACAAGTTGCCTGATAGCTATTAAGTGGAAAAGAGTAAGCTGTGTATAGATAATGAAAAGTATTTTCCTCTCTCAGTTATCACCGGTCATCCTCTCCCTATTTCTTCTCCGCGTGCCATTCATTCCTTTTTTCTTTCTACCCTCTTCTACTGCCCCATAAAGAGAAACTGAAGTTTAGTAGCTCAAAGCAGACATTCTCATATGCTATAGACAGATACTTTTAAGCACTTACACATCTGCTCTCTTTATAGAAATAATCCTAAATTAAGATTTTTAAATTCAGATACAAAGCTGTTTGATGTATTTGGAATAAAAAAAGATACAGCATTAATGTTAGTAAAAGTCAGCTGCTTTTCCTCCCCATTTATATAATTTAAACACTGCTTATAAGCAAGTTTTATTCATCGTTCTTTAAGCACCACAAACTGTTCCATTACAAGGAATGTTATCCTTCCCAACTCCTTATAATTGCATACTACAAACAATAGCACAAGGCTCTTGTCCAGCATTTCCATCCCCGCTCTTAAAATGAGTAGTGAAATACCATTTGGAAAAATATTTCTTATTTTTGTCAATAAGTTTCACACATTGTTCTTTCAACACTTCAAATGGAATCAGAAGCAAGAGGTGCTTGAATGACTGTATTCAGTAGCTAGCTAGGTAGGTACAAGCTAAAATTAAATATTGTAGTGAGTTTTACGATGCTAAAGCCACTTACAGTTCATCCCACTTAATCAAGTAGAAGAAGTTCTTGTACGTGCCAACCTTCTTGGACTGAATGGGTTTAAACAGATCTTTTCCATTATGGGTCAGAGAACAAATCAAGTAGTATTTTTCATAACTGGACAAGGAAAAGAAAGTAAATTAAACAAACAAGCAAATCTATAAAATGATCAATTTTACAACTAATAAATTACTCACTTTGATACCCAACCAGAAGAAATTCCATGAGCAGCAAATATTGTGAACTGGAGATGTTCTGTGGCAGTCCATGCTTCCTTAGTACTCTTACTATCTTTTGGAGAAATTACTGCAGAACTGCTACATGAATTCACATGGAGTCGCAGAAGGGCCTCAACTGCTCTTGTTAACTGGTCTATACTCACTTTCAGAGGGTTTTCAGGCTGCGGTGAACCTAAATTATAATTTATCTTTAGTGCATATCTTCCTTAAACAGCCACCTAAAAGCAATATTTAAATAAAATTGAAGAACTTTACTCACCAGATGAGCTCGTGCTAGTGTTGTCCCCACATTGTAAGGGCACCTACACAGTAAAGTTAGAACAAATTTCAATACCAAGAAACCCATATTAATTTTCCATTGCTCTTAAGTATCTTATACAGAAATTATGAAACATCTGAATTAGACCCATATTTGGGTTTACGCAACATCTACTTACTCAAAGGTCCTCAAGAGTAACTGCCAGCATCACAATTTCCATATCACACAGCAACCAAGTTCAAAAGCTCGTGTTTTGTCAAGTTGCAACTATTTTCACATCCTTTATGAACTCTTACAAGACACAGCACATTTGAATATTGCTCAGGATACTCTTAACTTCTCTGAGATAAAACTCAGTCAGGGTTGTTATGGACGAAAGCAGAAGCTGTTGCTCTACTGCCCAGTAATTTAAGTCCAAACACTGTTTTGTTTGTGGCATTTGTTAAGGTATCTTTTGTAGGCAGAGTTACTATAAATTTAGTG
This sequence comes from Limnodromus scolopaceus, assembly GCA_028565335.1. NCBI lineage: Eukaryota > Metazoa > Chordata > Aves > Charadriiformes > Scolopacidae > Limnodromus > Limnodromus scolopaceus. The sequence continues at coordinate 53,480,315 of JAOXNO010000041.1, read as the reverse complement.
CACTAAAAAAAATGTTAAACAACTGAGAAAACTGAACAGTAAGGATTGTAACTTCGTACTATCTGCTGTGTTTGCTTCTTGGTCTGGTAAAATGAAGTCTAAACATGATACAGTACTACAGCAATGTCTAGTCTCACCAAGGACACTGCTGAAGCCAAAAGGTGACAAACAAATCATGGAAATTTACTCCTTTCTAATAAGGAAGGGTTTCATGCCAAATTCAACTTCCGATAAAACTTCAACTTTTAATGAAAACTAAGTTTGTGTTTTAAAAACAAAACACAGTGAATTCCTAATACTTGAGAGAAAGTCTAAGAAGATTGCCACAACTTCTGCAGAAGAGTGAAAGCTCTCCTTATACTTGTGGTGTATTAATTGAGCATCTTGTCAACATTAAGTTTTAACTATCAAACCCCTTCACATTCTCATTAAAAACATGCAGAATTTTTTTTGGGGGGAGCACATATTTTTCCCCTTTCAGAAGAACCGTTATATGTTTCCACCATACTTGTCAAGTAGTCCAAAAGTCCTTTGGATGACAGGATGCCAAACTGTTGAAACAGCACTACATATATATATAATTTTCTACTTGATAATCTACTGTTTTCCTTTTTAACTAAAAATAAACAATATCTTACATAAGTTTTAGATGTAACCAACTGTTTCTGAAAACAGTCCTATATGCCTTCATACATTGTAAGAGAATTACAGGCTTTTACTGATAAAAAAGTACCTTTTTCCAAATTCTACCAGTATAGTGTTATTTTTAGAAGTTATTTTTACACTGTCATCTAATTATTTCTACAGCTTTCTCCTCTCAAAAAGCAAGCGTTGAAGAAATATTTGATATGCTGTATTTCACTAAGTTTTCTTAATATGTCTTCTGCATTTCCCTGCAAGAATTTTAGTTCTTGTGACAACTATATTTATTTTGTCTGTGCATTTTGCAAGAATTCTGCTCAGTATTACAAATATATCACTGACCTGATGAAGCTGAGAGTGAATAGAACAGCACATGAATTGCCACTCTAATAAAGCAGCAGAACAACAGAAATAAAAAAGCTAAATAGTCTTGTAATGTTATCTACACACTTCTCCATTTAATGACTAGTTTTGACAACATGACTTGAGACCAATTCTGCACAAGTAAACTGTTCACTGTAAGGCAGTTTTATCATCAAAATCTGTGCTACTCAAGAGATTTTATTTTTGTCCATATGCTCAGGAATGCAGGAGCATGAACCGCTAGAGTTTCAAGATTCTATTGCTCTTCACATAAATACTGCACAGAAAATACAGGATGTGAATTCCTACTTTAAGCATAATTGCACTGATTTTAGAGGACATGAGCTAGCTGTCAGTTTCCCATTGGTCTGACTTAGTCACAGACTTAGTATCCACTGTGACACAAATATATAGGCACAGAACCAGAAAACAGTATTTTTAAAAGGCACTATTTAGAATGGGAAAGGATTCCAAGAGCAAATGATTAATGCATTAACAGCAAAGAGATGTTAAAATAAATCAAATATATCAGGCAAAAAAAAACCACCACCAAAAACCAAAACCAAACGACATAACCCTGACTGAACTGTTGCTGGTATTTGCAACTACAAAAGATGAAAAAACAGTTTTTATTAGTGTTAAAAAGCACACCCCAAAATGCAGCTTATAGTGTGAAATCTTACCTCAGCATTTTTAGTCCTTGGAAGATTAACGGCCCTCCTTAGCTTCTTTACTGATTCTGTTATTGCGGGAGTCTCTACACAATCCAATGTAGAACAGATTTTTCTGACAGTCTTAATTACGTGATCTACTGCTTTATGCTGGTTCTAATAAAGAATGTATGAGAGAACAGATTGATCTGATCACAACTGTGAAACCCAGAATTGCTTTAATTGTTTACTTCCATTTAAGAATGAATTGCCAAGGAAGTTTCATCCTGAGACACATATCTCAACTACATTAAACTCTGGTGTAAAAATTTGATTAAATAAAAACCTCAGTATTGAGAACTTCTTTATAGCTCAATTATCAATGCCAAAAACATGAGTAGTACAGATTCTAGAACAGTGTCCCAGGAGATATTAGGTTTCCAACTATTTTTCTATTAAGCTGTAGGCAGACATGTATTTTCTAATGAGATATTAAGCTCAAATTTCCTCATGACATAAAAAGAAACTGTAGTTTAAAAAAGGGTATTCAGTTACTGTGAGGAAGGAATGTTCAAGTTGTGCTGCTTCGATTTCAGCACTCTGAAAACAAACACGCACATTCAAATTGCACTTACACTACAGTATAGCTTCCATAATGGAACTTCATCTTTTTCTATTCACTTTACTATACTTTTGAAAAGAGTTTGTTGCAACTTTTGCCACACATACAATTTACTTTAAATGATTCTTTCAGATGATGCAATTGCAAACTGTCACCTTGGAGAAGGAAAGGGACTGCACACTTAACAGGAATCTTTTTAGAATGGAATACATCAACTTCTTATGAGAAAATGAAAATGTTGGCAGGCTGCTCAAGACAAAGTCAAGATGCTCCTAATATTCCTTTCCTTCTTCTCTTCAAATAGGAGAAAAGCCACTTAATTTAAATCTAAATTATCTTGAGTTTCTTGTTTTTTGTTTTTTAATATAAGCAAAGTCTTCCTCCAATTTTAAAGAACACATGTAGAAAATGAAAATATTTTCTTCAAAATAACTGTTAACTTTTTAAGGCTTAACGTATAGGTTTCTTTCACAATCACTTATGAGCACGTACAACTAAATAAGAAGGAATAGTGTAATATCCTTTTGGTAAATTGTAAACTGACTCCCAACCCCCAGCCTTGGGGGGGGGGGGGGGGGGGGGGGGGGGGGGGGGGGGGGGGGGGGGGGGGGGGGGGGGGGGGGGGGGGGGGGGG
>JAOXNO010000041.1:53451667-53477049 GCA_028565335.1 Limnodromus scolopaceus | reverse complement strand
TAACACTTTGAAGACAACAGCTATTTTGACACATGGAAAGCAAAATTTCCAGTGCTATTTTCCTCACAGGCTCTCAATAAAGAGAAAATAGATAACTTTTAAAGTCTGAAATCAAAGGCTACATACAAGTTACTTAGGGAATACTTTACCCTGTTTCACTTCAATTAGCAAGCGTCAGCTACTAGCTATGTACAGGAATTAACTTCAGGAAGTAAAAAATTTCAAATGCAACAACTGCTGATATTTGGATCTAGTCATCATCACCTACAAGCTACATCTCCCATCCTCAAAAAGACTGTAAAAAGACTAGAACATAAGCCTGAACTGAGGTGTTTTGCATTCCTCCCCTCAGCCTGTGAAATCAGTTAAACAAGCAAGCAGAAGCAGCTGCAAGAGCAAAGTGACAAAAACACCACCTTTTCAATGAGCAGTAACATCTCATTCTCCTACAACAAGATTGTGTTCGAAACTACCCTTGAGAACATGGTGAATGACCATCAAGTGAATTAAATAACATTAAGGGAATATATAAATAGTGGATATCAGCTTGCTCAGACCTGCATTCCTGGAGAAGCAAACAAATGAAATGTAAATAAAAAAGTATCATAATTAAGTCATTCATTCCAAGACTGTTCTTATAGAAACTCTTTTAAGAAACACAGTTATCTGTTGCTTAAGAATTTAAGTCTCCAAGTTGCATTACTACCAGGAGCTAAAATCAGCTTCTCCTTTGAGAAACGAGTAAAGCAGGTTATCTTTAGCTAGCTTTTGCGTTTGGGAAATCATTCCAAACGAATTCACATGCAAGTTGTTTTAAGCAACCTTCCTACACTGAAACAGACAATGGCTTTGACAGTGTATTTTAAATTAATCCAATAGTGCAGAATAAGATGTTATTACACTTTTTGTAAAACTTGTACGTCCCAAATATGCTTCAGTTATAACTCCCACTGTACACCACTAAGACTGCTCCCTCTTGTGTAGAATTTTATCTGTTACTAATATATCGTTCATAGCTGACAACCACTGACATATCCAGGATTCAGTCCTTTTCCCTATTCCACTAAATTAATCCCCTCCAGCATTTTTGAGGAAAAGGTTATTTTGCACCCCAGGACTTCAAAGATACAGTTCTCGTCGTGATGATTAGGTAATAATTAGTTAGCAAGAAAAGTCAGGAAGAAAAGAGGAAAAGCGATCTAAAAATCCATTATTCCAAATTTACATTTGACAGCTTGTTCAGATATCAGTTTCCCCAAGAATTCCAGCAAGTCTTTTTTCCAACTAAGACATTAGTAAGCTTTCTCATGCTACTTTTGGTTCAGCATTAATTTTCTTACCTCATTTTTAAGAGCTATGTTAACTTGCTTGTGATACACATCTAGAAGCTCTTCAATAGAAGACCTGCAAGAAATAGTAGTTATCAAAGAGAAGTGCAAGAGCATAACAACCTTGGTCTGAAATTCAGCAGTGGGCTTGATTACTAAAATAACCACTTAACTTTACCTTATAACAGGTTCTCTGAAAGGCTTTTCAACTTTGTAGAGGTGTTTGGTTAGATGTATGGGTGTTCTGTCATCATCTTCCTGCAATAAAATATTAGATATTAAGTCCAGTTCCCACCTTTCTATAATTTCTAATACTGTTTTAGAAGTTTCATTACTAATAACTGTGGAGTAAAAGGGGAAAGATATAAGGTGAGCTCTTCAAAGGGGAACAGAACTAATTAATAGCCTATGAAAAGTGTACACACTGGGACGGGGGAAGAGTGAAGAAACGGCAATGAAGTGCCTAAGTATGCAGATATTATTTATTTCTCCCTTCCTCTTAGGTGGTCTGATACATATCTAATTAAACTAAAAAACTGTTCTTTTATTTAACTCTGAAATTTGCTGCTTCTCTTTCAGGCCTCAAGTTTAGTTCAACTGCTTGCATACTTTTTCCAGCTATGAGAGAGATTATCCATATTTATATTGTTTGCCTTGCGAAAATTCAGTACGTATTTAATTTCCTCTTAGTATAAGAGATTGTAATTCCCAACACCAAGCAGACATACTAATTTGTTAAATCACACAAAAAGGTTACACTTCAGATCCATCAACTCTGATGAAAACTCCCAATCTCTTGGAGATTTATATTGCTGCTGCAGTTTAGGAGGTACTTACTGTTCGTGCCAGATCTCTGCATATTACACTATGGGTCAACAGCTGCAGTTTGATTTCTGTATCCCACTTCCGACAGTGCTGAATATATTCATGACTTCCTATGCAGTGCTTACTGTTAAATAAAAGAAAGCTACAGTTACATCAAAATTATGCAGTGTTTTTCAAAAAACTCACATGGAATACTAAAGCAACCTGTTGGCTCAAAATAAGGAAGTGGCAAATCAGCCACTCTGGACCATCCTTTTTCATCTGATTTTTACCTCTGCATAAGTTTTAGTATACTATTACAGATACCTAGACTTTTGCTAAAGCTCTTAACTATTGTGGCTAACATTGAAACCAAATATTCTAAACCCCTAAAACAATGAGGATTTATAAACCATGACTTTTGGAAAAACAAACAAACAAACCAAACCAAAACCCAGATTATTTCAGATTATCAGAAATCAACGTCCATCTACAGAAATGCTCTAGAAATCTGCATCTAAAAAAACCTGTTTGTGTTCAACACAACAGATGGCAGATTAGAACAGATTTCTAGGAAGCTGTTGAGAACCTACTTTGTTGTATACCAGAGCAACTCTAAAGACTTCTGATCTTTGTGCAAAGTGTGACTCTTCCACATTTTTAAGATTTTTGTTTTCACATATTTAATCATTAAAGACACACTTTCCAGTAACTGTGCCATGAAAAAGCATGGCGTTAAGTATTAATGAAAAAGAGTTTGCTTACTTCTGTAAAACTTCTTCGTGGCCACAGACTTTCAGGATATAGCTGCCAATGTCCACTTCATTCAAGTCATCATGCACCCAGCAAAGTGCCTGCATTATTATTAGCTCAACAGGGGAACTCACTGTTTAAAGAAATTACGTCTAAATGTTAAATATAAATCTATAGCAAGTGATATTAATCCTTTTTCATGCACAAACTGTAGTTATTTAATAAAATTTATTTTTATACTTGTAGGGAAGACTCTTATGCTTCTATAATATCCTAAATCTCATAGTTTGAGATCTTCACTTTTTTCCACAAAGGCAGGCATCTTATAACACCTGCCTGTAGTTTAAACCCTTTTAAAATTAGAATACAGTGTAGTCAGTTGACCAAAAGTACAAAAATAGTCTGTAATCTGTTTTCCAGGAGTTTTTATATGTAGATAGCCTTTTTTTCTTTTATTTATAAAATTGTCTTATTTAGCAAGGACTTCAAATAGCTAAGTGATCCCAGAACTTTGCAAAGTTTAAAAACTGTGAAGAGTTGGAAACGGAACTTTTGTATTTGTTCTGCTTTTAAGGGAGTATCAGCTGCAGCCAAGGCAAATCCTAATGAAAGTCCTTCCCTCTCCCCACTTTCCATTTGTCTAGGGCAGTTTCCACACCATACAGAGCAGATTTCAGTAAGCACCACCAAGCCTCTGCAAAAAGCAACTCTTAACTACTAGTACTTTCACATCAGGCTCCAAATGCTTTTTTGAAAACAGTCTCTCTTCCATCCGGTAACTACAGAGCAAAAGAAGTAATCCCAGTCAAACCCAAAATCCATTCCCCCACAGCCACCAGATGTCACTGGGGAAAAATACATTGGCATGTTTTAATTCCACAAACATTTTAAGTAGAAAATGCTCTCTTCACCTCCCTAGCTAGTGTCTGATTTTCCACTTTAAATCATTTGCAAACAATGTCACTAAATGCCTCAAAATTCAGTAAAAAACACTATACAAAAGCATTTTAGTTTTTCATCAGTACTTTAAAAGTGGTGCTTTCTCCCCCCCCCCCATCTAGGGACCTTCCTAATTTTCCTGAATCTTCTTAAGAAATGTTACTGCTGTGGTAGATACAGAAAGGTAACTCCATAAAGATATTTTCCACAAGATCATGCAAGTACCTCATCTTATTAACAGATGACTAATTATTACAAGCACAGAGGTATTCGATAGCATATGAAGAATGAGCATATCTAATTCAAGAACAAGAAATGGTAAAAAGTATGAATTCAGAAACACTATTTAACTAATTATTAAGGCTATTTACCTCATCATTAATCTAGAATGAAACTGCTGTACTACCATCAGCACAGAATATGGTGATTGATAGAGGGGAAAAAAGATGCAGTAACAGTTTATGGGGTACAATCACAGGCTGCATTGACAAAGGTCTGCCAGTGCTGCAAACCCTTGTGGAGCAATCTAAAGATAACATTACCATGTTTTCCCCACCCTCTGTCTTATTGAAAGATACTAATTTCTTGCTGACATGCAATGATTGCTCAGGTAGACTTGTACTTCCAATGCAAAATGAATAGGTATAGCCAAAAAGCTCCAAAGTTCACTTGTTTCCCTCCTGGGTTCTTCCTACACGTTGAGTCATCAGAACACTGAAAGGCTACAGTTCCTTCTGAGCAGGACTGAAAGCTATACTAAAGTAGTTCTAGCATTAGGATGCTCAGGTATGCAACAATTTGAATAAGAACATAAGGAATTAAAGGAAGAGAAGAACTTTACACATATTACTAGTCACAGTATGAGCTACAGATACCCATCTTTCACTAGCTACAGAAGACAAGTAGTTTAATTGTGATTAGTTTCAGCATCAGAAAAAAGAAAGCAAGCAGAAAGCACAAAGAATAAGATATGTGGGGCTAGAATGCAAAACACATTCCAAGGTATTAACAAAACTTCTAGAAATAAAAGGCTGAAGCTGCAGCATTTTAGTTATGATACTAAAGCCTTTGTAGGAAAGGATTAATCCTGTAATATTAGGAAAGTGTAATCTTAAGGATGAAGCGCAGAAAACCTTCCTAGGGTACACTTAAAGTCCACCTAATTTCTTAACAATAGAGTACTAAAAATCACAGCAGAATAAGGACCAGAAAATTAATATAGAATGAAAACACTTATGCATCAAGAGCTTGTTTTCCAATACAGCGATTTCCTATCTTCTGAGAACAACCAACTCCACACTGTTGCAGGCAGAGAACCAAATGATAAAAAAATACACCAAAGCACAGATCCACTACCAGGTGGCAAGGTCTGGGAATGGGACTCCTCACAGGGGCTAAGAAACTACAGCATTAGAGAGGCTAAGAAATATGTTGCTCAGTTATTTTATCACCAAGAACTGCCAGAAGTTGACAGCATTCACAGTTACAGCCTTTAATACAAAACATGCTGTGCAGTCTGGACTGCATAGTGAATATGAGTTTATCGACAAGAACAAGGTAAACCTAAAAGTTACACCCCGAACTAATACTCCTGGTTGCCCACAAAAGAAGGCCCGCTAAGATGTGGCACACCACAACAGTACTGTTTTAGTGTTTGTGTTCATAAGCATATATTGAAGTCAAATAATAGATAATTTCAGTATTTATTCTTATTTCCGTACAGCAATTTGTCTGAATTTTTAGATAGCCTGCAAGAATTTATTTAAACACTTGTCAGTGTTGAAATAAACAAATAAGTTAAAAGTTAAGAATTTCAGGCCTGGTATCATCGTCTCTTCGATTACCATAAAATAGGTTAAACTCTTGAAAAACTGTTTTATATTCCCAGCTGTGGGTAGAAAAGTGCTTCTGGTTCACTTGGTTTTCCTTTTTAAAAACATGTTTCTCTTTGTAAGTTTCCAAATATTTTCTAATAGAAGCACTAACCCAGAATTGGGTTTTTTCTTCAGTTACCTTTTCCACATTCCCCACAAGCAATCCATGCACCTGAGACCTAGGATTACAAAAACTGAAAGCCATTGGCCTAAACTGAGCACGCAGCCTTAACCCACCACTCTAAGTCTTACAAGCAAACTCCAATTTAAAAAAGCAGAAACATACCATCACACGTAAACGTTACCGGTTGCTGGAATTCTTCGATTTCTATAGAAACCTTGATACTGGCATTCTCCCCACTTATATTTCTTTGCAGCATGACTGGACTCAGCACAAAGCCTGGATTTGTTTGCTGATTAGCATAAGGAAACTTGGTCCTCAATCTGAAAGTAGAGAAGGCTTATGAAACAGTGCAATGGGTAAGTCTACGACTAAAGCAAAATAACACGGTAATAACCACAAGCCAGAACAGTAAAGACTACCTTTTGCTCTTTACCTAAATTGTACGTACAGAACACGCTTAATTTTTCTACTGTCAACAGAACACTGCCCACAATAATTATAGAAGTAGTACTTAGAAGAGAAAAAAACCCTAGTTTATAATTAGGCAGGTTTTCCATACAGCTTAAAATATTTAATAGGTTAATGCTTACAGGACATAACCAGCTTCTGTAGAAGCTAAGCTCTTAAACAGTTTTAAAAAAGGTAATCCATAGCATTTGCTAAAAATAATTTTAAAAAAGGGTAATTTCTATTACGTACAAAACACCACAAAACTCTTTACATGTTTTTATTTTTGGAAGTCTAATCTGAACTTAGATACTATGCAAAAAGTAGATATTCCAAGTTGTAGAAGTTGAGAAAGAGGCCTAAATTAAGAGAAAGGCTTTTCAGTAGGAAACAAACAGTATAAAACATTCACCTAGTAATGAACAGACAGCACTGTGATAGCTGCTTTTTACTTTCCGCTACCTAACATTGATAAAATAATTTAGCCTTAACCTTCTACCAACATTGAAGCAGCATTATAGGAGATTAAAAATAGAATTAATCTATAATGGTCATCTATTTCATCATCTTGATTCCTGACAATAACATGAAAGGGGAAAGAAAAGGAATCCCTCTAGCAAGAGTTGTCCTGTCAGAAGTCCCTCGGCATTTTAAGCGCTATTTTGTTCATCAGTAAGTTCCATAGATATATGACTTCTCATTGGTTTTGAGAAGCTTGCTTTTCATTTCATAAACATTCCCGTTTTAAAAAGTAGCTGTTATCCTTCAGATTCAAAGATCTTTATTTCCCCCATGATTTCTTGAATTTTGATCTTGAGAGGAAAAAAGGCAAGACTCCTAGTTTGTCTTCTCTAGAAAACCCAATCTTTCATTAAGCTATGCCAGTAAGCCCTAAAAAAAAAAAAAAAAACTAGAAGGAGTATTCTGGGCTATAAAGTCCCATCTTCTTTGGGGTGACCTTTAAGAAACTTCATCACCTGAAGAAAGCTGGAACAAGTTTGAATGTTTTATTTGTTACAGAATTCCACTTGTGGAAGCAATAAAAATGAGAGCATTTAAAGGTTAGCAAGCCATTGAGTGACAGGATTTAGTGAGGTGCATCAACTAATTAAAAAAGGACTTCAAATTCTTTCAAAATAAATTGTATTTAAAAATAGACAAAGGAGATACAGATATATGGAAATATAGAAAAACAGTTTGAGGATTAAAAAAATATTATAAAAACAAAAAAAAGAGGAAAGTCACAGGATCAGAAGAAGAAAGAGGAGATATGATAATCCAAAACTTTCATGCTGAACACCTTAACAATTCTGTTGTGTTCTTAGAGAAAAAAAAAAACAAACAACCCCAAACAAAGCAAGACAAAGCCAGGAAAAACTAGGGTAAGAAAAGGAAAAAAGACACATACTGAAATCTGCCCCATCAAGCAAAAAAAATGTAGCATTGGCCCTGACAACTTAAGATAAAATCAGTTATTCAACTTTTTTTTTTTCTTCTGAAAGCTAATTTGTGTTCAGTAATTTCTTACTTCGTAACTTCTTGAGAAAAAGCTGACAGTTCTTGATTCTGCCCTTCAATTTCTTGGAGAAGCACGTTTTCTGTCAGCATGCCAGTGGTCCCATTGTCTTTCTGCAACTCAAAGATAATACAGTATTTAAATAGCTGCAAACATATTCTTATAGCCAAAGACACACGTAGATGATAGATTTTCAGGAGTCTGAGGTTTACTATTTGTTTTATGTCTACTTCTATAAGGAGAAAAACGTATATCATTACTAAATTGAAATGTAAAGATTCACTGGACCAGTGACTCCTTTATAGAAGGTAATTTATTTGACAGCGTCATTATCAGCTACATTTAATTTGCAAGCATAACAGTTCCTAAGATCCCAGCAGCGACCCATTACATTAGATTTGGCTGGCTTTTGCTGAACCAGAGAAGGAAGACAGACAAATGATTTTTTCCTCCACTTCTGTGATGCAGCCTTCAGTATAGTTCCAGAAAGAACCATTGCACACCAGTTTTGCCCATAACTACCTTTTTCTACAAAGCAGGAAAAGATAAATTGTACACTGGAAGGAAGTAGCATTCAGAACTCAGAACTAATGTCATGGTATCAAATTACTGTTGTTTCAATCCTTTATGCCATGTGCACCCACCAGCTCCCAAAAGTGTAAACCGCAATCTTTGAAGTGTCCAATCCAAAAACCAGTTGCTAAAAGGGAACCGCAGTTTCAAAGAACAAAATCTAAAAAACTTTAAAAAACCAACACAAGCAGAAAACTGCAGCAGTTTTTAATCCATATCTGTTTCCAATCCAATTTGCAATACAGCCATACAAATGCTCGTGTAAGCAAAAAGCAGAGAGCAGCTGGAACAACCAGTGGGGTTGAGGTGGAAGCAATTTGCCTGTAGCCTAACAGCCAACACTAGCCTGAAGCACTCAATGAAACTCCAGCCAGATACTCCCTGGAATAAGTTGATCTTGAAAACTTTGCTCATGTCCAACCTAGGGTCATTGCATACAGAGGATAACTTCTGACCAGTTACATCCAGAGCTTTTACAATGCTTATAGAAATCTTTAATCCACCCAGAAGTCCAGAAAAAAAAAAAAGTGGACTGCACCATAGTTCTGAAAATCATCACAATTTATTCATACTTGAAATAGTGAATAACTACTTAACTAGTATGTGGGTTATTAATTATTAGCTGACGAAGTTAGCTGAGCATCTAATTTCATTAGAGCATATCAGGCAATACAGTCAAATTAGACTGTCTCAGAAAATGGGTCAAATCTGTAACATGCAGAGCTAGGGACTCTCAGGTAGGTCTTTTAGCACTTTTTTTTTTTTTGCAATTAAGTTGTTTGAGCAGAACAGCATAAAGAAGGGATAATACACACAATTGCCACTTGAATTGCATTTACACCTAGTTATTTCAGCTAAAATATTGGCTTCATCAACACTGATCAGTTCAAAAGGATAAATTCTATGTAATTGGGAACTAGCCATACCATAGAAAACTATTAGAGCAGGAAGTTGTAAAGCCACAAAACCTGGAATGAGATTCAGGAACATGTATAATACCTTGAATTTAAAAAGGTCCTTCCATTCTAACATCTCAGACAACTTCTGTAACAGTGCTTCTGTGCTTTCTGGGCAACTGCACAAGACCTGCTGACAAATCTGTGCAATTGTATCTAGTACCTGTATTCTTTAAGCAATTACACAATAACAAAACGAAAAAAATCAGACAAGGAAACAGGAAGTTAACATACCAAGTGAAAGGTAAACACCTTTGATAAAGAGTCAACTAACTGCTGGTCAGCACTCAACACAAAATTCAAAATTTCAGATCAAAAAGCTGGCTACATAAGTGTTAAATTTTCTCTTTTTTAAAAAACTCTTTTAAAGTTAATACTACAAGTACTCAAAGTGCTTTGCAACTCTAACCAGAGCAGAAAAGCACTGCACAAGGAGATTAAAGTCACACCAATGATTCAACATTGCAACTTAAAGCTACTATGTAACACTTCTGAACTATTTACAGCACAATTTGCAGGTTATTCTGCTGTTAAATTCAAAGTGGCGTAGGCAACTACAAGGCATTTGTACACATGCAAGCTTAGCCAGGATAAACAATAAGTTCTAATGTAATGAGCAAAGGAAAAAAAAAAGGGTTATTTGGTTACCCATAGTTGACCTCAGGGTCACATTTGGCTAAAGAGAGAAACCTAATGTTACTACAAATATGTATTGCTAGAAATTACCTCCTGGCGGAAAATTAAGACCATTACCTCCTTGCTTTTTTAGTTGAAGTTCTATACTTATTTTTGATCACTTAGTGGAAGATAATTTCAGAAGGGCAAGTTTTGACAAACTAAGAAACCCATTCAAGAGATCCACTGGACTTGGATGGTTAGGGGTTTGCGCAACAAGTAGGATTTTAATTTAACTTACAGATGAGCAAATCTAAGAGGTGCAAAAGCTATCAGTCAAACAGGAAATAACTAGTAAGAAAGGACTTCAAGCCAAACTAGATAAATAGTTCATATCAGCATAGCTTGCAAAAATAGAAGTGGTCTGCAAATACAATTACTCTTAACAATAAAGAACAAACCCAAAATCCAGTAAATTACCAAAAGTCAAGTTAAATTAAATAACACTAGTATGTAAAGCCACAAGGCTCTTCAGGTCTGCAGAGAGGAAATGTAGAGAAGACAACACCTAAAATAGGGCAAAATTATGATTTTGCCTCTGCTTTCAGAAAGGAGAGTGACAAACTCAAGTATTTAAGGGGGAATACTGAATAGATAGATATTTCATCAAGTAACAAAGGAAAACTCAAAGCAATTTCTTGATTTGATATTAGTTTTGTTTAAAGGGGCAGCGAGGCTATGAGTTATTCAGGGGAAAAAACGATGCAAACTAGTTAGGATGCAAGACTTCAGAATATACTTTGAGGGAAATAGGTACCTGGAGGTAAATGGGAAAAAATACAAGAGAACTGCCAAAAACAGAGGCTAAATAACGCAGCTTCCTACTATACCAGATGGAAAAAACATTTAAACTAGAAAATAAAATAGTAGCACAAGATGGACAAAAGCCACAACCTAAGTTGAAAGGATAGCTCTTTGAGAGACTCACATTTAGATCTATTTATTATCTTCTTTAACTCATCACAAGCAGCAGAAACACCCCTACTGATAATTTACAGTCTTGCATCATCAGCTAACTTAATACTCCAGTTCTAGTCTGTATTATAATGCCAAAACTAGTTAACCATAGACTGGAGGAACACAAGTAGAAAGTATATCTTGAACCCTCAATTGGGCATTCACTGCAAGAGTCTGCTATAAACTAAGAATTTGTTTGAAAAAGATGGCAGCTTAAGAAAATCAGGTATATTAATTGACTACAGGATCAGTAGGTGCTGTTGTGATGACACTGTAAATAAAGCAAATGCAATAAAAGCATATCAAGCAGGTTGCCCCTACCTGTAATGAGGGTTTATTCATGCCACTGTGCAAGGCACATGGTACACTGGGCTCTCACACAGAGAACTGAAATTCTCTTGAGCCATCTTCAAAAAAAAGTGACAGGAAAGAGAAGTTTACACAGAGAGCTTGCAATGAAAGCTGACAGAAAGTCACTGTCACTTATGTTGAGGTAAACACCAAAATGGTTCTTTATCTTAAATCCTGCTGAGAAGAACGTCTGTTAAGAACTAATTATGAACGCATTGCTACTTAAAATCAGAGGACAGTGAGAGTCTGGAACAGCCTTTAAATCAAAAGTAGCAGGAGGAAAAGACCACACGGGAAGGCAAAACTTGAGCATTTCATGAAGCAGTTAACACATGATCTGCAAATAGCATGGGATTGAACAGGACGAAGAGGAAAAATCCTTTAAAATCCTGCATTCTTGAAAAAACCCTGGAATTTATAAAAACATATTTCATTCAGCAACAGTGAAACGTTACTTTCTACAGACAACACAGAAGCACTGTTAAATATAGTCTAGCTATTCCAGTCAATAGTTAACATTACAATCAACCAAAGGTCACTGGAGAACTGATCGACACCTCACTGGATAAGGTGACAAACTGAAGCAGCAAACTGCTGAAGAGCCCAAGTTTACATGGCTCTCCAAATACTAGGAAATGAGCTGTGATGTGTGAGCTCAGTTAACAGTGAGTGGAAAAAAAATGAAGATAGACCCAAGATCTTCACACATATAATGTTAAAAATGCAATCCCTTAAAAAAAAGAGGTAAAGTGTTTTTTTGGGTTTAGGTTTATTTTGGTCCTTCTCCACTGGCCTTCTATTAAACTTTTGCCAGAACACTGACAACTAGCCCAGAAAAACAGGAAATCCTTCAAATGAGGGGCCAAAAATTTCACTTCAATGGAAATTTAGACAGCCCTTTAAGCCAAAGTCTAGTAAATCTTTCTTCTTCTGAGAAAAAACCTCCCCCAGTTAGGAGGGGAGGGAAGAATTAAGAAGCAATTTGGAAAATATCCTTGACTGATAACAGTTGTTCTTTATGCCATGTCCCTAGTCTACTAAAAACACATAGAAAGACAATACATAAGATTCCAAACAACCACAATCTGAAGTCTTCAAGGCAAACAAATCTTTTACTCCCCCCCTTTAGCCAGTTTCTACAAACAACATTTTTCCTGCCATTATCACCTTTCCCAGGGTGTTGACTTTTCCACTGAAGACTTCTCCTTCAGCTTTTGTACTCTCTCCACCAAAAAATAAAGTCACAGAAGTATTCATATTCCCTTTCTAGTGAGATGACTAGTATTTTAAAACTTAATGTCTTGTTTTATGGTGGAATTACCACAGAAAGAATTTTAAAGATAGGAAAAACTAAATAATCTACAGTCATTTATACAGAGTAGCATTTACTGTTCCATTTGCACTGGAAAAGGGTAGGATGTACTAATGGGGGCATAATTAACTAGATGAAACTGCTACAGTATTGATCATCTTCTGTACAGTTCAGTTCTCATACAAGCTGCATGTGCTCAGTGTCCAAAGAGATGAGTGTGATAACTAAAGCCTCTGTTGCATTTTAATCTTGAAATTTTGATGAAGGTGATCCTAATCCAAGAGCAGAAATCACCATTTTGCTCTGCCTGATAAAAGTAACATCACACAAAGATGGCTTTCCTTCTTCCAGCACACAAGTACAGGGTTTCTGACACAGAAGTACAGACATCCCACTTCCCAGGACAATATAACCAAAAAGGTTCAGTAACAATCTCTAGCATTTCTGCACAGAAGGAAAGACTCCTACCTATAAAAGAGAATTACAGTGGTTCTCTGAAAGACTGCAAATGATACTGAGACAACAGAAAAAAGTTTCTCAATACGACAAGTAACATCATATTATTTGGACACTGTTCAAGACAAGTAATATTTAATAAACAAATTGAGACCTTAAAGTGTCTTTAAAACACTATGATTAATCTTTATTATTATACTGCAATTTAAAAATACTGATTTACATACCTGTGATGTTTGGCCCTGTAACTTTGCAAGTGGAGTTGTTCGCATGTTTAAGGACTGGCTCCTTGTAACTGTTGCTCCAGAAGATTTCCCATTAACTTTTCTTTCCAGATGACATGTTACTAACAACTTTTCTTCTAACAGCACAGCATCCCAAGGATCTTCAGCAGTCATGCTTGAAGCCCTCTCTCCATCATTCTCTGCCTTATTCAAAGTCTCCACACTATCCACTTTTGGTTTACTTAGGGGATCCAAATCCAACCAATCAAATTTACTAACATCCCTGCAGCTTTCTGAGGCTGGTAGGGTAGAAACTGCAGACTCTATAGCGGTCATTTCCAAGTCTGTGCTCGACTTCCCATTTTTCAGAAATTCTGAGGTGCTTGCAATTTTGTCAAATACTTTTGCCATTTCTGGTGTAAGTATTGGAGGATACATAGGTAGGCTTCCTCCTTGTGGATGGAAAGGTGCAGTAGCTGCCAGTGGGTATGAAATGTATTGCGACTGTCTTGGAAGACCAAGATAAATAGGTTCTCTAGAGTGATAGGAGGACATACTTGGATGGAATCCATTCTGAAATATAGCAGTCTGTTTTGTGTAAGAAGCTGAGGGGTAAATAGGAGGTAAAGTGCATGTCACAGGTGCTGGTATCCCAGGCATCCACTGTCTTCTCTGACCCATAGGCCCAAGATAAAATTGCGAAGACACAGATGGGCTAAAAATAGGATTTACGGGTAAGGTAGGTACTTTACTAGATTCAAAACTGTCATCCAGCAGCAGTTTCTCTAGTTCAGCATGACTGAGCTTCTCTATGTCAATGGTACTTAGTTTATCTTCCATGCTCTTGGCATCAGACTCTGGAAACACCATGAGATCATGGTCCTGTTTGTTATGAGTCTGTGCTTTTTGCCTGGTGCTGCTTAAAGAATGAAATGTTTGTTTATTACCAGCTACACCTCTCTCTTTCTGCATCTTAGCTAATGCCTCAGCTTCCATCTGCAAGGCCTCTTCTTTGTCCACATCTTTTGACCTTGTGGCTGCCAAAGAAGGTGATGAGCGCTGTTTAAATCCATTGTTGCTGGATATCTGGGCCATACCGCAAGAGCCGATGTCCATTTGAAAGAGCAACACTTCCCTTGTACTGGTTGTACTACCCTTGGCCTTGGAGCAGATTTAGCAGATCTGAAAAGGAAATGAAACATTAGAAAGACACAGTAGTTATCCATGTCTGATTTAAGTCATACACCAACAACTAAAAAGGTTGCACATATCCTTCAGAAACCCAGAACATAAAATTTTCAAGAGACCAATTCTTTTTATTACAAAAATGATAGATGTATGAAACTGCTGTACCATGATTATGATGGCAATAATGATGCTGAAGGACCTCCCCTCCTTTGGAAAATATCATTGAACTTTACCCTCTTACCAAGATAAATAATGCTTATCAAATGCTATTTCTTGGACAAGCAAAATAAGTGATTTAGGTACAGCTGCTCATGAAGTAATCCCTTTAACAGCCCCTTAAAGAAAGTGTCATTCACTATTAGGTAAGGGAAGAAACTCTGAAAGGTCACTTTTCCTTAAGGCCACCACCAGGAAAGTGACATCTTACATTTTTCCAATTCCAATCTTGTGTTCAGTACTATTATACAACTTCCTGTATTCCCCACAATATCTATGCCTCTTTATTAAAATCATCTTACAAAGAATCACTGCAGAAACTATGTTATTTTTCAATATTATTTCTACTTTACAGCTTTTACACACAGACAAGTTAGAGTTGCATCCAGGGGATAAGTTGTCTTCCAGCAGCAGCTAGTATGCATATCACGCAGCAAGATAAAATCGTGAATAATGAGTTTCTGCTAGGAGAGTTACATAAACAGCAATCCTCATTAAAGCACAGTTTCACTGAACTAGATGAGCCCTTTAGATGTAAATCATCATAGGTTTAAGTCATGCAACAATCTACAAATTTAAATGAGTTCTCTGCAGTAAATAACGTTAAAAACTTAGAAGTCTGTCTTTATGTTCCCTTGCTATTGACACCATTAGATGGGGTTCCCCCCCAGCCCTTGAATCAGACTAGAGATGTATGCTTTAAATAAACTGACTGCTTCTGTGAACTTGCCACAAACAGCAAGATTCTTAATAGATTTTTAACAGATTATTTAAATTCTTTAACGTTCTGGCCAAGGTTTTGTTTTATCTACTTCTCTTTGGTGCCTTATAATGCAGATGGACAGACATCTGTATAAGAGGTTCTATACATTTCAGCTAAGTCTGAAAACGTAAATTCAGGTTAAACCTTTCAAAAAGCAGTATTAAACCAGAACTAATGTCACAAGTATCAAGACAAGATTTAAATGAAAGAGGGTGTCTTAAGAAAGACTGAAACAGTAACAGACTTATAAAGTTCAAAACCCTGAGAAGCACACAACTAAAGTCCCGGGGAATAAAATCTTAAGGAAGAGCTTTGGAGGTTAATAGTATGTATCCATTCCATGAGATAATGATATCCAACACAGATGAAGTCTACAGAAAAAAAGTAGACACCAGATCCTTTTCCATACAATATATTAAGCTGCAGAGTTTGACATTCATTAAAGCCACAAATATTGCCATTACAAAGAAGCCCTGTCCTATCTACTGCCTATTTGCACAGCTGAGTGTTGAACCTGATCAGGGAACTGATTAATAAAAACAAACCCCAAACTTTTTTGCTGGATTCCTTTATAGACAGTGCAGATCCCTGGTCCCATTTACAGCAGCTATGGCCTTCAGTGCCATTCAGGTATTTACTAGCCTCCTGTTCACAGGACAGGCATTCTAAGCCTTCTAAAGAGTTATTGAATATTTTGTAGATGGTCTAAGCCTACTAACCACAGATAACATCCTAACAAGAAGTCTAACATACTTTACACCAGCTGCTCAGACTGCCTAGATACCCAAGCAGGCTTTAACTTCTTTATTAACTTGTGGCTGGTTAAAATTGCTACGTCAAATTTTCAGATGCAAGAACACCACAACTTATGAAGTCATCTCAATAATTCCTGCTTGGTGTTTCCAAGCAGCAGCAGCATGAGGTAACTGCAGTTTTCACAGTCTTGCTGTTGCCTAAGGATTCTAAATAGCAGCAGGATTTTTTTTTCTTCCATTTTATTTAAAGAAAAACTACCCTTGAATAGAATCTACTTTCTGAGACGATTCAGAACTGTTTGGGCTCCGACTTTGAAGAAAATTGACAAAACATTCTGGTGCTGCTTGATAATTACAGCAGCAAGTGATTTTTCTTAAGGAAAAAAATATCAAGACTATATTAATTATATTAACTATATACAACAGTTCTAACTTCTTAAAAAAGTAGGAAGCCTTATTTTTCTGCTGAAATCCACAGCTTTGATCTGCATGATCACCAAGCAATCTCCTACTCACAAGAAGTCTCTGTTCCACAAAGTCATAACTGCAGATAAACATACATTCCTTAGCACTCACAAACATGGTGCACAGCTACTGCAGCACATTCATTCATAACATCTAGAGAATCACAATCGCTCTACAGTTGCTTATTTTACAATTTCAGATTACAGTGCTGCATTTTCATCAGTGCATGACTGCATACTTGCACTGGCAAACCCACTGACTTCAAGCATTCAAGATAAAGAATATTATTATCAGTGGTTACCTTAAAAATGGAATTTTACTTTCATTTTTGCAAGATGGTCTCATCAACATACATACACTTGATTCGATCACTGTACTTAAGTCCCGTCCTTGAGAAACTTCTAAAACCAAATCAGTATATAAATTTCTGTCAAAATTTAAAAGCAGACTGCAGTTTTTAAACAGTTTGAAGTTAAAAACTGATAAAAAAATTGATGAAATCGCAATACTTTTAGCAAAACTTTATCCTGCGTGCCAGTTTTTAGCACTAAACTCAAACGATAAAATATCATAAGAAAAGCTCTCTAGGCACAAGTATGATTAAAACAAAGACAGGCTTTCTTTTAAACGCTAACTACACCACGTCGGTTAACATTTTCACATAAGACGTTTAACTTCACTTTGAGCTTCTAACTTTGTGGCCATTTAAGTTCAAAGGCAGAGAGCGAGGAGAATTTAGAATTCTCCCAACATTTATGAAGGGAAGGGTAAATTCCATTTGGACCATCCATCAGCAGGAAACTCCTCTCAAACATTCAAAAGAATATGTTTCAATTCAAATCCCAGAAACAGGAAAAACAGACACCTCAGCCATTACCATAAGAATTCACAAGAATTTTCCAAGAACTGGAAGTCATCAGAAGACCTAGAAGTAATCCTTAGAGTCAGGATTGTTCTCATCTCAACTGCTGCACACTATTTTAAGTAACAGTAACAATCAGTTTTCAACTATCGATCTGTTCAAGAGTACAATTCTCTTTCCAAACACTTGAAAGAATAGGTCAAATGCTTTCCCCCTTTTTTTTTTTAAAAAAAAAAGGAGAACTAGAAGCAACTTAACAAATTATAACAGAAATTTCAAAGTGGTAAAACAGATTCCTATACCACTTATTTCTCCCCTATATTTGAAATTAAATGGACACATTCATACTTTATACAAAGTCCCCATATTTACACTGCCCTAGCAGTAACTCACTAAACTGCCTGCTTCAAAATTTGTTTGAAAGCAGATCTAAAAATCTCAACCACCCAATTCATCTATAGCTTGATGAAAGGTAATCTGTCTCTTGCAGTGTGACCTAGTTAACTTTAAGCAGTATTTTCTTTAACCATTCAATCAGATGTGATCAGATGTAAGTCTGCAGACCTTTCTCTGGCTCCAGACTAGTAGTTTCCCTAAGAGCAACACCTTCTTGAGGTAATTTTGCATAAGTGTGTTTAGACTCTAAATTTGCTCAGCCAAGTACCTGCGTAGTGCTATGTGATTTTATTTAATTGACAACTGCTCATTATTCATTATTTCAAAGGATTAAAATGCTTTTAAAAAAAATATGCATCAACAAAACTTTATTAATACCAAGAATCAAGAAACAGCAAGATGTCTGACCACCTCCTTCAGATCAAAGCCTACACATGGAATGGAAATTAATTTCAAACCAGGTTTTCACTTACAGATGCTTACATAAAAGAAAAAGAATATATTTACATATGCACTGAGCTAGCAAATAAATAAAATTAAACCATTAAGAGTTGTTATGTTTTGGTTTTTTTTTCCTAATGAGGAATTTATAGGTGTTTGGTAAGAAACTTCAGAAGAATCAATACAGGATATTGTATCTCTACGAGAACAAAGCCTCCCAAAAATCTAAAGGAGTTTCCTATCTTAACAAGCAAGGGATGACTTATTAGAGATAAATCCCGTTACCTTAAGCAGAGGTAATCTCGCCATCTGCTCATGTACATGTTAACATTCTTCTCTACTTAAGATGAGTTTTCAAAAAACCCAAGGGTTTTAACATTCTATGTATAATTTGTTCCAGTGCTAAACAAGCACAGAACATATTATTTGGTAACTTATTCTTAAGAAATACTTTGTAGTTATCACAAATCAGTACACATAAATTCCCTAGAGTCCAAGCACTAAATACAGAAGCAATGATAACAAGTCAGACCATTTCCTGCATTCCTTATAAAGTAATGCCCTGCCATATAGCAGCCAGAGCTTCCTCAAAACAAGTGTAATTTTCACAATAACTCTGTGGTTATTTGGCCATTAATTAAAAAAAAAAAAAAATATTTGAGGCATTTGCCTACATTGTATGATAGCTAACCTAAGAATTGACAAATTGTGCCTACATACCAGAGATGACAGCAGTTTTATGGGATAACAGGGAAAACTTAGCAGAAGACGGCAGCAGTAATATACTATGGAAAGTACTAATCATCTGGAAAGGAATTCATAGCAAGGCATTTGCCACAGCAGGAAAACTCCTTAGCAAGAAAAAACATAAGAACTTTGATGTTCAAAATCCCTCTCTGCCAGATGCATTCAGATTGCCACAAATCGAGAAACAACTGAATAGATACTTCAAGAAGTCAGGTCATGAGTAAGTCCAATATTTTAAAAAATATGGTTAGGTTTAAATTGGAAGTTTTTCAATAACACGTACATAAGTAGTCCTGAAAGGCTAGTATTTCAGTTATATAGTTCTAGCATGCTGTCTTTCCACTAAAAACTTGATCGCTTTTTAATCCAGTCATCTTAGCAAAATTAGAAAATGCCCCCTTCCAGATGGGGTTACCTGAAAAACTGAATTCACTTTGCTTTTGGGTCACATCTACAGAATCTTCAAAGACAATTTCACTAGCTTAAATACAGGTGCAATTTTTAATTTGGCACAAACTCTGAACCAGCACTCATTTCTGTTTTACCCAAATCATTCAGCTCATAAACAGAACAGCAACTGCATCTCTTAACTTTGATTTTGAAATTTCATTTACGTCTAAAAAGTACAATTTCCATCACAAAACATCTGATCTTGAGAGCTAGGTAAAAATAGGGTGTTTCCAGTACTAGAACAATAATTCTCCAGGAACGCTTCAAGGTCTTCCAATATTGGCAACAAATCCCTTGAAAAATTCAGCCTGTAGAATCTTGATTTTTTGATCAATGTTCCAAGAGAGACAAAGGGTGCAAGCATCTGTGAAGATGTTCCAGCCAAATCTCAGTGTAAGCAGCTACAGTTACCAACAGACCATAGGTTTCCCATTGCCACAAAGTACTCTCCCCCTTCTTGAACCAGTGATTTGCACCATTAGTCACTGCAACTAATCCACCAGTAGATGTGGATACATGCAGGTTTAACACAGCATGTTTGCAAGCTTCTTCAGCATATTTGTCCTGTTTTACTCCTCCCCTCAAATTTTGAGCCCAGTCACCATTTTGTTTAATCTGTTGAAGAGATAGGGGTCTTAAAGATAACTGAATTCCATTTGAGTTTCATAAAAAACAAGCACTCTGACACTACCACGAACGTTGAGTGTCACAGTCAGACTAAAGTAGTAGCATGAGCTCATATTATCAGACACCACAGATTTATTACCAGCACAACCTTTATAAATGCTTGAAACATTACAAGAAGTCCTTAAAGCCAATCACTCGAAGACACAAATCAACAAGAAACAACATTGGTTTCATGAGCTATAGAACAACTCACAAACTTTCGCATCTCTGTATTTCTCCCTATTTTGTTCTCAGCTCTACGACAACATACCTGCAATCCTGTACCTGCACAGTATTTTCTAGATGCAGATACCAGAAAAAGAAATAATGAAACTGATGGCATCCCAGGCTGTTTCATTCCGATGCACTTGGCCAAGATTTTTTTTTTCCATGCCTTACAGCCAAGCCTATTACCAGCATTGTTTGACAAAGGCTAAGAATTTTAGTCCTGTTGCAATGCTTCTCCTTACAGAATAATGCTTTCATACCCACTCCTGTTTCAGAAGTTTGCTTTTAAAATTTTTCACTGGTTCTCTTGCTTTTCAGCCACCTCTAAAGTTGTGCTTTTCTCCATGTCACTCTTATGATTCCCACTTTTCCACCAACCCCTCTTTTCTAAGGGTACTTGAAAACACGCATGCAATACAAAATATTCCACACAGAATCAATATTAGCCACTGTTCAAGGGTTTGTTTTTATGATTTTTTAGGTAGTGCCGTTCCCCCAAGTATTTTGATTACCCAACTGAGTAATCTGCTCAGTAATCCATGATTTGCTAAATTATTTTACTCTAGAATACCACTTTCCCAGAACAATTAAGACTGGAAGGGGCCTCAAGTTCCATTACCCACTCAAAGCAGGGTCAGCTCTGAGAAGGTGACAAGGGTGCTCAGGGCTTTATCCAGGCAGCAATATCACAGACAATGTCTTAGTTATTCATGTAGCGCAGGCCTGATCACAGTAGAGCGTGACAGGTTACCTGGAGCATCTAGCTATAGTAGTACTTCTACTAATCCCAATACCAGCGGTACCAAGCAGAAAGCAGACATTTTAAACTACATAACCAATTCAATCAAAAATCCATAAAGTGTCTACAGGGTGGGGAGGACAGAGAAAAGAGGAAAGAAACATTCATGCTATCTGCTTTAATTACCTAAATAGAGATGCATAAACACCTTCCATATAGCTTTATAACATTCTACAGCACAGATGGAGGATCATGGTAAAACCCCAAATTTTCTTACATTACATGCCTGAAGTAAGCCCTGCAAATATCCTCCTAACATCACAAAGCATTCAAAACGCAGCAAAGCGCAGGAAGTTCATGATGCAACTTCCAGTGCCTACTAACACGGAGATGAAAATAACCCTCCCCCACACAGATCCTATTCTATTCCCTGTGCAGCAGCGCACAGTATCACCTTCAACGCAACATAATCAAAACCACTGGCAGAGCAGGGAGACAACACCGTGTCACCACAGCTCTGTCCCAGGCTTAACTCTGTATCGCTGTATTAGTATCAACCCACCAGTCTAACCAAATGCAATTCTGCTGCAGTGGCCAAATAATTTCTACCCCTTGCTTCAGCAGATGACTCTCCCCTCAGGCAGGAAATTTGCAGTTTCAGTTGTAACCAGCAGATGCTGCTTGGTCATAAAACCTAGTATTTATGAAAGCATTAAGCAGAATTGTTGATTATTAATTGACAGAACAAATACTCTGTTCACATGTACCTTTTTGCTTTATATATTAGAAAATACTAAAAGCTTATTAGATGTATTGATTCAATCATTACATTTGTTTTTTTTCTTAAGCATTACACCTGTAGAAAACTGAACAGGATGGCTATACTCGGTGACCAAAGGTTCATCTCATCCTTAGCTTGTCTCTAAGGATGGCTTCAGAAATGCAAATGGAAAAAAGTTAAACCAAGGCAAACATGTAATGACACTTCCTCAAAATACTCTTCTAGTCTCGACTAATTTGCCACTCGAGGACTTCCTGAATCCTGAGGTAACTTCTCTAATATTAAGACCCCTGATGGATTTTTTTCCTCCAGGAATTTGTCCAGCTGCATGCTGAACTCATGTTAACTTTCAGCAGTCACCTTACAGCATTGTCACCACCCTCTGCCTTTCTGCTGTGACTACAATCTAAGTAGCAGACTGTATCATTTATCAATGACTTGTTCTCGATGTGTCTCCTATAACTATTAACATCAACTAAAATATCGAAACCTACAAGCTTCAAACTCCTTATGGACCAAATTAATTCATCTAGGTCATCATGCAGTAACCAACCTCTAGATCTGAACTAGTGACATACTCTTAACACAAACACCACGAGGTCCTCATACGCTACACACTGCAAGTTTCCAGTTACTGTTGTTTTATTGTGAGTGGCATTTTGTTTATAATTTTAATGCCACACAACCTGAAAATTACATGAAATATGCAGACATACCTTCTCTCTACTTCAGTTTCCTCAATGAAAGCACTCTGAAGTGTCCACCACTTGCAACAAACTAAACTTAGCCTGAATAAATAGTTCCAGGTTGCACTTCTAGTAAAGTATACATGAAAGCTATAACTCTCATAACTTTTTTTTTTTTTTTTGAAGTGAGCTTTGAGGAAAACATTTTATTCTAAATCCTTTCTAGTTTCAGTGAGGCTTATCATTACTGGCATGCTTTGAAACATTTCCTCCTTCACTTACTTGTCCAGTCTGGAAACAACTTGTGCATTCTTCTGCAAATACTGACATCACAGCAACCTCCTCATGTACAAAGGGGCTGGATGAATGCTGAATTAGATGACTGATGTTATTGACCACTGCTGATAAAAACTGAACTCTGGTTCTGGTAAGTAATTACATATCCACGTCTTCTGCTTAAAATGGAGGTATATGTTTACAGTTACACTTCCATGAAGCAAGCAATTTACATTTGTGCTATACTCTCAAGTTTGTTGTACTATTCTAAAAATAAATAAATACCACAGTAACTACTGAACTAACTGCAGACAGTAAAAGGGCATACTTCTAAAATAACAAATGGAAGACCATTACCTAGATGTCATTAAGGCTGACCTCAAAATACATACTATATTTTATGAATTCTAGTCATGTTAGTGTTATACTGTCCTACCTATCAATGTTAACTTAGTGCAATTTTTAAAGCTTCCACAGGCTAGCCTGAGGATTGTTCAAGAGTTTAAAGCCAAACAATACACAATCCTGCTCTAGTCTAACATTCATTTTTCTAGATAGCCCCATACTGGTCTGGTTTTTGGTCCCACATCAAAGCCTAACACAACAACAAAAAAACCCAAAACATCACCTCAGCATTTTTATTTTTTAAGCAACATCTTAATTCCATTTTCTTCAGCTAGGTAGCAGATATAATAGCAACATGGGATAAGAAAAATATCAGCAGTTTCAAGCTAACTTAGTCTGAGAAGTAAGAAACTGAGGAACACAGATTCAGAAAGGATCTTTTTACCTGACACTTTGAAATGCATCATTTTCCATTCAAAACATTTAATTTTTTTGTTGCTACATAGAGAGCTACTCAAAAAAAGGATAAAAATAACTAAATCATCAATTTATCTTTATATATGCTAATTATCTGCACTGATGAAACTTTATGTTTGAGTTCTTAATGATAACAGTAATACTCCAAAAGGAAAGAGAAACCTCAAGTTTCTAAATCAGAATTACTATTATATTATAATTAAGTAGGAGACATTTATTTTATTAAATCAATCAGAATTTTAAATCTTTTATGAGACCGCCGGTGCATTTTTTTTATAAAACAGCATGTTTATGTAAAAGACTGTTCAAATACAGCACAACATTTAAGAAGACTCTAAATAGTTTATTACTTTTTTGGTTTGGGTTTCTGTTTTTCTCCTCCAACAAAAGGCCATTTATCTTCAAATATTTGTTACTTTACTTCTCCCTGTGCTTTCTTCCACTGCTGTTATCTTTTATGCAACTTCCTTTCACTGGCCATTTATTCTTCTTAATTTTGCTTCAACTTGTTTTCAGTTTTTTGTGGGTTTTTTTAGAAGTTCACTTTAGTGGGCATTATAGTCTCATTCCCCTCCCTCCCCCACCCCCCCTCGCAGTACACAAGCCCAATTTAAGGAACTTCTCTTCCTCCCAGATGCATAAAGGAAGTTTTTTTCCAGGCCCACTCTCAGTGTTGGGGGAATGAAGGACACAACCACCTTCAAAGCTAACAAAACCAACTGACAAAATAGTTTTAGTTTTGTCTGTCAGATTTCATTCCTTCTGACCCATTTGTTCTTCCCTTTGGATTCTTCAAAATCATCCATGACTACTACTCTTGAACACAGTTTATATTTTGAGAAGGTATTGCACAACATCTTTTACAAATATCACACATTTCTTCTTGCATTTTCAGTTCCCTTCAGAAGAGGGTTTTCCTTAAATATGCGAGGTTTTTATTAAAACCTCTGCATCTCTACCCTACCCCAGATGAACTTAACTTCACTATGCAAAGATTCAGGTATACCTTTTTTTTATTGCATTGATGCAGAACAATAAACTCGATCAAGCTGAGAACAGTAAACCAGCTACACACTTCCTCGTATTACTACTAATATCTGAAGAGCTCCCGGAGGAAACAGCAGAGCTGTTTAAGGATCAGCTTTGTAAACAGCCAACTTCTGCAGAACCAGGGTAAGGCACCAACCGGCGGTTAATTAACCCATCCAAAAGGCCAACAAGAGGATGAATAAAAAGGGAATGGCATCCTGGCGGGTCTCTGTGGGGACAGCCAAGGTCCCCCCTACACAGGGCCAGCGCTCCGGCTCCCAAAACCCTGCCCGGCGCCAGGTGACAGCCACCTGCCGCCCCCAAGACTTCACCCCCAGGTACAAAAAGTACCTCCGAACCCCGGAGCGCTATGAAGCGCCAGCGGCTCCCCAGGACGGCCCGGGATCCCCTCCCTATCAGAACCGGCCCCACTCCAGTGCTCCAGACTCAAAAGTTACCCCACCAGCGGGCAGCGCCTCCGCCGCCTCCCGGCACAGATGAGGCTGACCCCGGCCCCGCTGCCCACCCGCCACCGCGGCCCGGGCCCCGCCGCTCGCAGGTGCCGCCCCCGGGCCCGGAGCCG
>JAOXNO010000041.1:53423647-53451567 GCA_028565335.1 Limnodromus scolopaceus | reverse complement strand
GGTGCCGCCCCC
Source organism: Limnodromus scolopaceus (assembly GCA_028565335.1). Classification (NCBI taxonomy): domain Eukaryota; kingdom Metazoa; phylum Chordata; class Aves; order Charadriiformes; family Scolopacidae; genus Limnodromus; species Limnodromus scolopaceus. The sequence continues at coordinate 53,451,555 of JAOXNO010000041.1, read as the reverse complement.
GGGCCCGGAGCCGCCCCGAGGCCGAGCCGGCAGCGGGGAGCGCCCGGAGGCCGCGGAGAGAGAGAAGAAGGGCGAAGGGGAGGCAGGGAGCAGAGCCCCAGCCTGGTCCCGCCATACAGTGAGGGGGGGCTCCCCGCGCCTACCTCGCAGCGCTGCCGCCCCGCAGCTGCGGCCATTTCCCTTCTTTCTTCCCTCCCGCCGCCGCCGCCGCCGCCGAGACCGCGCGCGCCAGGCTGGAGGCAGCCCCCTCCCGCTGCCCAACCGCCGCCGCCGCCGCCGCCGTGCGCTCACTTCCGGCCCCGGCCCTGAGGAGATGGGCGGGGGCGGGGCGGGGCGCGGCGCCGACCGCCTCACTCCGAGCCTGCCCCGGGCGCTCGGCCGGCCGCCACCTCACCTGTCGCCGCATCGCCGCCTCCCCTCAGGAGGAGCCCAGCCGGTGGCGCGGGGTCGGCCCCCCCGGCAGGGGAAAGGGACCGTTAACGGCCGGCGGGGGTCTGGGTGGAAGCTCCGTCGCTGTAGCGGTCGGGGGCCCCATCGGCCACGGGAGCGGGGGCTGGGTGGCTCTGAGGTGACTCTCCGTCATTTCCTCCCCTTATCGCCCCATCTTCCTAAGAACGCTCGGCACGACTGGAAACTTGCACAACGCACCAGAAATGTCGGTGGGGGAGGCAGGCGCTGAGCCGCAGAGACAGTGACCTTCCTCCGCCGCCGACCGCGGGGGAAGGGTACGGCCCCCGCCCGCCGGGAGCAGAACACACAGGGGAGGAAGAGGTTGAGCGGTGAGGCCGGTGGGACGGGGGTGCCCCGCTGCACACGGGTGGGTTTGGTTGCTCACTTGCCCGTTGACGGCTCCAGGGGTTTGGAACAACGTGTTCCACTGAACGGAATTTTGCTTAATTTAACTTCAGAAACTACTTGGCTTGGCCCCGGCTGCTCCCTGTTGTCAGCTCCAGCCTTCCTGACATACCAACACGTTTCAAAAAGACAATATTTTGGTCTGACCTTCACAATAGCTTCAAAAGAGTATAATGCTTTTGAGTATGCTCAAAAGCATTGCATGTGGGATTTCATACAAAGTTTAGACAATGGGCCTTTCGTAAGATCAAATCAAAAGTTGTAATGGGCATTTAAAAGTAACAATATGAATTTTAATGTAGATGCAAAAGAATTCCAGAGAGAATAACTTCGTGTTCTATCCATTCAGGGGATACTGCTTAAAATAACTGAAGAATTCAGTTTATGTCTATTGGTATTTTATTCAGCACTTTTAGCACACCAAAGTTCCAAAAAATACAAAACGCTTAATGAAGCATAGAAGACACATGAAAAAGTGTCAGTTGAGAAGCTACAATATAAATGAATTAATAAAAATAAGTCATAAATACATTGCTGGCAGCGACATTTTTCTGTCATTTTTTTTTATATATAAACCCCACCATTTTAGCATCTAAGCATTTTCTATCAGATAAATCTTGACCTCGCACCATTAAGGTCAACAAAAGCCCTTGCAGGTGACTTCAACAAGAGGAAAATGGAGTCTTTGAAGGATGACATAAAATGTGATCCTGTAGAAGCACCATAGCCATAATGTTTTATTTACACAGATTAAAAAAATTACCAGAGTTGTTACTACCCTTGTGATCTAAGCTGTCAAGAATTTTTCAGGTTGTCAGTTACTAAGAGGAGAAATCAATCCTCTCTAACGCCATTCCAGTATTGACAATCAATAAGCCAAATCTGCTCCAATTCTGAACACAGAACAGAGCATCACTAGAAGACACCTACTTTGCTCTCAAGGTTCAGGTTTTTTCCAGACTGTCTGTCCAAATACACCTGTTTTCCGGATTGCATTTTAGATTTTTTGTCCCGGCAGTCATGTCTCCTGGCCACCTCTTCTGCTGGCCTCCTGTAGTGATGCTGGCCAGGACACCACTCTGCATGGAGGAGGTAGTGACCCACACAACAACTAGACAGAGGCCTGTGGTGTGCTGCACTGCCTGGCCTCCAGCCCCATGCCCTGCTCTGCCTGTCCCTTGGCCGCAGGATAAACTTGGCTCGTTGTACCGGGAGTCTGCAGGCAGCTCCCACTTGGTACCAGCGATTACACCACCTGCACCTCCTTGCCTTTATCTAAAAGTGCAGCAAGAGGTTCCCATGTGAACACCCTTTCTGTCTGGCAGGAGAAATGATGGACAGAATTGTTTTCTTGTAAGAATAATGACCTTCATGGGAAAGCCTTTTCTATGGATGGGGTCTGCAGAGCGTGCTGTGCACATTCAATGCTGCACAACTGAGGGTTCCCAGCATCTACAGGGATGCAGGATTATCTATACCATCCTCTCTTCCTTCACAGTGCTGGCTCTGATAAAAAGCAGTTTAAATGATACTTTACAGAGGCAGAGAGCCTTTCTTACCAGGATCCCAATGGACCAGCACCTCCTGGTGCAAGCCAGTTCCCACGGTGTTTGTGCTGCTTTCCCCCTCATACATGGGTCAGTCACGTTAAACTGCTCTGGATTACACCTCCGACTCACTGGCCACAACTGTTTGTCTGTGTTTCATCCATCACTAACCAAAGGAGCATTAATCTGTCTAGCCTAAATAAAAGGCAGCTACCGCATCCAACGATTTCAACAAGATCATGATTATTTGACTGACCAACCTCCATCATGTTATGTAACATATGACAGTAGGACCAGGTCAAATATGAATCATAGAAGTTGAGATAGGAAAGATTATTTGGTTCATTCTACAGATTAGTGCATAGATAATTTTAGACTATTATCAAGCCTGTCTACCAGTACCATAAGAACTCTAAGAACTCTCTGTGACTTTCTTTAGAAATTATTTCCTTCTTGTCAGAAAATTTTCTTGCTATTTTGCATTTATTTTTATAATTTAAACACATCCTGTTCAGCAGTATCTCATTTTTGCAAAATATTGTAGGTTATGAAGGACTGCATAAAACCCCAATTCCACTTCATGTTTGTTAAACAGGTACTGATTTGCTTTTACCACACTAAATTACAAACTGAATATGCCATTCCTTCCTTGGCTTTCACCCATTACACTGAAGAGCAACTCTGACACAGGTACTTTTGCTTCCCCTTTCATAGTTTCTCAGCTACATTCACATTAAATATATACCAATTATCGGGTGCACTCTAGAAGCAGTACTAGCCAGTTTTAGAAATGGCACTTGCATATCAGATGCCATGTAGCATTCTCCATAGTTTGGCAGCCAAAATAGTTCTGCTTTAGCAGAGATAAGTGGTTGGCATTGGAAGCCCAGCTTCTAAGTAAAATGACAGTATCCCCTAGATAGTTGAGTCAGTGAAGGGAACAATGACATAGCCTGCAGACTTGCTTATGAATGGATAATTACAAGTTACACATTCCCACATGAAAACATTGCGTCAGTTTTAAAGTATTTCTTATACCGGAAGTTATTAATATGCCTGTGTAAATACAACGCACACGGTGTGTGTCTTGGCAGTCTCACTGCCTTGCTCCTATGTATGTTCTCTGTGATACATTGACCAAACGCCACAGTTGACCTGAGAGTTTTCAGGAGACACTTGGTAAAGTTCTGTCTTGTTAAAAACCAGAAGTGTGTTGCAGATAGACAAGCAGTTAAAATCCATTCAATTTTATTAAGTAACATTTTTATTAAAAAAATTGTATACTACAGGCAGAATAAACATAAGAGAATTCGGCCAAATGTTTGGGGAAAGTGCATGTTACGCTCACTACCCCGATACTCAAACTTCACAAAAGAATTCCAACACAACGTACACAAAAATCAAATCACCTTGTGTAACTAACTGTGCCGGTTTTGTCTGGGATAGATAGCATTCATTTTCTTCACAGTAGCTATTACAGGGCTTTGTTTTGGATTTGTGTTGAAAACAGTGTTGATAATATAGGGATGTTTTGGTTCTTACTGAGCAGCGCTTACACAGCCTCAAGGCCTTTCCTGCTTCTCACCCCACCCCACCCCATAAGTGGTGTGAGAGTAGGCTGGGGGTGCAGAAGAAGTTGTGAGGGGGACAACTGCAACAGTTCACCCCCACTGACCAAATCAATATTCCATACCATACGATGTCATGCTCAGCATATAAAGCTGGGGGAAGAAGAAAGAAGGGGGGGGACATGTTTGGAGTGCTGGCATTTGTCTTCCCAAGTAGCCAATACATGTCATGGAGCCCAGCTTTCCTGGAGAAGGCTGAACATCTGCCTGCCGATGGGAAGCAGTGAATGAATTCCTTGGTTTTCTTTGCCTGTGCGCACAGCTTTTGCTTTACGTATTAAACTGTCCTTAGCTCAACCCACAAATTTTCTCACTTTTACCCTTCCAGTTCTCTCCCCCACCCCACTGAGGGGGAGTGAGCGAGCAGCTGCGTGGTCCTTTGTTGCTGGCTGGGGTGAAGCCTCAACACTGACTTTAGTGACGCTGGTTTTAACTGGGAATACACAAACTGCATCTGGCAGATGCCTTTTAAAACAATACTAAGGATAAAAGGAAGCTTGATGTATACCCAGATCAAAAGGACAGCTACATGTAACAAAGCATAACAAATGTGTTTTAGTGAAGATAACACATGGGAAGTAAAAACAGCAACAAAAACCCCAACCCCTTAATTTTCTTCTCAGCCTAAAATGTATTTATGTAAGTCCCCCAAATTTAAAGGGGGAACACCTTAATTTAATTGCTACTTGCCTTTTACTAATTGCATGGAATAAACTTGATGTCTCTAGTTAGAATATCCTTTTTGTGAATGAGGAATTGTCAGTAGAAGCACAGGGATTATTAAATGACAAATATGTTTCCTCTGACAATAGGAAGCTGGAGCATATTGTACAAAGGACAAAATGCTCTTTGCAGATACCACAACAAGTACCAGAACATGGTACCTACTTTATGCAGCACGTCTGTTCCATGGAAATTCCCAAACATTTTTTCATCGGGGTGGGGTTTGCAACACAAAGTTCCTGTCCTGCTGATACGTCCTCCTTGGCACAGATCACGTGTGGGTGTCTCACTGCCTTGTGGAGTGGTCTGGGAGAACGGCAGTGCAGGGGCTCACAGCTCAGCAGGGTGGGCAACGCTGCATCTTGGCCAGGGGCGATCACCCATCCTGGAGCAGCCAGTCTGAGCATCTCAGTCCCAGCCCAATTCAGAGAAACCTCATGCAGTTGTCATAACTGGCGAGCTATGCTCAGTGGTGTAGCTATTCTTGTGCATGTGGCCTTCAAAAGCCTTATGGCCTGTGACTTATATTTATGGAGCGATTTAGAAACTCATATTTGAAAGAAAAAGGCTTAATTTGAATTACAAAGTACACTAACTCAGACTATGCAGGAAAGGAAAATTATGCATCTACATTTACGACTCCAATATTAGGCCACTCTTCAGGATAGCTACAAGATTCAGTGATACTTGAGTTAAAGGCTAAATAGTTTAAATTTACCTTAAGATTCTTCTTAAAGATGTACATATAAAGAAATCACGTTAAATATACCGAGAAACTGTTAGTTTAAACGAAGTAACTACCACAAAAATCTGCCAAACCTCAGCTAATCAAGACAGGTAGTTCTAATCTTCTCAAGGTGACTACTATATATTTAAATGCAACAAGTTCTGAGCCCTAATTCTAGAACATCTGGTAATTTGTATCAAAATTTCAGCTATGATTTTTCAGTACCTATAAAGTTTTGGGTTTTTTTCTCTGCAAACCAGCAGAGGGAGACAGGTTCTTTTTTACTCCTAAAGAAAGCAAAAGATTGTATTACTTCCTCAAAAATATACCTTCTGAAAATTCAGTATAATTAGTAGATTAGTCTTACAATGCTGCTTCTTGGTAATTTTTGAACTTTATTATTAATACTCACTTTCCTTGTTCTGACTGTTTATTCAAGCTTAAATGGCTATTGCTTACATCTGCAGATGTTTATTCAACAGTTTGTTGCTATTAATATTTAATTGTGGATTTCTTTCAGGTAGAAAGGGGGATATCAGTGTTAGCAATGAATGAAAGAGAAAAATAGGCCATGGTTATGTATTTACTGTTTCACCATTATGCAACAGCTTGCATGTGTTTTTAGCGTGTGTAAGGTCTGCATATGGCTCTCAAAATCTATACAGTAATTTCAGCTGACTATACATATGAGTTACATATTTAAGGCTCAAATATAAGGAGAAAATTCTGCTCCGCAATCAAAAAATACTGCCAATAGTATAAAGTGCAAGTAAAATCTTCTCTTGGGTTAATTTCTTAGGACCCAGGTCTTGTTTCAGTAAATGGGAATTTAGGTACTAGAAGCCAAAATACCATTACAGATCTTGGCACAGAAACTTAGATATGTCCCACACAATTTAGGCAACATTCTCTTCAATATGGCATGACAGGTCATACATTTGAAATTCATAAAAGATTTTTTGTATTTACAAAAAAAAATATAATTTTTTTTTTTAATTAATTATGCCCAGAAGAGCTACTGGACAAGGGAACTGAAGTACAGAAACAATTTAACATATTTTGCTACTTGTTTTACTGTAAATGTTTCATGATAATTTTTTACTTCATATATTTTTGTCATGTAACTTCCTTTTTCAGAGAAGAAATTGTAAGAAATGTTTTTTGGATAGGACATGTTCTATGTAGATACGCACAATTTCTATCATTTGAAGGCCTTAAATAAAATGAAGCTTCTGAGCATTCCTAAAATGGAGTAGCAGTAGAAGAGTTAGAAAATGCAGGCAGAAACTGTGTCAGTGCTGCAGTATACTCAGGAGGTACTGTGGGATAGTTGCTAGTCTATAACATGCTTTGGTAAGGGCTGTTAATGTAAGAATGATGCCAGAAAAACCCGAGGGAGAAACTGCGGGCAGCAGGATGCGTACCTGGAAATAGCAATCATTCCTTGGGTAAAGGTAATTGAGGTAATTGGGAAGACTTCTGGTATTTAAAATCCCAATCACAGCAAGTCATGCTTAATCAGACATCCAAAGGCAGAGCATGATAAAACTTCAGATGGACTATCCCACATAGAAGAATAAAAGAAATAAACAAAATAAAGCCAATACTACCAGTTGGAATCCTAGAGTAAGCTACTTCCACAGTGATCTCTTCAGCAGGCCACTGAGAAAGAGGCTACAGGGTCTTTTCCCAGCTGCCCAAATTCCTGCATCTCCATGGAAGATCCAAGCCCTCACCAACAAAATCTGGTATTTCCTTTCTGGTATGAGCTAATTGCATGAAGCTTCTTGTAGTAGCCCCATGTGCATCAGTAACAACTTCACAGTTCTTCTTTAAGCATTGCAAGTCAGCCAAAATAGCCTATTGTTAAAAAAAAATCAAACAATTCCTTATGTCATGCATTTATTTGTAGTCATACAGTGTATATTGCTGAGAAGAAATTATCCTGTCAAGTTCATTCAGTGAGGCAGTTTTCATATGCCTGTCCAAATCTAACTCTGTCGTGGCTCTGGCCTTTAATTCTTGTATTTGGGTATACAATCTTTTGTAGGTTTCACAGGGGAAGGTGAGCACACAATGTGTTTCCTGGAAGATATTTGTAAAACTGGTTTTCAGGTTAAGGGTCAATGATTCAAATTCAACAGATTTTATCTAATGGATGCTCTGGAAGCATCAGAATTAATTTAAAATGCCTGAAATCTTTGCCAAGATGCTTTAATTGGTAAATAAGCATCTTCTACTCAGGAATGACAGTTATGTAAGAGTAGACTACTGGCACATTATTCAAAGGGATTTATTGCTCGCCTTTGATGCCTACATTCATGAGTAGAAAGACAACCATGCTTGAGGGACAAAACGATATTGTTTTAATGAAAATGATCTCTGAGCCTGATGGATAACTTTTCAGATAGGATTGCAATAGTCAGCCCCCAGCAGAAAGAAACCAACAGCATTAATACGTGTCACAGCTCACTTAAACAACTTGACACAGAGCTTGTGGGCGTGGGAGGAAAAAAGTAGTGTGTGTTCATGTATGCACTGCCTGCTGAGTAACTTCAAGGAGGAGGAGAGCTAATCAGCATATTGCACGGCTCTGGCCTCATTATGAACCCTATCTTTGTGGATACTAGTCTCATCTTCCAAGGTGTCAGAAAAATCACCTGTCAGCAAACCTTCTCGGGATCCACAGTCATCCTTCTGCAATGAAGCAGTGATACATCAGGCCATGGAGAAATACAGCACTCATCCTAATTCAGAGCAGTGCTTGGGCAGTATTGAAGCATTTGCAAACCCAGTTTTAATGTAAAGAAAATGACTTATTTTTCACATATAAATGTAATATTAAGTTTTAAATAGTAATGGTCCATTGCTTGAGAAATATAGTCGAGACTAGTTGTAGGATATGGAAAAGGATACGGAAAAGGGAATGGCACTTCAGTATAGTGTCATTAGCTAATTCTGCCTATAATACCATACCTAATTTGCCACAGTGCAGCCAATATTTAAGTTTATGCATCTGTGTGGTGAAAGTATAGAGTGGTCTAGCTCTTTAAAGCTTCATAATGGAAAAGTCCTTAGCTACCTCATTTTAACTAAATCCCAAGCTTTTTAGAAAAAAATTTGATTAAATTGAGTAAGCCACCTGCAAGCATTACTTCCATTAGAGCACTGCATAGTCTTTTAGAAGAGCAGAAAAATATCATCCAATCACATCACAGCAGCATAAAGGATGATCTTGGTTTTGTATTTTAATCAATGGAAAATTTGCTCTGGTTTCACTGAAAGCATAGCCTAAAAATAACAAAATTATCTTTGCTTCCTCCCACTAAAACCAATGCATGAATCCACCTGCAATGTTTTGGCACCCCCCAAAGGTACTTGGCTGAATCCTTGACCTGTGAGAGACTATGTATTAGAACCCCAAACTAATGAAAAGGTAGGTCCTCCAACTACTTGTTCATACTCTGTGTTAGCAAGGTCATCCTGTCTTTAGTCTCACATTATTACAAACAAGTCCATCTCTAACCTGGTCATTAGATTATGAAGTAAAATGCCCATCTCCTACCTAATATTAAAAACCTTTAAAAAGCCACAAGGTTTAAGTCAGAAAAGCCATTATTTTTCCAAAACCAAGTAGTCTTTATGAGGTTTAAAACCTGAATAAAGATGAACATGTTAGTCTTATAAAATGGCCCTACCATACAATAAAGTATTACATCTGTAGTTCCTGGCTACTACATTTTCGTAAAGCAGCAGAGAATACACAGTACTGATCATCTCTGATCTCTCTCTTTGGTTGAGAGAGACTTCAACAGCTTGTTCCAAGACAAACAGAAGTGCACTTTTTTCAACTCTGAAAATATAAGAAACATCCCCAAGCTTTTAGAGAACTCCCTGGATATCTTTGAGCATGCATACAGCTTTCACTAAAGAGGGAAGATACAGATTTGAAACAGATTTTTTTTTTCTTTTTTTCTAAAATTATTGCTATCACAAATCCTACAGTTTGGAATAGTCAGGCTAAAAATCCTATTCTCAATTAGACCACTTTTACATGCTTAGTTTTTCCTCACATCACAGTTTCATGAGCTTTGGAGTCACCATACAGTTTTCTAAGGAAAAGGACTGATAGCCTGACAGCTGCAGAGGGCTTACACTGGAAGCCTTTAAAGAATCCTTCGTTAATCTGATTTTAGTGGAAATTAAGCTTTACTCATTTTCTTTTTGCACCAAAATTAACAGGGTTGATCTCATGGATAACTAAAACATTCCTCAGAAGTTTGGAATTTGTTATGTGTAGTCTCTAAAGCTATTATTATGTTGCATTCAGAGAATGAAAGAAAAAAGGGGAAAAAAAGGAAAAAAGAAAAACAAAAAAGGAAAAAAGAAAAACAAAAAAGAAAGAAAGAATGAACAAGAGCAAAAAGCTGGAACAGTTTGTTAAGATTCCATCTAACCCCTCAATAAAGGGGATTTGCAGCAAACCCTGGAGTATATTCACTCTCTAAGAACCAGGCCACATGGGGGCACATGGTTAAGACCAGAACTCGGGTATCCGGCTTCCCACAAGCTCTTCCATAGGTATTAGATTGTTCCCAGAAAGTCCCTTTTAACCCTAAATTACTTTAAAAATACTCAATTTTTAATGCCCTGTTAGATATCACAATTCTGAGAATTCAGTAACCTTTTGGAGTGTAATCACCAATAACATTTTCCCCCTCCTGTTTTTCTTTTCCTTTTTTTCCTTTCTTAAATAAGCATATAGGTTAAGCAAGCTCAAAAAAGCATGCTAGGTTATTTCATCACCTAGCATTTTAATGACCCAGCCCAAGTCATTTAGGGTCAAAACAGACTTTTACAACGCTGAAGACCCTGCAACTCATTAGAAACCATTAGTTCATCCGTAAAGAACAAATGTTGTATTATGCTCTCAACTAAGTGCACACATGTAGATTAGAGATTACTAATAGAGCATGACTAGCACCTTTGCAAATAAAGGATTTCAAAGATAAATACACTGCTTGCCTAGCGGCAAAAGGCAGACAGATGGGATGACAGAGGTAGAGCCTGTATTGAAAGTTGTTTTTTTTTTTTAAACCTATGCTTAAACTGTATGTCCCTCTGTGATCATTAAGCACTGGGAATGAATGTTTTGGGCTATTGTTGTAAATGAGGATTTAAAAAAATCTGATGCTGATCTTTTTACTGGCTTTGAAAACCCTTAAATGATTAAATAACTAGATTGCAGTCTACTACTAACCCTTAGTGGTACAAAAGTCAGAATATTTTGATGCAAGACAAAAATTCTTGCCCAAAATTTGCATTATATGAAGGACCCTATGTCTGTAGTCACTAGTGTGGAGGGAGTTTTGCCTTGTGACCAGATGCTAAAGCCTTAAGACTGTGTCTGAGTATCTAAAAAAGTTTTGTGCAGTCACTTCAGTTGGTAATGTCCTTAAAACCTCAGAAGATAGTATTAATTTAAAAATAACATGGGAAGCAATATTTGTTTCCATCTCTGCAAGTATAGCAATTCCACTCAACATGGAGACTGTGTGATTTGTTGGCTAGGCTGGGGAAGGATGACTCCTCAGGAGGACTTGCATGATCTGCACCTGTCCCTTTGCACAAGAAGTTTTGGGGAGAGGCTCAGACATGCCATAAAAGAACAGATGAAAACTATTTGTTGTGAGAGAGGCCTTCCAGTCCCTGGTAGAGAGGCAACTGAACCTGCACCACTTCTTAGATGAAATTATACATCCGGAGCCGGAGGCTCACAGAAAGAGTTCGATAACACTTTTACAACAGATACAGTTTGTTTAGGCAAACCAGTTTGTCTTGGCTTCAGTTCACCAGCCTGCAAAATGGGTGTTATCTAACTGTGGTTTTGTGAAACAAGGAGAAATTGCAGTGTGCTTTCAGATAGACTGAGGAAAGCTTTCACTTCATACGTTACATATTTATGGGTAGAGGGTATAGAATATGGAAGGATGTGTGAGTGAGGCCAGAAGAAATGACAACATAAGCAAAGAAAATAAGGTCCAGAAGAAGAATTGTTGTTGTCCCAATCTATTTCATAGGTCAGTCTGTCTCTCAGACATTTCCATCTCCACTACCTTTCACAATTGTAAACACTTGCAGCAAGTACCATAAAGAAAAGCAGTATTAGCTACCTTTAATCCAATGTCAATACCAGAAAAGTAGACAGCATGTAGCTAACCAATTCTAGGAAGCTCTTAGGTTTTGGCGCATAGGGCAGTTTTTCCACTTCTAAGGTACTGGAATCCAAGCTTCTGGTTTTTATTTCCAGTGTGGTAGTTGCTCTACTGCATGGAATAAATTCTTTGCTTCACAATCTATGAAACTCTTGGCTTAGTATTTACCTATTTCACAGAATAAGTATGAACACTAAATACCGTAAAATATTTCATATTAAAACTGCCTGGAAGAAGAAACAGTGTCTAAGTAATTATAGTGTGATGGCCATTCAGTTACACAATTGACTTGGTGTTGGTCTTCCAAAATTATTTTAAAAGTATTAATTTTTTATTCGTGTCGCTGCTTAATTCCTGCTTCTGCCAAAAGGCATCCTCAAAATTGAGTGTTAGTTGCAGGAGTATATAGCAATCTTGATTTTCTTTCTAAACAGTGTTTCCTGTACCCTTTGCTTCAAACTGTCCTTCCCCTGCTCCCCACCCCCCCAACCATGACATGAGTTATTCAGGTCAAACACATAACTTTTTATCCGAATTAGATACATTTGGTAGAATTACCAGTTAGATACCAAAGTAAATGTCTAGAATCAGTCTTTTGAAATAAATTCAAGCTATGCAAGAAAATGTTATATTGATCTGTGAGTTTTCCTACTCCAAGATACGTAATTTCTTTCAAACGAGCTTGCATTATGATTTACTTCCATTCTTCTGCAGTAGGTAGAAGCCTGTATTTCCATTTTCTAAACACACAGCTCAGAAGAGACAAGAAAATTATAAACAATGGTCTTTCAAATATTTTCCCTTAGCCCTATTTTTATGAATACTTTTGGAGGTGAGGAAAAATATTTGCAATGCAGTGTTAAACATTTTTGAATTGACAAAGAATAAAGATCAATGGTTGTTAAAGTACAAAGGGTGACAGAAGCAGACTGAAACAACTTTTAAGTTACTTTTATGTTTAACTAGATTTTATGTAGGTCAATACAAAACATGCAAATTCCCCCTGGCACAGCTTTGTAGAAATCTCTTTTTAAAATTTCATCAAAGAAAGGAAAAGTTGGCATGATTTCCTTTTCTACAAAAAAGTCACCCCTTACCACATATTATTTACACATCTTGCTCGTAATACTACTACTGAAGAGAAAGTGTGTCATCTCTGAAGTATACAAAATGTTTCCTGATGGCCAGAGTCCAAAACAACACAGGATGGAGCAGAACTTGCTACCATATCCTCCCATTCTTGTAACATTTGAATTTCCTCAGCAAGTTTTTCAAGAACAAGATAACATTGAGGTCCAACAAGGACACCAACAATGCTTTTTGCTAAATACTGTTCCTTTTTTCAGTGTGAGGAAACAAATACACGCCTAGTCTGTAACTCATCGTTCCAATGAGCACATAGATATATTTTTTGTGTGCTTTACTTTCAGCTTCCAAAGCTGTAAATATTGTCAGTGCTATTCTACAGATGTCCACAAACATGCATATTTCATTTCAGTATTACCAGATGAAACAGTGGACAAAAGGGTGCTTCACGCTGTGGACAGTCTATAAAGGCTGGGGAAATGGCTTCCAAACCAGAAATTCCTCAGGGAAGAGTAGAAGGGAAAAATGAATTGACTCCAGACAGGCAGGGGACTGGGGTTTGAGCGCCACCTCTCCACAAACATCTCTGTGGAGTGCAAAAATGAAAGGCCATAATTTATGGTTTAAGTCCTCAACTTTTATATTTCGTGAAAAATCACTCAATACACACATTCACCTGCATGCTTGTGCATGTCCACACTCACTTCCACACACACCAGTATGTACGCGCACTGATGTATCTTTACATTCACTCACACACCTCCCACTTGCCCATTTGCTCCTATACACTGACTCCTGCTCCATCTCACACCCCTGCTCCCATACACACACTCACACTTCGTCACACAGCTGCACCCCCTTGCACTCACGTATGCTTCCCCCCCATCCTTTGAGATTCTGCTATAAATTTCATCTATACATTTTGTATTTTCAACACCAAGTTCTGCTAATGGCACTGATTATTATTTTGTCTGCAACTAAAGATAGATTCTCACCAGGAACCAAGCACCATAATTAAAAAACCTGAAGGAAAAGGAAGACCTTTGGTTTGTACAATTCACAACAACACAAGGTAATAGTACTTTTCATCTACCCTGCCCAAGGAGCAGAACTGTACTTTTCATGACATGCTAGAAAAGAGAAAAGTGTGTACTGACCTTTAATCTCTCAAAGATACATCAGATCCAATAATCTTTCTCCACAAAGCAGTTAAAAAAGCTTATAGTTTAACTCTGATTTGGAATCCAGCCCAAAAGCTGGGATAACTTCATAGAGCAGAAGACAGCTGAGAAACTGCAACATGCAATACCATGGAAAGGCAGGTAGTAACGTTCAACACGTACCTTCAAATCTGCCACCTGATTTGATTGCTTTTTTCTTGTGTTATGAGAAATAGTGACCATTTCTATTCATCTCTAACATGCCACTCATTACATTACAGGAGTAAACCTGCATGTTGTATTTACTATACCAGTGTACAATGAATTTATGCAGTAATACCACAATCCTTTGCATTTTATGCTATCATTTTCCTTGCAATTCCATTATGCCTCACACTTGCTATTTTGACTATCACTGAGTGTTGTGCTGATGTCTTCACAGAACTTTCTTATTACACATCCACAATCTAGGCAATAAGAGAGCTAGTCCACAGCTTGCCATTTTGGATGTTGGGTTTTTTGACAAGACCACCTTTTCCTCAAGGCAAATCAGTTTATAGTACTAACATATCATTTGCTGCTTTATCACAGAGCTATACTCTGCAGATCTGAAGTAAAAGGTCAGCTTCCAATTTTGTTACTCTAAGGAATTCCCTGTCATCAGCAAACTTTCTTACATCATTTTGTATCCCTGCTTGGGGATCATTTATGATAACACTGAAGCACAGAGGCCTGGTACAATATCCTGGGAAGCGCCACTGCTGACTTCCCCTCACTAGTCCAAGGTTTGTAAAAAAATAATAGTAAATAAACCAAAACATCTAAACACCAGAAGTGTAAAACTCCCCATGTTGACTCCCCCTTTTTTCCCTACAATAACTGAGAGATAATTGCATGCATATAATTATGACAGGAGAGAAGTAGCTATAATTTTAAAAGATGGGCATTTTTTTAAATTACTACCACAATCTTGTAAATATCTGGTAGATACTTAGCCTTTGCCTAATGTTCAGATGCTACTCATCTGCTTTATGAAAACAGTAGCATTATATAAATTATATAAACTGCAGATGATTTGAAAAAATATGTAATAAAATACTGATTCACATGAGAAATCAAACAAAAACTGCATCAGAATAAAGTGCTACATTTTCCTTTAATGAGACATTTATGGTACTTGTTCCACATGAAATTTGTGTGATCCACATACATGTAAGTCCTTTACTACAAGCCTTTTTTTCCCCCTACTTTTAGAAATATTTCCATTAGCGGAAATGGGAAGTCAAAGAAGTGCTGTAAGTGATACACTTCTTATTGTAACCACAGTATCCTACCTTTTACTTCTTGTTTTTCACACTGTTCGTTATTGTCTCATTTCCAAGCCACCCTCTCTTCAGTTGAGAGCACCAACATAGTTCAGTTGAGTTGTACCAACACAGATGTCTTACCTCCATCTTAAGCAAGATATTGCTCCTCTTCTGTTTTCTTTTCATGACTTTTCCATGTTGCTTCAAGTCTGAAATTATCCTCATGTCTTGTACCAGTATTCATATTTTTCTACACCTTCAAAACAGTGAAAACTGTTTGGGTTGGTTTGAGGGTGTTTTTGGTTTGGTTTTTTTTTTGTTTGTTTGTTTGTTTGTTTTTTGAAACTTTCTTCCTCAATTTACTGTGTTTTTTCATTCTGAATATATCATGGTTCTGGCCTCAGTTCTAACTATAAGCATTTTGGAAGCAAGATCAGACCTGTTTCTCCAACCACATCTCCTTCTTTGTTTCTAAAGCCCCCTGCATCTTTACCAGGTTATGGTAATGTGCATGTATATAATCTTCCCCTGCAAAATAAAAACTGCCTATTTCCTTTCAGCTCAGTGTAGAGCTGAAATTTTCAAGGAAGCCTCCCTTCACTGATCTCTAACCTAAAGTCCTGAGTCCTGGCATGTTTGTTTAGAAAAATATATTTTATAAAATCTTACAGAAATGTAAGCAAATACACAAAAGGAAGTAGGCATAGTCCTAAACATATGCTTAAATATTTTGCTACACCAAGGCCTAAGTATTCCTGTTTCCAAATAAAGTTATTTGGCTGATAAATTTCTGGTTTAGAGTTGCTGAATTTAAAAGCTGAATCTGATTAAGCACATTTACCTTGACAAATCCAATTGAAACAGAGCCCTCAGACTATGCAGGGTTCAGACTAAGATTTATTATTTTTGTTCCAGGGTAGCCATTTTATTAAAATTTAGTAAATAAAAATTCATATTATGAAAACATTTCTTTCTCACCCTTTCCAACCCTTTCTAAGTTTACAGTATATTTTATTTTCCCTTTCACTTACAACTCACAGAGAGATAAAAATTATTTTTTATAATTTTAAGGTTAGAAAATCAGTCTGAAAATTAATACATCACTCTGAAACCTGCAGCAGAGGCCAGCTACGTACATCCCCCAGAAAGGATAGGGAGAAAATGAGAGATAATACAGGATAGCTTTAGACTACAAACTTTCATAGGCAAAGAGCATTCTTGTTCTGTGTCTGTGCTGTTCAGCTACCAGAAAAGGAAGCTGGAGTTTCTACTACTGCAATATAAATAGTTGTAGTTACACTGATAACTCATCTTTATTCTAGAATTTGGGTTTTGTTCAACATTAGAAGACAACAGATTTTTTTCCCCTATCTCCCCAAATTAACTAGTGTAATGCAATTCTGCTCAAGACGTGGAATAAATAGGCTCCTGTTTCATGTCAATGAATAGATGACTAACACCAAAACAGGAATAAGAAGTCTCTAATAACTAACCAGAACAATTCATCTAGCTTTTATTCCAATTAATCACATGACATGACCAGAAGAGGATCAACTAAGGGACCAAGCTGCAGGCACCCCCAGTCACAAATAAGCACACGTCCATCCCATGGCTGTGGTCACGCTGCCAGATGTGCCCCAAATCATGGGAGGGGGAACTGGCACAGCCCCAGAAAGCTGGGGATCCACCCTATGCAGAGATTCTCCACCCTTCTGTTAAAGCAGGTTCCAGCCCAAAATGAAGTAGCCGCATAGTACTAGGAAAAAGAAAAATAAGTAGCATAACTAACAAGGCTATGGTACTTATCAGGTTGTGACTGAGAGAGGGTGAAAACAATCTTGAAATAGTCAAAGCAATGAAAGAGATCTTCTCCACTCCAGGCAGCAAGCCTTACAACAGTATGGGACCTGCAAGAAGAAAAAGAAAAAAAAAAAAAAATTATCATCTTTCAGCTGGTGGTTATTTGTTTCTAAAAAAAATCTTGCGGCTTGATTTTTCTACCTAAGGGTGAGGTATCTCGAATTTAGCATAGAATAGTTGCCATGCATGTCATGGTTTAATTCACAGCAATTTCTTAATGAATTTATACCTTTGGCTTACAAAACAATAGGTTAGATATTTTCCCTCCTCCCAGCCTGGAAGGGGTTCTTAAAAGTGACTGCAATTTTCAGCTCTGAATTGCAACATTTGGATTAGTTCTATCTAAAGTCTTTTGTTCTAAATTTCATTTCCTAGAAAGGCTTGTACTAGCCAATACTAATATACAATGCTACTGCAATTCTACAACAGAAAAATGTATCTTGCCTCAATAAATTTGTCTCAATTGTACAAGGAATAATAAATCAGTCCCATTTATCATGTACTAGAGTAAGATTGTCTGAGTGAATAACAGAAGATGTGGCAAACTTTGAGGCAAATGTTCTTCCTTCCTCTCTTGTAAAAGAGAGACTATGCAAGAAAAAACTGCTAAAATTACAGCATAATTCCTCTACTCCCTTTCTACTTAGGATGCTTTTACCAGGGCTTAAATGTGAGGAAGTAATTTTGTTGATAGAAAATCTAACCTTGTTACAACTGGAGATAATGCACACAAAATACATCTCCCAAAAGCCAGGATATGGCCATAACTGATAAGCTCATGGAACCAGGAGCTACATTTGGGTAAAGATTTTCCGGCTGCTTAAATATACAAAAAAAACCCCAAACAACCAAACAACAAACCAACCCCACAAATAGGTAATGTTAATCAGGGAGGACATGAGCTGTACTTCTTCAAACTGGGGAAAGATTCCAGGCAGAGGTCTGCCAGAGGAAGAAAACTTATGGGTCATACACTAAGCTAAGTAGAAACTCATTCGACTCCTCTGAAGCCAATGCTTCTTCAAGGAGACATATACCACAGCTTAATTCACACCACTGAATTAATTGCGTTCTTGTCTACCACTTAATCACAGAATGGTTTAGGTTGGAAAGGACTTTAAAGATCACCTAGTTCCAGCCCCCCTGCCATGGGCAGGGACACTTCCCACTACACCAGGTTGCTCAAAGCCCCACCCAGCCTGGTCCTGAACACCTCCAGGGATGGGTCATCCACAGCTTCTCTGGGCAACCTGTGCCAGTGTCTCATCACTCTCATAGTGAAAATTTTCTTCCTGATATCTAATCTAAATCAAGCCTCTTCCAGTTTGAAGCTACTGCCCCTCATCCTATTACTACATTCCCTTAATATCACTTACATGCCCTTACGTACTTTCACATGTAGTCAATAGCCCTCCCACACTGCATAAATTGGCACTTAACCATCACACTCTTAACTTTAAAATCTCTATTTTTTTTTTTTTCCATTTCAGGGCTGTGGTTATGTCTATTAACTCATTGCTGTTAAGAAACACAGCAAATGACTTCAGCAGTCTCAGCTCTGTGGCCAGTAGGAACTTGTACACATTGCAGGAAACCACACATTGTGCTAGTTAAGCATGAGTTTTTCAATACCAGCATTGCTGTGGCCATATAGGCGTGCAGAATAAACCCTGTTCTCATTTCTAGGTATTTTTTCCTAACTCAAATGAAGCAAGTTACAATGCGGCTTCTGTCACTACTGCTTCTTCTGATGGACAGAACTGGGGGGTGGAGGAGAGGGGAGAAGGAAAAAAAAGTACTTTAGCATCAACCTTGAAGTTACCAGCTTACTCTGTGGTTAAAACACAAACGCTAATAAGTTACCCTTTCTACCCACTTTTTCTCTGAGAAAATAATGCTTGCTGCTGCCAATGTCAAAAGTAGCATCTGTCACTGTGTTTCCCTGAGCAGAGACAGAAGAGATTTAGGAGCCAGGGTTTAGGACTACTGCTTCAGAAACATTTGACTACCTAACTCTTCATTCTGCTGATAGGAGTTTTAATATCAATAACCTTCCACAAAATCAAAACAACCGCAAAAAGTATCAAGGGTATTCTGATACATAGGAGCCCTCTTGAAACCCTACTAATTTTTACTAATGTATGGAACAGTGTAACAAAACTGTAGTCACAGACACTCCCTTTCTTCCACTTTGCCATGTTAAATCCACCGTTAAAAACAGTGTTTCTCAGTTTCGGATGAGGGTAACTGCTTCTGTTGCGATATTGAAATCCTTAGCAGTTTTCAAGCCTTGCAGCTTCCTGCATGTTGAAACTGAAGTAACGTTTAAGAATCCAAAAATCATCTTCTAAACCATCTAAACCAGCAATCAAACAGCTTTAGAAGCTGTGTGGCTAAATCCAGCGGAGATCTGAGCTAAACAGACCCAAAAAACCCAACACACAAACCCAAAGCAATTAAGAAAAAAAAAAAGCAAGAGCCAGAATAAGGAGAATCAATCTCAATAAGCATAACACCATCTTGTAACTTATAACAGAAGTAAAAACTGCTGTAGAGATTTAGATAGAAACTCAGAAACTAATCTAGAAAGGAAGCAGGAAATCATAACAGAACAAGCCTTGCCATTGCATTAAAGTGAGTATATTTTAATCTAGATGGTATACAGCAAGGTGAATTTTCTTGCATTCAGACATGCTGGGGTTTCTCATGTATTGACCAGTACCAGTAGAGCGACTGCACTACTGCCTGGACACCCTGTTGGTTCACAGGCTGTTTGCATAAACTGACCATAGACATTTTTACCATTGTGCATTCTAGATCAGCTGCTGAAGAGCTTGACATTGTGCCTGACTGGTGAAAACAACTTTGGATGTCCCATATTAACATCAGCAACAAGGGCACAGCTTCATACAGCTTTTTTCTTCTTGATGCCAATACTTGTTTAAAGAATTTCCCTCTCTTCCCCCATGCTCCCCTTCTTCACTGTTTCTTGTAGGGGCAGGAAAAAAAAAACACAAACAAAAGCATATGTTTTAAATACCCAGCAGCAAATTGATCTGTCCTGCAGCCCTGCAAACACCCATTCAAATACAGAAGACAAAGCAGCATGGCAGAGCACTGTGCGGCAGGCTATAACCTTAAACTAAGCTGCAAAAGATGAGGGTGACCGTGTTCCCAGAAGGCCAACCACGTCAGTTATGGCCAAACACCACCCAGAGCACTAGAGGATTTCTTTCCTGCCTCAGCACGTAACCAGCTCCTGTCAACGCATAGGTGAGGACACTGGGTCGCTGCCACGCAAGCAGAGCACGATCTCCCTGTTTCCAGTGAGTCATGCTTGTGGAGCCTGTGACATGTCAAAAGGTCTGGTCACAACAGCTCTCCTGGTGACACGTTGTGGTTTACCCTGATAAAATGCAGAGCCGCAAGTTTCCAGGTTCTTTTTGCACGTATTTGTGGCACCTTTTCAATTGAACTTGAAGTGTCATTGTATGTTTGCTTCAACTGTTCTCATCAAAACAGCTATTTAGTTTTTTGACGTAAGTTCTGTGTGATTACTGACACGTACATATGAATTTATGCTTTAAAATTGCAGTGCTTCCAGGTGCTGAAAATGCCAGTTTACAAACTAGTAAAGAATGCTAACTGACCACAAAACTCTGTTCATAAAGTGAAAAATACTGTGGAAAAATGATTTTATAGTATTTCCTTGAGAACGAGGGAAAGCTCCAAGTACTGTTAGTAGTGTCAGCCCTATTACTTTAAGAGCTTTCTATTACCACAGATGTCATTATAGACAGTTTACATCCCCATTTTTCCTTCACATGCATAATCCAGAAGCCACAATTTCAACTGCCACTTCAGACTCCAATTCTCATTATAATTATGCAACCAAAACCCCATGGCAGTTTTGAGTATCTTGCCTGGAACACACAAATCCCTCATAAATGTATTTTTTCTCATTTGTATATTGCAACAATATCTTAAACAAAACTTAAATAACTTGCAGATATTTAATTATCTTGTAAATCAGAATTACAGAAATACAATGCACAGTGGTAAAACTTTTTCAACAGTGTGTATGTGTCAATACCTCTTTGTTTAAATATGAGCGCACGGCTCACAGTATGGAACCATGTCACAGGTTACAACCAGAACCTACACTTATTCCAGAAAGAGTTATTTTTATACAAACTATAGAGTATTTGCTATTACAGCTGGTATTTACCCATCCATTAAAAATTAATTTTCCGAATATTGTATGAGCACTTTTAGCGCCCAGAGTGTAGAAAAGGTATTAGTCCAAAAAAACCAGGCACCACACTTCAAAACAGGGTGGGAATGGAAACCCAGAAATCAAACCCCAAGTTTACACCGAAGCATAAACAAATGTACTGGTTGGAAACAGTTTCACACAGACAGACACACCCCCCACCTCCCCACAGACACTCTCTCTCCGGTGTCCCCCCGCCAGCAATAACGGTCCCCTCAGGGCTGCCCGGCCCCCGCCGACCCCCCCGCACCGCCCAGGTACGCGCCCGCCTCCCCCGTGACGCCAGAGGCCCGAGGCCCGCGGCCCGGCCCGGCCCGGCCCCGCCTCCGCAGCGACCGCCACGTACCTTCTCGACGCAGGCGGCTGCCCTAGTGGCCCAGCCCTTCCCGCCATCGGAACGGCCCCGATGTCCGCTAGCTTGCCCAATCAGAGCCCTCCGCGACGCCCGGGCGGGGGTCAGGCCTGGCCAATCCACGCGCCTTGAGGGGCGGGACCTGTCTCCATGGCAACGGGAGCCGGGGCCGCTGGAGTGCCGTGGGGCTGTCGCGCCGCACCGCGCTGTGCCGTACCGCACCGCGCCACACTGTACCGTCCCGCCGCGTCCCGTCCCGCCGATCCTTAGGAGGACGCCCCGGGGGACGCCCTCTTCACATCCCCGCGCGCAAGGAGACAGCTTGCCCTCAAGAAAGCCAGCGGCTCCTCTGCCGCCGCAGCGGGACTGAAAGGTAGTGCCGCGCGTCCCAGGCCGCCCTGGGGCAGGGGTTCCCACCCGGCCTCGGTAGCGGAGGTGGCCGGCGAGAGGCGTCTCGTGGGCGCGGAACGGAGCGGAGGCCTGGAGGGGACCAGCTCCTGTCAGGGAGAGCCGTTGGGGCCGCGCGGTGGGGTGGGGAAGGGGGCGCGCGGTCCCTCGTGGGGGTTTAACCGCCCTCCCTCCCACCAGGTTTGAAAACGCGACATAACGGTAATGCGGCGGGGGAAAACGGCGCGCGATGTGGCGGCGGCAGGCGAGAGCAGCCGGCCGGGGCCAGGGGCTTTCCCGCATGTAGGGGGTGGAGGTGGCGGGGGAAGGCGAGGAGCGGCCGAAGTTTGGCCGAGGGTGTCCTGCCGCCCGCCAGGAAGGAGGCTCCGCCGGTCCCCGTCCTCCCGCCGGCCGTTCTGCGCGGGTGCTGTCCGCCGGAGTCAAGGGCTTCGCAGGAAGTAGCACTCGAGCAGCCCCCCTGATGGGCGCGTAAGCAGTTGGCTTTAAAGCACCGGGAGAAATGGATACACACCTGGCGGCGGCAGCACCCAAATCCTGACTGGCTGGTAATTGCACAATAGCAGGAAAAATTTTGGCTGCTTTGACCAGGAGACTGGTTTCACTAGAAGGGGTGTAGCTTCTCAGCATTGTGCTTACTGTAGTACCGCTGGCAGAGCTAGTTAAAATGCCCTAGTGTCAGGCTAGCTGCTGTACCCAAAAAAATATTCCAAAAGAGAAAAAGGTTGAAACATGGCTGTAGAGAGATAGCCATGGTTTTTTTCAGAAAAAAAAAAAGTTATGTTTTTCAAAAGTGTTCACGTTTGGCAACACATTTTAGTAAGCCTGTAAGAGAAAAAGCCTCCGTTGTTTGAGTTGTAAGTATTTGCTGTGAAGAAATAATGTCCAGTGTTTCAAAATTAGGCCATCACAGTAACAACAGTGAAGCACCAGTACACCATAATATCAAGTTCAAGGTAGAGATTTGCTTTGGATCTTGTTTGCCATCTTGTTTTCTCCCACTTTATAGAAAAGACCTGTAGTTGATTCAGTATTGTTGCAGTTCTACCCCAAATTCTGATGTGATTGTCCTTTTCAACTAAATAGAGCAGCATGGGAGATATTCCTACTCTAAAGACTGACAGGAGATGAAGTGACACTCAAAAATTGTTTGAAACCAGGTTTTGTGGTAACCTTTATTGACCTTTGCTTGAGACTCACAAAAGGTTTATGGGAGAAGCCCACATTTCTGTGAGCACTTAAGATCCACTTATATCTCTTACTGTGAATTGCTACACAATGATCTTGTATGGTCATAGTGCAACATCCACCATGGGCTACAAATTATTAACCTCACTACATACAGTAACTCCTAACTGTGATTATGTATTTTCGCTTTTGCTTGATATTGTAATCTTTTGGACAGTGGCAGGATTTTATTTTAGAATAAAGAAGATAGTTATATATAAAAAGTAGTAACATAGGTCTATCTTTAAAAACATGTGTTGTGGTAGAACAATGTGAATCTCATTCACTCTAAACAAGATAATTAACATAGACAAAAAAGGGGGAAAAATATAAATTAATATTGCTTATTGGGTCTGCTTAAAACTTGCATTAGCCATTGGATGCAAAGGCATCTAATGTAGGCATCTGATATAAATTTGCTTGTGACATGTTGCTGTAATATGGTGTGACAGATCATTATTTGATATGTGAAATTATATTCAGAAACCCCATCAAGCAAATAAAAACTAAGTCAGAACAACAGAAACGATTAGTTTTGAATAAGATGGATAAATTTCCATACCTCGGCTGTATAGTAGTGTAGTGTAGTAGTATTGCTGAACATAAACTTTTTGTTCATATAAACCAAGTTAAAAGGGTTTGTGTCAAAAGCTGCCCCCAAGTAATACGTGTATAACTTAAATTGTGATCATGAAAAGGGAGAGCGGTAGTTCTCTGAGATAATAAAAAATATAAAATATTATATTGACTCAAGTGTTAGAGGTGTGGAGATATTGACCCATGCTTCTAGTGATATACTGACTAAACAAATGTGCTTTACAAAAGAAAGATAAAATCCTTTACACTTAACTTAAAAGACCACATCGGTGTTGCCTTAACTCCTGTGCAGCAAAGGTGTTTATCTAGTGAGGTATTGTCTCTCTGATTGCTCAGTAAGCAGAAGAAATCTCTGTGAAGTTCTTGTTAGATACACAGTAGACACAAGCCTTCCAGGTAGGGATATGCTTGTGTGTAGCTAAAAGCATGGCCAGGTACTCAAGCCAAATTGAATGAAATCAGAGGCAAAATTCATGTTAATTTCAACGGGTTTTGCTCTTAGGTACTATGCATGATTTGACAGTTGGAAGAATGAAAGAAACTGCTTTTTATTAGAACGGTTTTAGTCATATTCAGTTGTAAATATTTTTCTTCATCATAGGATTCAGGAAATATATAGGCCCTTTTCATGATTACATTTCTCAGCTTCATATTCTTTATAAAACAAGAGTAGGATGTTTATGTATATTTGGATTACTAAGTAAGTTGGAATCAATGGGAATTAACAAATTATGGAAATAAATCTCATTAGGCAGCTATCATTAAGTCCCTAAATATTTTTAAATCTGGCTGCATGTCATGAGATCTAAATTTATTCTTGTTAGCTATTTTGTATTTTCTTTCCAAAGGGGGGGGAAAGAAGTACCTTGAGGTCCTGGGGCACAGAAGGCTTACTTTAGCATCATCATTTGTTGTTGACTAGAGTGAAATGTGTATTAATAGAATAATTGAAATACTTTTTGCTTTGAGATTAGGGTTTAAGCAAACACTTTGGTTGCTAGTAGTAGCATCTTTTAAATGAAGTTGTGTTTTATGCCAGCACTGGCAAAATTACTGTTTGGATTTACACAAAAAGAATTTGTGAGATTCCAGGTTTGCCGTTGTATTTTGTTCTGTATGGGAACTGAACTAGTAGTACAGGAAGTTATAGTTGTACTGGTTTAAAAAAAAAATGCTTTTGAAGTTGATAAGAGTTTTGTGAAGTATGCATTGAATTCAGTACAAGGTTTTGCATGAGTACTGGTTTTGTAAATCTTTTTTTGAGCTTACTTTATTGAAAAACATTGATAAGGTCATACAAGTTCCTTTTAAAAACAAGACTAATATTTCAGCATTTTTCAGTTAGTAAGATAGATTTGTAGACACTGATACTTATTTTTCTGAAACAGTGATAGGGAAGCGCCTTGGAGGTGGGTAGTATATGAATATGTATATGTATTTGTGTGTGTGCACACAGGTTTTTAAATAATGAACCATTAGCATTGCAACAAGAAGAAAAAACAGTTGTGTTTTCAAACTTTACTTATGACAGAGCTAAGCATGTGTAGCAGCAGGCCGTATGTTTTGCTTCAATGCCATTTTTATTTCTGGACACACAGTTGCATTGTAAATAGTACTTGCTTCCTTCCCACTTGGGCATTCATAGTTTGTGTTACTATATAGTATCCCCCAGCATCTGGGTGACTCATTTAATAAACCAGCTGAAGTGTCTTTTTTAAAAAAAAGGTTTTGTCAGCAAATGTTGTACTACACACAGTTGAGGCATGCTGTCTTTACTGAGAAGCTGAAAAAGGAAGCTGTTGTCAGCCAACTTTTAACTGTAAAGAGAAACACTGCACATGAAGATTGTTCACTTCTCCAATGTACAGCATTAAAATAGGAAGTCACAGTACAGTCATAACTATAGAGAATATTGCTATCATCCTGCATATGTGAACTGTATCTTACACAGATTTGATTACTTCCATATCAGCTACAGCAGACGTACATGAAATTTTATGAATAGGTAGACTTATTTGTGTATTCTGTTAAGTCTGGATTTATATTTACATTGCCCGTAATGGTACACAGGTGTTTGGCAAGTGCAAATATGCAATATGACATTTACAGCGTTGTGCTAGCTTGGCTCATAATCATCCACTGAGCTTCTACATGTACAGACACTAGACACTATACACTGATATCACTATATGGTTTTGCCTATCTCCGTTTTAGAAAATTTGACATTGGGTGTTACTTCTTTAAAAATATTTGTGCTTTGCTAGGAAAGTGATGGAGGCATCAGTACCAGAGTCATGCTTTTCTTCTGGGCAATAGGTGCTAAGTTAATGAAAAGTAAATTTTCGGGTTTATATTATAAACACCTAGCAATTTTGTAAAGTAGGTGTGCTAGCCCACGTTTAGCTGCTTGTGTTAATGTTTCTAGAACAAAATTTAGAATGTGTATTTTGTACTTCTCTTTCAAAGCCCCTACCTCTTTATAATTTAAATGTCCGATCCTGTTCCACTGAAGTTGATAGGAATTTGCGATTAACTTTGGTGGGGTCAAGATCAAGGTTGCTGGCAGACAGCCTGCTGCTTTTCTTTTCCAATTGTATTTTTCTGTTCATGCGAGTACATTGGTGGTTCTGTTTTCTGCTGACTCTCATTCTTTAGCTCTCACTCTCATTTTTTTAAATACTTTATACTCAGAGAAGTGTGGTTTTTTTTTTTTTTTTTTTGCTTTCCCTGAAAGCTTAGGATATAGGCTTTGTTTATGAAATACAGTATTTGTCAGTTTTAGAGCACTACTTTTATGATTAGTCCTCTTTATGTATTACAAGTAGAAATGTTTGTTTATCTCTCTAGGAAAGATGAGATTGAATTCTGATACAAACAGATTAGAGTTTTGCTACCTTTTCATCTAGGTGGGATACATGTCTTTGACTAAAATCACTTAAATTCCAGATTTAACATTTGTAACACTAGCTCTGTCCTTCTGTCACTAAGATAGTAACGAGTCAGCTGGACAGATTCATGACAATTTGTATTTTTATTAAACTATATAGCAGTAGGAATAATAATAGTAGGCTCAAGCGATGCACCCATGGCAGGGCACAGGGATGTATGCTGTGCGTTATGTACCAGTTTTGGCAGCAATCAAGTTGACATTGCTCCTCCTCTGCAGCACTGTGATTGTCTTTTGACTTGGTCGCTCCTAGTCCTTACAGAAGAAATCACATTCCTGGGTCAGACACATAGATTCACCCTAAAGTGCCTGGGAAGAAATGGGCATTCAGGAATGAGTTTCTCAAGAGACAGGAACTGTTCAAGGTAGCTGGTAAGAAGCTGAGAGAGGGATGAACTTTTAATAGTAAAGTGTTTAGTGGAGAACTGGAACCCCGGTTTTCCTCTCTTACTGCCTCTTGTCACTCTTCCCTCTAGTTGCTGAATTTGAGAATCATCCTGAGTTTTTTCTTGCAGCTGATTAATGTTAGAATTTGCAATGGGCTGGGTTTCTGTCTTCTAATATGTGACAGAGTAGAATGTGCTCAGTGACTCAGTTGTGACTGTCACATTGTAAAGGTTAACATATGTCTTAGTCACCTGCTTTTATTGAGGGAATTTTGATGATTATAGTCTTAGACTAATACAGTAACTCTGTCTTCACTAGGTAATTATTTTTTATTCTAATAAATGTATGTTATAGCACAGATTGTGTAAACAGTTGGGTTCCTCAAAATACTACTGGAAGTCCAGTGTTGAGCATAGTAGTCTACAAAGTCAGCTGAAATGACAGAGATATTTTTTGCTTCATTTTTGTCTTCTCTGCTTTTAATTCTTCCTGGTACTTGTGGGGTTTTTTTGCCTGTTTTATCAGAAGGGCTAAAATCACGGAATTACGGAATTGTCAGAGTTGGAAGGGACCTCTAGAGATCATCTAGTCCAACTCCCCTGCTAAAGCAGG
>JAOXNO010000041.1:53383392-53423547 GCA_028565335.1 Limnodromus scolopaceus | reverse complement strand
TTCCATTGGCCCTCTTGGCAACAAGGGCACATTGCTGGCGCATGGAAAGTGTGCTATCTACCAGGACTCCCAGATCCGTCTCCTCCGTGGTGCTTCCCAGAAGATCCATCCCTAATCTGTATTGGTGCCTGGGCTTCTTCCTCCCCAGGTGCAGAACCCTACATTTGTCCTTGTTGAACCTCATTAGGTTCTTCTCTGCCCAGCTCTCCAGCCTGTTCTGGTCATGCTGGATGGCGGCACAGCCCTCTGGAGTGTCAGCCAGCCCTCCTAATTTAGTATCATCAGCAAACTTGCTGAGGATACACTCTGTCCCCTCGGCCAGACCATTGATGAATATGTTGAACAGGACTGGGCCAAGTATTGACCCCTGAGGGACACCACTGGTCACAGGCCTCCAACTTGACCCTGCTCCGTTAATTAGAACCCTCTGAGTCCTGTCACACAACCAGGACTTGAATAAAACAATAAAAACATCCTCTGCACAACCTGAAACAAAACTGCTTGATGGGCAGTAGATAGTCCTCTTTTCAGAGCGGCTTATGACATTGAGTAGATATGAAGAATATATTGTGATATCATCCAGTCCTTCCCATTAGGTATGACAGCATGTAATTACAAAGGTTGGTATTTCCAAGGGAACCCAGATTGCCCAGGAGCTCAAGTCCCACAGGAAGTCAGAAGACCCCATGGCACTTAGTCTGATTAGGGCTTTTATAGATAAGCTTTGCTGACTGCTGCAGAGGTAGTTTAAAATGATATAGCTCCAGTTGCCCATCCCAAATCTGCTGGAGATTAGTGTTCCCTTATATGAGGTTTGGCAGACCTGCGTGGTTGCTTATACCTCAGTTGTTTCAGTACAGCATGGGCATTTTATGTATCAGTTTTTCTGAGTAGCAAAGGAAACCTCCTAAAAATTTAATGGTGTGCCCTCCTTTGGCCTAAACTGACAATCCCTATCTCCACAATTTCTTGTGTTACTAGAAGTTGTAGGTCAGCAGCTTAAAAAAGGTTATTTATATCTAACTAAATGACCTACTGGTCTTACATGAAATGAGCATGCTCAAATAATAACCACGTATGATTTTAAAAAACACTGTTTACACACCGTACACAACTAGAATGGCTTATAATATTAAATTACTTTTATTTCTGTAATTTAGTATATATGAAAATAATTTGGTTGGGAAAATATTTATCCATCTATCGGGGTACAAATTTTTAGCGTTGTCAAAGCTACAGTTTCTTTAAATGAATACTTCAAACGTATACAACCTTTTAAAAATAACTATACTCTCAGTATTTTTAGAAATGTTATTATATTCATATACTTCGGAAGTCTTTTTTTTTTATTAGTTTTGTTATGTATCCATTGCATACTTATGGCCTTTCGCTTACCAGTGTACTAGACTGCCCCATTCATGCTCTGCTGGAATTTCAGCAGGCAGATTTTTGTTTAACCAATTTTTTTTTGACTGTCTTGCTCTGTGTTTAGAGATGTTACTGCCTAGGCTGTTTGTCCAGAATCTTTCAAAGTAGATTTTGAGGTTCCATTCCCTCCTATTCATTTTTTAAATACACTTAATTGACAGATACTGAATTAAGTGTTTGACTTACTTTTACTTTCTTTGCTGGTTTTTTCATCTGAAAAGGAAAGTAGAATGGCTTCCTCACAACTGTATCTCAATCTGCTTTGGAGTGAGCCACAACCTTGCAAATATTCTTAGTCCTACCTATAGAATTTATAAACCTTTGTTGTTAAGAAACAATGCTCTGATAAAATCTGTAGCATAGCCTAGGCCTCCCAAGGTTCTTCTATTTCAAATGGGATATCAAAGGAATAGAAAAGATTCAGGGAAGGCTAACAAGCATGAGCAAAGGTCACTTCCACTCTAACCATTAAATGATTCTTTGATTTATACAACAATGTTCTGTATTTTAAAACATCTGAAGTATTGGAACATTGGCATTTTAAAAAGGGATAGTGAGTAACTCCTTCATTGATCAACTCTATAAAGTCACTGCAGGCCAACAGCTTGTGGTGTTGTGTAGAAATTAATTTACTAGTTCCAGCAAATCAGTCTGGGTTTGGGTTTTTTTGTTTGTATGTTTGCTTGTTTTAAAGGAATGATCTAGACAAAGCTAATCAGACATTGCTGTTGTGCATCTGACAGTAGTGGTGACATGGAATCTAATATGCTCAATATGTCAGCAACAATAGCTCCTGCTATCCCATCTGGTAATGTTCAGATGTTAGTTGTTTTTTAAATGAAAGTAATAGGTATTTGCTTTAACTGAGCGGAATCCACGTAGGCTTTTCTTGCTGAAGATGCAATTAAAAAAACCCAGAGTATTCTTGTCATTCTTGAGCCTTTGAAATATAAACCAAAAGATGGATAGGTGGATATATTTTTATCTTCAGCTATTTCCTCATCCCTGACAAAAGAAAGAATATCTCTGCACATCTTTTATGCATTTCCAATTTTTTTTTCCTAATAAGAGTGCTTTCTTTTACATAATAGTTATATGAATAGGGAACGTCAACAATACTTAATATTAGTTATGTTATCTACATTTATTGCCTTAGTAAAGCAGCAGTTTAATCCAAGCAAAAGTAATTCTTCAGTGTCAAGTACCAGAGCATGTGGTCAGGAAAACTGGCACTGACATTGTAATTACAGTTTGTTCGTGTTTACCACCCCCCCCCCCCCCCCAAAAAAAAAATTGCTCTTGGTGGACATAAGTACTTTTGATAGAATTACTTGCATGACTAGTTAAAGCACTTGTGAAGAAATTCTCCTTGTAGCAGGTGTACTTTTGATTTGTTTGGCTGCACATTTCTTGAATATTATGTCTTTGACATATCTAAGCTAATTTTAGACAGTATTTGACTGGCAACTTTCACTTTCTAGGAAGATGATTTATATTACTAGTGTAACATTGGAGTTTGCTCAAGCGTTTTATAGAATATCCAGAGACTGTGGACTGTCATAGCTAAATTGGCTGAATCGTCTCAAAAGCCTGACTTCACCGTCAGATGCTGGATTACCATCATTGCTTTTGTTGCTGGATTTCTGGTGCTCGCACTGTTTAAATGTTCTATCTTACCAGTTTCTGAATGAATTGAGCTATTTTCAACCAAATTTGATAGAGGGCAAGACAGAGCTTGGTGCTCATCAAACTGTGTGAGTTGCCCTATGTAAGACACCAAAGAAAGTCTAGGGGAGACTAGCTTAATAAAGCCCCAGCCTCAGCAACAATTTCAGGTGGTGTGAACACTTTTTTCAGGAATCTCTGTCAACAGGAAATATATCTATAACATAGATTGTAAAATATTTTTCCTGCAAATAAATTTTGGAAGCGATCTTGTCTCCAAATTAGGGAAAATACTTCATTACTGAAACATAAAACCTACTTGTATTACGACACTAAAATCTGATTCAGTGTCCAGGATTATCTTTAGGAGTTTGCCAATAACTTCAGAAAAGATG
Source organism: Limnodromus scolopaceus (assembly GCA_028565335.1). Classification (NCBI taxonomy): domain Eukaryota; kingdom Metazoa; phylum Chordata; class Aves; order Charadriiformes; family Scolopacidae; genus Limnodromus; species Limnodromus scolopaceus. The sequence goes on along the minus strand of JAOXNO010000041.1, from coordinate 53,420,059 downwards.
TGATCAGAGTAGGAACGTCAGTATTGGTTATGCAAGACTTGGCCATCCTAAACAAGTGTATGAACGTTGTGTGTTCCCACCTGTTCTGTGGAGCCATTGATAATACCTCAACCTCTTAAAAACTTCTCTCTGTTTACAGTACAATTTAGGTTTGCCACACAACTGTAAGATAATATGAGGAAATCTACTTATGTAATAATCACCTTTAAAAATTAAAGCTGTGTTTAATTCTTTGAGCTTTAGTGTTCCTTGAGAGCAGTAGAATATCTGGAAAGTGGGTTCTTACAGGTATCTATGCAGGAACTTCAAAAAATTTTAATCAGTACAGTATGATAACACATTTATGTTAATTTTTGTGTCTTGGTCTCATTTCAGATGAAGTGGCTGTCTATCCTGCCCCAACAGTGTATTTTGCTGATGACATGTCTCCTAATGGCCTTGGAAGCTGTACCTATAGACATAGATAAGACAAAAGTCAAAGGAGAAGGCCACGTAGAAGGAGAGAAGGTAGAAAATCCAGTAAGTGTAATGAAATTTATCTAATTACGTATTTTTCCCAATTATTAGTAATCTGGCTATAGCAAACTCCCTTGTAAAATTTAGAGGTTCTTTACTGGAGTTACTTGCAGTAAGGAAACTAATATTAATCAGTATTGTTATACAGTCTACCATCTACTATGGTGAGGTTCTGTTTAAATTTGTTCTCTCTTATTTTTTTTCCATGAGCTGCTAAAGGTGAGGTGGCACATGGAAGGAATTCCCCAGCTTACAATAGGAAGGACTGCTTGCTGTTCCACAAAGACTTCTTACAAGCATTGTAAAAATTGATTGGTGGCTTAGAAAATTCCACTCAGTGATTCCAGTTCAGTGTTTCAAATAGAACAGTAATGAATGAATTGCACTGTTTTAAAAAAACCCAACAAACTATATTAACATAAAGATGCTTGTGTATAACATGGATTCCTGAACACTTTTCTCCTCTTCCTTGTCAGTTGCTGAAACAAATGAACCATAAGAATAAGTTGTTATAGGGCAATGATGCAAAGCAGAAAAAACGAAGATATGTAAGAGAGCATAATGCCTGTGTTGCTGAGATTTGAGTTTCAGTTTAATTCTTGTATTTAAACAAAATGAGATTCTGTGATTCTGTTTGGTAGTATATTCATTCCTCAATTTCACATTTTTTTTTAAAGGATACAGGGCTTTATTATGATGAATATCTCAGGCAAGTAATAGATGTCTTGGAAACAGATAAGCATTTCAGGGAGAAACTCCAGACTGCTGACATAGAAGAAATAAAGGTAGGTACAAAAAAAAATTAAATTAAGGTTAATTAAATCCATAATCATGAGCCATGTATGTTGTAGTCTTTCTTCCTTTTCTTTCTTTATACCACACTCAATTTTTGTGATCTTAAATTTCCTCTCATTTTTATTTACTTAGGTATTTAACTCTTACTAGATCGTTATCTTTAGTCAAGGGACAGCAGAACTGCTGTTCATTAAAGAATATCCCATAGCATAAAAAAACCCCCAACAACATATGCTTGAATGCACAGTTTCTGCCTTCTGCCTATCTACTAAAAAGCCAGTTTCAGACTTCATACAGGTAGGTGAACCTTCATGTACATCAAAACAGCTGGAAGTGTAGCCCTCACTCGCTGTTGCCTGCTGAGTGATTTGGAACACGGTTCTGAACATGAAGGTATATCTGTCTTTTGAGACTAAGATAGTGTGTCACAAACAAATATGATGACACGGAAGAGAATTACAAGAAAGTCATATTTTGAAATCTGAGGAAATTGAGGAGTTGTGCTAGAGGTAAAGTTAGTTATATAGGAATAAAATAGACCTCTGGCTTTCTCCGCTGCTGTCCTTTCTTTTGTGCCAATCCACATAGCGCACTCTCCAAAACCTCACCGCATTCTTGTCTTTTCTACTTTAGTTCCTGGCTCTAGGTGGTGGCTGTTCTGCATTCCCCTTTATGAGCTAGAATTTCAGCAAGGGACAGGTAGGAAACAGTCTAAAGTGATAGACTTAAAGAGGAGATCCTGCCTTTTGCGTTTCCTTTAATCCTTCATGTTGCTGTTGGCAGCTTTTGGCTCCTTTTTCTTCTGTACTAGGTCTAGTGTAACCCTTGAAGATTACTATCAATTTCCAGATCCTGATAAATATTCTTGCAATACACATTGGTGGCTGTTGCTGTGCTTGTACCTTCTCTCAAGTGTTACAGCCGCCATCAGATCAAGTGGATGAAGAACACAGCACTTCCTGTGCACCTTGCAGTTCTTTTGAACTGATTTGAGAACATTTGATCAAGAAATTTGCCACCTCTTAAACATTATGAGATATTGCTCCTTCAAGGTCATGCTTTTGCTCTTTGAAGGAGCAAGATACTTTAGCAATTCTCTTTTGAGAAAGCTTTTAGGATTTCTTTCTGTTTCTATAACCATAGGCTTAAAAAAACTGAATATGCTCTTTGAAAAATTTTGAGATTCTTATAATGTGGGCTACAGTATTGCCAAAGACTGACGGTAGTCTGCTGTCTTGCAGCTCATGTATAATGGGAATCCTAAAGGCACATCGTTTTTACGTATAACTTGTTTTTTGACAGAGTGGAAAACTAAGCAGAGAGCTTGATTTAGTAAGTCACCATGTGAGAACACGGCTGGATGAACTAAAAAGACAAGAGGTGGCAAGATTAAGAATGTTAATTAAAGCTAAAATGGATTCTGTTCAAGGTAAGAATACAAAATTTAACCAGGTGAGTTAACAGATGGGATTGTGTTGGAGAGGTGCCCAAGATTTGTTATGCTTTGTTTGTTGTCAACAATAATGACTGTAAGCTGAAAGTTAGTGTCCTTTCCAAGCTGGCCGAGGGCCAGTAAAGAGCCATCTTTACAGGAAACTGGGAAGATGAGAAAAGCCATCTGTATTTTATAAATAACTAAACTTGATTCTGGCAGTGGATTTTTCAGATGCTTATAATCTTTTTCAACCTCTTTTTTATTTTTGTAGTGCATCAATTTATAGATTACCCACTGAGAACTAGTAACATAGTAGGTCTATGTTTAAGAATACATAATGACATAGCATTTCTTGTCTTTACAGGGTAGAAAATGAGGTTTTTTGGTTGGTTGGGTTTGGGGTTTTTTTAGAGTCAGTTAACACAAAAGTTTTCCTTTTTCTCTTTTTAATTCCCCTTTCCACCTATTAGGGTTATTGTACAGATTTAGAACAAACATTAAACATTTCAGTTCAGGAGATTATTTTTTCTTATTTTGGGCGCAGTTTTAAGCTCCTGAATAAAGAAAAACATTTGGAGTGAAAAAAATTCTCCGTAGCATTTTCTTAATTGCCAATGAAATCATACAAACTCAGGCAATTTCTTTTAATGAATAAAGTATACAGGTTTCTAATGATTCTGATTGCTCTATGTTTGTGTCGGAAATGGTGCTATCCTTTTTTATTTCTTATTACCAAAGAATTTTTGAAGTTTGCATTTAGAAATAATTCTGTAAATTTCTTATTAGTGGTTTCTTTTTGAAGATAATTTGTTGCTCATAAACAAAGAACCTAATGGTGGACTGCATGATTTTGTTCCTGAAATGCAGTTTTTCACAAAGAAGCTCTAATAAAAAGGGCTTAATTTGCCTATTATTTATGTTAATTTTAAAAATTTTATTATTAAAAATATTTGCAAGTTACAGGGAGGCATCCCACTGAATTGAATAGATAACGTATCAATTTAAAATACTTCAAGAATAAGAATCTGTCTTCTAGGCTAAGTCGAATTTAGAGATGGCAAGTAAACCGAAGAAGTAGGCATGTGTAAATATGTGTTCATGGGGATGTTTCTAGCGTCAGGAAGACATTGGATAAATTTGGGGAAAAAAGATATTTACAGTGCAGTACCTTTCTAATGAAGTCTTCAGGTGCTTACAGTGAATAATAACAGAGTTGGCTGAGGGCATCAGATCACCTTTCTGTCCTTTGCTTTCTTTTAATGAAAGTCCTGCTTGAGAGAGTATAGTCCACTGGTAGCTAGACAGTGCAGACCAGCGGTAGCACCTCCACAGGAGTCCATGCATTGCCTCACATACCTGCTAGACTTTGTGTTCATCTTCCTCAAGTGGCTCTTTAGCCGCCAAGAGCCCAGTTTTGTGCTTCTATTGCAGGCCAACGGTCCACTGACATCATGGTGACACTGTTTACATAGTAATTTTGTGTATTTTGAATTTTTTTAATAGTTTAATGGACTGATTGCTCCTAGCTCTCTCTACTTCCATAAGTCAAGAGTGCTTTAGAAAGATAATTCCCCCCAACAGATCAGATCTATTACGGTGTATGAGATCTCACATTTGGGAAAGAAGAAGATCGGATTATTCCAGTTGAAAATATACAGATGACTTCTAAAATGTGAAAACAAAGGCAGTGAGAAAATATTCTGTAAATTTTATAATCAGCCCTACCAGCAAGTACTTCACACCACATACAAGTATGGCCAGATTATGTATAAAACACAGCTGCATCTGTACACCTGTACAACATTTTGAAAGAAGTACAGAAGAGCACTGCGTGGTACCAGCAGGCAGAGCTGTTTGATTTTCTTTTATTTGTTCTGTTAATCTTTTCCCCGCAACACCACTTAGTATTTTTGTCTTCTATCAGATCTAAAAAAGAAAAAAAAGCACAGACACCCCCCTCCCCCCTCCCCGTTTTCTTCCCTCTCAGATGTATCAGGTTTTAAAAAAAAACACCAGAGGTGAGATTATATTATGCATATATTCAATACTGATCCAGATGTGTTTTTAAACATTTGCACCAAGATCCTACTAGACTGATCAGTATGGGACAGAAGAATGTTAGGGGTTGGGTCTCAGATAATACAGTAATGTAGCAAGTAAATAGTGTCAAACAGAATAAGTCTTTTCCCATAAATACAAAAAATGGAGGAAAATGGGTTTGGGGGCAGGTCTGGTTTTGTTTTGGTTTTTAATTTGTTTTTGTTAAAAAGCCTATTATTACACTTCTAAAAAATGTTTCAAAATCAGGCTAAGGCACATATATTTCAACAGAAATTATGATCTCACCAGAGAGGAATGATGGTTGAAATCTGCCCCAGCCAGTGTTTGCTGTTTTGTGATAGTACAAACACAGCACTGAGTGTAAGACAGATAGTTTACCAAAGAATAACATATTCAAAATGTTTTCCAATTGTTTTTCAAACAAATAAAATACTCTTTGCTAAGTGATCTAGTAAAAGCTTATCTAAAATTGTTATAGATAATATATCAAAGTGAAGGTTGCTTAAGTTAACATTATCATCTAGCATTAGCAGTCCGAAACCATGGTAACAGCTAGAAAAGTGTGTTGCAGAAATGTGTTTTAGGTACATTGTGTATTGATATTGTTGGGTATAGTTCCTGTTTGAAGGATGAGATAAATGTTTGCAGCTTTTAAGCACAGGACCTGACTCTCCACTGTCTTGCACTTCTCATTGCACACAAATGAAATTTGAATATCTGCTTATCTGATTTGGTAGAATTTTGGACCATATTGCACATCCATCTTTGGCCAGATATAAGTCATTTGCAAAATGTACAGGGCAGTAAAACAGTCATATTTCTCCCAGTTCAGGAAAAAGATGCAATTTGTTGGCTCTGATACTGCACATAACTTCAATTATGCCATCTATATAAAAGGGAATAAAATATTTTTCTTACTTTTTGAAGCTCAAATTGATTCTACGTTTCCTTGCTGAAGCACAAGCCTTAATTTGTGCGTGTTAAATTATTATGTGCAGTGAAACACTGACACATCAGAAGGAATAGACTGCAAATTGCTATCAAGTTTGCCAGTCTCCTTCAGCAAAAGCAACTTCACAAGTGTTGCTATAGTTTCCTCCAACAGTAAAAAAAGTATTCAGTCCTCAAGCAGCCTCAAGTACTTACAAGGCACAAAGTCCTGTATAAAAGTTTTTAACTTCCTGATCTTGCTTGATTTCAAACTTATTTTAATGGTTTACGTTTCTACTTTGTTCTTTCAGACACTGGCATAGACCATCAAGCTCTCCTTAAACAGTTTGAACACCTGAACCATCAGAATCCTGACACGTTCGAACCTAAAGATTTAGATATGTTGATCAAAGCAGTAAGTGCTAAATATAAACTACTGTGGGGGCTTTTTTGTATTAATTATTATGCTTTTTCTCTGGTAAAAGCAAATCCGCATATACACCACTTTTTTGTAAGTGAGATGCAGTTTTCATTTTCAGAGAAAAATGTCTTCATTGCACACTTGAAAACTGTTGTCAGTGTGCATTATGCTGAAGAACACATAATTTTTGGGGTGGCATCTTAACAGGACTTGCATTCATGTGCCAGTACAAACAATTTTGGGAATAAAATAAGCCTTTCTAGGAGCATTTAAGTTAAATGCAGTTTTGATAGGATTACATTTTTCCCAAGTATATTTTCTGATTTCTAATTCTAAATTATTTAAGTGTCTCACAGAATGACATAAAAAGTCGTCCCATAACTAGCCATTTGAATTTTGGGATCTGTTATACATCAAGCTGCAAAAGCACAGAGTAGAATTTAAGATATCAATATTAGAAATTGCATATGGTGGGCATGGCATTCAATGTCTATTTAGCAGGTTTGATATCAACCACAGGTGTGGGTTTCTTTTTTCAGTGCATGTTTATTAACGGGATGCAGTTAAGCAAAGCATGACATGGCTTTTTTCAACTGCCAGAAAAAATACGCTTCCCAAGGGCTTTAAAGAGCACTGCATGGTTGACATGAGAATTTGACAGTTTTTATATTTTCAAAATAAATTGAAAGTTAAGGTATATTTTAAGCTTCCTGTAATTTTTGTGGATTTTTTTTACCCTTGGAAAACTTTATCTCAGTTTCTGTAAGATTATCTTTTATATAGATATTATAAAGTTTCTTGCCATTTCGCAGCATCACTTCTGGGGAAACTCTGGTTTGCTAGGAGAAGCATATCCTTGGCGAGGCAGTTCTTTCTCATATTATTTTTCTTGTCTTCTCATTTACTGACTCCCATTATTAACAAAGGCACTTTTTTCATTAAACTGTAGGATAAGCTACAAATGTTCTTATTCTGAAACAAACAAGGAGCTAATGCCACTATTTGAAGCTGTGCTTAATTAGTATGGGACATACTTAACTTGAATTAATTTATTATTAATTGATGAGAAAGGACACCTTGATGCCTTCTTACATTACTGTGTATTTGTAAAAATTGTCCAGCAGTTGAACCCTTGCAAAGTACTTTTTGTGAAAATAAAGTGAGGAGGGGTATTTTTGCATCACTGTCGCATGAAAGGAAACCACTGACTAGTCTACGTCCTGTTTAAGAGCAGAATGGCAACGTGGCCAGCCTTGCCCACAGATTTGAATACCACAGTGTTTTTAATGTCATATGTGTTAACATAGTTGTGTGGCATAATCATATGTCTACTTATATCTATATTTTTAGGCTACAAGTGACCTGGAAAACTATGATAAGACCCGCCATGAGGAGTTTAAAAAATATGAGATGATGAAAGAACATGAGAGGAGAGAGTATTTAAAAACACTGGATGAAGAAAAGAGGCAGCGAGAAGAATCCAAATTTGAGGAGATGAAGAAAAAACATGGAGATCACCCTAAAGTCCACCATCCTGTAAGGCCACAGTCTGTTCTTACATGACTGGGTGGAAGCTTTCCTTTCCAGAGAGAAAAAGCTAATGAAGAGAAGGGTGTATCTTATTTCTTCTCAGCATTTGCCTTTTCTCATTGACGTAGGAGCAGATTGTGGGAATAATGTTGAAAGCATTAAAAACCCACTATATATACCCCCCATTTTTTCTGTACAAGTTTGCTATTTGCTGGCAGAGTTATTATTTACAAAGAGGCTGAAACTCATGAGGAAGAAGCCAGAATGTTATTCAAAACTGTAGGGATGCCTTCATGGTATGCCTGACCTGCGAGGAGCTGTTTCGCAGCACCTTTTGCTGTAGAAAAGGCAAAAATAATTTTACTCCCTTCAGCTCTTTTTTATAGATAAGTCTGTGTGGCCATGACTGATTATTACAGGTGTTCCTTTCCACAAAACATGCATTTCCTTGACATTCCCCCTTTCCCTAGGCCTTTCTGTCTAATGAAAGTATTAGACCTGACCAAAGGGGAACTACAGACAATTCCATTGATTCCATTAGCAACATCAGAAAATAAAACCTTTTGGAGAAACTATAATGCAAAGGTAATGCAGAAAAATTACCGTTAATCAATTTTTTAATAGCTTTTCTTTGTAACCAATCTATAGGGAAGCAAAGATCAGCTGAAAGAGGTGTGGGAAGAAGCAGATGGACTAGATCCCAATGAATTTGACCCAAAAACATTTTTCAAATTACACGGTAAGAGGTTTAGTTTAATTTAATAAACAAGTGAAATGACTTGCTGTTACCTTATACTGAGGGCAAGTTTGTCTTATGCTAGGATGAAGTCTTGTACCTCAAGCAATTTGGATTAATCTGAAGAGTATAGAGGAGAAAATATTTATGTTATTGTTTGTAAGATTACTGCAGAGTTTTAAACGGGGATTAAGAGTTGAAAAGTTGTTTAACTACTCATAAAATCATACAGTCAATAACCAGTAGTGATTGCTCAGGGAAGTATGAGCACTTAGTGCTGTCCATAACTATAACTTTGCTTACACGCTACATAGTATAGTAAGGAATAAATGCTTAGAGGTGTTTGTGAGAAAACCTGCTTTTTCATCATCTCTGCAGTTAAGCGCTAGACTCCCCTTATCTTTGGAATGATCATAGAAGTGCCAACCCTCTTCAGTAGTTGCAAGATTCCCTTAATTAAAAAAAAACCCAAAACACAGACCACCCACCCTCCCAAAACCAATAACCAAAACCAAAACATAATGACCTCCAGTCCTGTCTCTATATTTCTGAGCAGTGTGCAGCTAGAAACAATAAAATAGTAGCAGAGTTGAGGATGCATCTCAATGGGCATTTTCCTTTAAATGTGATTGTATAAATGTGTAACCTTATATCCTGACATTGTTAAATGCTTCATAATACACAGAATTTGACTAATCCCACAGATGATAATTTAACTGAAAAGTGCTTTAGCTTGAGTCTGAACTTTTATCTCTGCTTATAAAATACATAAATACATATTGCAGGTATTGAACCACATTTCTTCTTTCTAGAAAGAGATCTTGAAAGATAATACTCTGAAAACTTTTGGCAGCTTTTTTGTGCAAATCTTACCAAAACATTGAGACCTGAAACAACCTTTTGCCTTAGAGCTTAGTATATAAAAAAACTTTGAAGTAATTAAACAAAAATATTGCATAATAACACTCATTTGAAGAAGACATTCTCTTTCAGTTTCAGAGGTAGTGTAACTTTATTCAGAATAGAATTTAGGGTAAAAGATGGATCGTTAGTTATCATTTGTCATGAAAAGGCATTTTACAGTGATCTTTTCTCAAGTGCTGCATATTTATATAGATTTTCACATAATTCTTTAGTTTTTTTGGAGAGTCATACTGTTGGTTAACAAAGTTTTTCTACAGATCTTTGTTGCTCCTGAATCTGTTTACAAATTTAATTGTTAAATTGGGACAACTTGTTCTCAACACTATTTTTTGACAATTGCATTCTGTGCAATCCTATTGTGACCTACTTCAGTTTCCTAATCTAAGAAGTAGGGAGATTGCTCCCAACTTGTCCAGTCAACCAACCAAAAATGGCAATATGGTTCAGCCAATGCCTGCTAAAAACCTAAAGAGAAAACACAACCTATGTAGCCAGCATCTTGTTAAATGAGGGTTTTAATTTATGTGAGATGTGTATGCTGATACTTACTTAACTCATGGAGAACTGTTACACGTATAACTTTCTGTAAATACTCAACTTTGATTTTCAACACTTCTTTTTGTAGATGTCAATAATGATGGTTTCCTGGATGAGCAAGAATTAGAAGCCCTGTTTACTAAAGAGGTAAAGAAAAAAAAAGTTCAAAAACTTAACTTGTTCCAGTAAATGGTTACAAGGGTGTCTGTATTCTTTCCAAGTATATTTGGGGGCTTTGGCCTACAAATTAGAGCATTCATGCCAAGTTTTGTGCTTTGTTAATGTTTCTACAAAAGTGTAAAAACATATCAGAAGGGAAAATAAATTAGATGAAGTATAGGACTCGGACACCAGAGATCTAGTGCTCAGGTGTTCCTCTGCCGCAGGCTTGTTTGAGATTTTGTAATTAATCTGCACGACAGCTATACCTGTATAAATTGCAATGCAGAGAGCAGCACTCATGCTCTGGCTAGATGCAGCCTGGTAGAGTTTGTTAAGCTGTGTATCTGCTCATTCAGTGCTAATCTAAAGTCATAAGATTTGTTGAGAGGGAAAGGGTCACACTTACGCGAGTTAGCTCAAAGCACATTGTGGAAGCAGCTACAGAAATTTCACATATTTTGTATCTACCTAATTCAGAGCACATGTACATCTGATAAAGTAGATAGGCTCTTAGTTTCTTGAAGCCTTGGTTTGATATCTGTGAAAACACAAATATTAGTACTTCTTTGCCTCCCAAAGGGGTAACAATAGCAATGCACTAAAATTCTGCAGTGATGGGAATTGCAGAATCAATGAGTGCACAGAGGACCTTGGTCTTCATTTTTCCAGTAGGTTCTGTTTTGATACAGCAGGAAAAAACCCCTAAACTTCCCATTCAGTGCTATGGCCATCAATGTCTACTCTTACAATTTTTTCTAAATTTCATGAGTCAGTAAGGAAAAGTGCTATATAGTATATATAGAAGCTTATAAATTCAGACTACCCTAAATTTTTGAAGAAATTAAATTTGGAAACACAGATTTCTAGCAATACTTTGTCATAATCCTCTCCAATACAATGAAGATATATAGCAGTCTTTTTTGACAGATATGTCCCACCATTTTGCAATTTTGTAGTTTAAAAACAAATAGTCTGGGGCCTTAAAATTACCTTTGGCTAAACAAGCAAAGCTAAATGACTAAGAAAGCTAAATAGAAGCAAATAAGCATAAATTCAACAGAAAGACATTGTTCAAGAAGAGAAGTGGACCATTAAATTAAGCACTTAATTTAGCTTGTGGTATCCTGAATGCTTACAGGGTCAGCTTCATGCCCTGATGAAAAAAGCTACTCTCTCCTGTTCCAGAAACCACGTGGAAACTGCCTGCTTTGAATCAAATGTAGGATCAGACTGTGCATGCCAAGGTCATCTTTACTGTAAAGTCCAGAGCACGAAACTACAACAGACCATGTAAATTAACTGAAAACTTCATTCTTAGCAATGAAAGGCTCACTTGTTGCTTAAATACTATGCTAAAAGAGGAGAATTACACACATACATGCTCATTCTATTGGAAAAATGGTGAACTCATGTTTTTAGCAAGATCTCAAACTGCTGTTCCAAATGTGCTCTGTCATTTGAATGAGCAGCCCTTTCTCCAAATTAACATTTGCTAATTCTGAATTTCAGCTAGAAAAAGTTTATGATCCCAAAAATGAAGAGGATGACATGGTTGAAATGGAAGAAGAAAGGCTGAGAATGAGAGAACATGTGATGAATGAGGTGGGGACTGACGTTCAGTAGAGCTGCCAATTTCCTTCTATGTTCAATAAATGCAGCCCTCCTAATAAGAAACGTTGTCCAAGTACAGCAGAAAGGGACAGCCTGTCACACTGAATGCTTTTTGTGCTGGGATTCACATAAAGTTACAATTGTCAAGCCCTGTCCACATATTCTGATGTAAACGCCTGCTGGCTATTTTTTTTTTAAAAAGAAGTTCCAGAGAAGGAATTGCACTGTAGCCTCCCATCCTTGGCTGATACTGAGATTTAATAGAAATTCCCTGTGAATTTTGTGTCAAGCAGGAAAGACTCTAAATGTGCTTTTCCACTTGGCAAACGAAAGATTGAGGTGTGAGGAAACAGGAGTAGAGCTGTGTCTTCTTTCATGTAGCTCACCTTTGTGCCTTCAGAAGGGGGCTCATAGCTCCAGGTGTCACCTGTGGCAGTGAATACCTTTACTAGTGCTGGTAGGTTTTCTGCTCAGAAGACAGAGGAAAGGGCAGGTGATGTTTTAAACCACCATGTTTTTCACTCGTATCTTTTCTGTATTCAAATATATTTATTCCTTAAGCTTGAGTAAACCTGGTATTCTCTTAGTCATGAAGGAAAGCATTTCCTCCCTTCCCCTTAAGGATTCTGACACAATTCAGTTGGCGTTTTTTTAATGTTTTAAAACCTCCCTAACCAACAGTGGAGATTACTCTGACTCACAGTTACAAAATTATTACCAGAAACCTACAAAACATTTCACTCAAAAAAATCATGCCTCTATTAGCATTGGGGCTGTGACCACAAGTAATGTTTTCAATAAAGCCAATGGATTTTGAAGTAAAATGTGAGGATTTACTTTTTATTTCAATTTTTGTTAAGCTATATGAGCTTGTGAGGGAAACTTTCAGAAGATTTTGCAGGCACTCCTTTGAAAATGGGACAGTTTAAAAATTAAATGGTTGTATTTGAAGATATTTGCATAATGAAATTAAACATTAGCTCTACCAAAACCTATTATTTGGCTTGAGTTTAATTTTTTTGTTTCAAATAGGTTGACATCAACAAGGACCGGCTAGTGACTTTGGAAGAGTTCCTGCGAGCTACAGAGAAAAAGGAGTTTTTGGAGCCAGATAGCTGGGAGGTAATGAGAGTGTGTTCCAAGTGCAGCATACTGTACCATTACCATCACCCTAACCAGGAAACCAAATGGCATGTCTCTGACCTTTGCTTTTTTTCAGACCTTATTGGTATGTGTGTGGTTAAGCGCCGTAGCTGCATGTGATGTACAAAGTGTAGCAGACAATGTAATGCAGATGTAATCTTTATGGTCCCGTCACAAACAGAAAAGGTCTTGCGCCACCCTGTGGATTCTAGAAGAGCTTTTCCCACATGCTTTTCAAACAGAAAATGGACATTTGGTTTATGAATTACTTTAAAGAGAAGATAAGAGCTCAGCTGGAAGCAAGAGGAATTGATTTTTCTCCTTCCCCTAAATCTGCAGTAGAATTTTGCTGAGAAAATAGCTGAGAAACTGTTATTTTGCTGTTTGTAAATGAGTGTACTGACCCTTTGCAGTGTCATGTCTGGATGTTTTGATGAAAATTCTGAGGGTTTTTCAGTGAATTGTACAATTCAGCTAGTAGTAATTTTAGTGGGAAGATAATAAAAAAGTATATGCATTCCTGCCTAAGTATTCACGTTTGTACATATTTTCTTGCAGACACTAGATCAACAGCAGCTCTTCACTGAGGACGAACTGAAGGAATTTGAAAGTCATATTTCTCAGCAGGAAGATGAACTTAGAAAGAAGGCAGAAGATCTTCAGAAGCAGAAGGAAGAGTTACAGAGGCAGCACGACCAGCTTCAGGCTCAGAAACAAGAGCTTCAGCAGGTACACTTATGAGAACAGAGGTTTTTTTTTTTTTTTCTCCCCTTTTCTGTATCCTCGTTTGCATGACAGCTCACGACAGTCCCCAACTCTGGAACATTCTTCATCTTGATTTCTCATATGAGTCCCAGCTGAATTCTAAACTAATGGTACCACAGAAAAACATAATCTAGTATTCAGGAATATAGCAAACAATAAAAGCATCTCAACTCAGTAGCATACCCATTAACAAAGACTTTAAATAATGACTGCAAAATTTGGTTTAAATGTATTCTGTCACATCAGAGAAAGGTGACATATTTAAGTTTTTTAACTGTGGGATTTTATTTTTCACTAGGTCGTAAAACAAATGGAACAAAAGAAGCTACAGCAAGGAAACCCTCCTGCAGGACCAGCTGGAGAACTGAAATTCCAACCCCGTATGTATCTTTCTGTGTAGATACAGAAACTTTAAAAGCAGATCTCCAAGTCATTAAAATGATATCTTCTGTTCAAACTGTTATTATAAGGTAGTTTTAATGATCTCTGTAGAGAGATTCACTAAATTATCTTTAAAAGGGAAGTATAACTCTGCTAAAGTATTCCTGAAATCTCAATGCTTTTAAATCCATAGTAAAAAAACAGAGTTCTAGCTCAAGACATCCAATAGGCAGAGGAGGAGGATTGTGTTGTACCTATCAGTCTAAAAATGTTGAGGTCTAGGATTTCTGAGCATCCAGAAAAGAATAGGGGCATACAAATGACCAAGTCTGTCCAATGTTCTATGGCTGCATTGCCAGTCTCAGACTGCAGTACAAATCAAGGCATTTAAATGCTTTCAACACCCTCAGAAGACAGCGTGATAATAAAATCACTGCATTGGCTCATTGGTGGCAACAAAATGGTCAGGTATATATTAGCATTTCTTATCCACAACACATTGTCCATGTTTCTTTTGTGCTTTAAAGGGGCTTTGCTCTCCCATGCATCTTAGCTTTTTCCTCCCCCTCTGAAAAGGCTGAAAGTAATATGCCTGTATTGGTTTCCATGTTCACGTGCTAACATTATAGTAGAGCTCAAGAACTTTTTGACACTAGTCATAAACATAACACTTCAGACTATATCCAGGCAGCCTTTTGAGAAGCTCTTAACTGTTCCTGCAGGGCCAACAGTGGGTTTTCAAACCTTAAGTGCTATCTTCAGTCATTACACCTTACTTTGTTGAGTACCCTGAAATTCTATCCCTAAGCCACTCAGTTCTGTGAAAAGAAATGATGACATTTCAGTACCAATTGATTTTTTCTTTCGTTTGCTTCAAAACTACCTGTGGGTAATTTCATTTTATGTCCTTAGTTCTGAGAGCCTCCCCTCATCTTCAGTAAAAACATCGTGTATAATAGCAGATGCCCTGGGAGTTGGACTAACAATACATCTTTTGATACTGGCAATATTGTAGCATATGCTGTTCTTAACACATATATTATTTTACGTAAAACCTTTTTGCAAAGTCATTTAATGAGGTGTCATAAGAATTCATTATATCAGCCAGAACTAGTCACTACTCATTCACTGAGTTAAGGAGATCCAAGTAGACAGTACTTCTAACCTGTAGGCTACTGGAGCTACTAAGAGTAATCTGAGGAAAAGAAGAAAATCACAAAAATGCAGCTGCAAGTTCTGAATTTGTCAGCAAACTATGAACATTAGTAGCATTCAAAGGTAGCCAAAGGGATAATGCTGTAAATACTGTTGACACAGTGAGGAGTAAATATAGGAGCAAGTTGGTTTTTTTCCCCCCAAGCTTAGCATATTGAGATTGAAAGTTTTGTAAACACATAGTATATTTCAGAAAGAACAATCTCCAAAGAACCAATGTGTTTTATAAGTGAAAATATTTCACAGGAACAACTAATAATCTAAGAGGAAACTCTGAATATTGTATGATACACGTATATGTAAAAATATGTCCACCGATGCAGTCTATTGGGTGATTTCAATCCGCTGTTGCTGTTAGTCACATACAAAATGCCTGATTCCACTTAAAAACCAAAACCCAGAAGGTTTTGTTTGATTGTCCCTATGCTAGAAACTTTCCTTTAGAGACTTTTCACATTTGGGGCCAATTTGAGAAGTTACAAATGTTATTATTCTTGTTTTACAGCTGGGGAACACAAAGTTGGAGATACACCAAAACATCCTGCAGGAGGTGATCAGCCCTTACCACCAGGACATGTCCAAGAACCAGCTGCTAGAACTGATCCAGTTCACCCTTAACCACTTGTGCCTCAACTTTATAGCATCTTTATTATTTGGGGGGGTGGGGGGAGGGCAGGAAATCAGATTGCAAAATGAACTCTCCACTTTCTTCCCCAGATTGTAAAATCATTGAGAATATTAAAGGTATCAATCAGATTCAAATCATACATTAAACTAACTTTCTCCTTAATGCAGCAGTGAGAAACACAACAATGGGATCATTTAGAGGCTATAATGGAGGAGGGAATTAAGGAAACTATTAATACTAAAGGTTTTTATGGCCAGGGGACTGAGCTGTTGAACTCTTCTCTTACAAAAAGGGAGGAAACGTCTGCTATTCTGTGTTTAGGCACAAATCGGAATCTTCTCAGAGAGGAAGCAGGGAACTGGCCTGAATGTCAAGTTAGGTCTGGTTTTACGTAGAAACTCTTTCCAGAAATGCTGAGAAGTAAAATATGGGGAAACAAAGACCATAGATAAAGGCCTACCATTTCCAGCACTACCAAACCCTTTCTTCTTTGAGACCAAATAAAAATCAGACTTTTAATCCTTCATCACAGAAAATTTGCACTTTCTAAAATCTAAATACAGCAAAGAATTATGTGGAACAGTGAATATTTTTCATGTTTACAGAAGCCTAAGAATTTCACTGTAAGCCTTGAAAAGGAATACTGTATTTCTGGTGTATTCATCTGAACCGTCCTCCTTGTTGAGATTAATTCTGCGCAGCAGTTGAATACTCAACTGGCTCTTGGGACAGTACTTTTGTCCCTGTTTCTTTCATCAGGTGCCAGCTGATCTCAAAATTTTGCATGTTATTAAGTAAGCCTTTTATGTTGATGGAAATATTGTACAAAACAGAACAAGACTCATTGTCTTTTTCTGTACAGATTATCCTACCTCCTACGATAATACCAGATTTTTCAAAATGCACCACGTGCTTCAGAAAGCTTTTCTCAGACATGAATCTTTGACTTGTTAAGAGTCTCACTGTTAACTCTTACTAGTCTTTCAACAGTTCATGAAGTGTCCTAAAACAGGGGTGCTACTTGATTGTATTATTTTGGTATTGAACCAGGATAGCTCCCTAATATTGTAAGCCAAGATTTTTACAAGACTTAAGTTAATTTTTCCTGTGGGTTTTACTATAATGTTAAAAAGCTGTGTGATTGTCCTTGCTTGTCGTGCATTTCAGACTGAAAGTATCCTAAAGTGTAAACCCTGTTTGGGTCTTTGTTTTGTTTGCTTGGGCTTTTGTGTTGTTTTTGTTTTCTAAACATGCATTGTTCTGGTTGTGTAATTCTGGCTTTGAACTGATACACACACATGCACCTTGGCAAGTATCCTTTGCATTTCCTTCCTATTCTGTGGCTAACTATTGACAGTGTCAATAAAAGAGATCATTTGGGGTTTGAGCAAAGAAACAGGGGCAAGGCTGTGTTACAGGAAGATGTTGCTTTCAGTATAAGACTTAATATTTTAGGCAAACTCAGAAAAGACAGGAGGCAATTACTAACATTTTGTATTGACATTTGGGAAGTTTTTCACTCTGAAGAACTTTGATTGATTGAAGCTAGGCATATCCTTCCACTTTTAAGGCTTCTTTCATTAGGACTGAGCACATTCATGTTCTTCACACAACATAATAGAACTCACTGCCAGAACATACTAGGTTTCCTTAACTGTTTCATCTTATTAGTTGTCATGTCACATTTCCCTCAAGTGGTTAATATTTTAATTCCAAAACCAGCATCTCCACTGTTTGTCATTTCCATGCATTTCTAACATGAGTTTAATTATGCCTTTGTCAGGAGTCTAAAATATGTTTCAACAACTTAGTCTTTTTGCTAAGAGGCCCAGACATAGTTACAGCTACATCCAAACTAACATTTTCTCAGTGTGCAGCCCTGTCTTTGCGGTTGTAGCCTGGTAATGGGTAACAGAGCGAGGAGTGAAACAAAGGGGGAATTATTCAAACATCGTGGAAGAGGTGAGGGGAAATTTTTTTTGTGTTCTCCCTATCCCACATGAAAGTTTACAAAGGACAAATGATACAGCCACAGATGTTTGTAGAAAATTAAGGACTGAAACCTTTGGTGTGAAGGCATTTCTACCATACAACTCATTCCTTCAGGCTACATCTGCCTCCTAACAAATGTCATTATATGTAATGACGTGCTTTGTAATGTTTATAAGCTTTGGTTTCAGTGCAACCTCATATTTTGACTGCAAGATCCTGACTCTTCCTGCTGATGGAGATGGGCATTATATCCCCCTTATCCCATTTACTTCAAAACATCCAGAGTTTTGTAAAGAATTGTTGTAACTTGGGTGCTGAACTCAGCTTCTGCACACCACTATGTAGTGAGCTTCAGTGGTGACTCTGAGGAAGCCACTTGTGAGAAGCCAGAGTTTTCGCTTGTAATTTCATCGTGAGTTAGCATTAGCAAAAGTTCCTTGTTTTCCATTTCAACTAGCCACTGAGGTGCGTTCAGTGTAGAACAGCTCACCTCTTTCTTCAATTGCTATCTGATACCTAAGTGTTGTTCTCGTCAGTGTTAATGTACTTAGTAGCTTACAGTTTAGCAATATACTACAGACTTTCTGTTCATTTTTTAGAAATGGAAACAAGCAGGTTTTTTAACCTTAGAATTGGTGGTTGGGTTTATTGCAAACAATAATCAAGGTTTAGTCAAACTGTCAGTTATTTGCTCTAAATTATCTGGAAGCAAGAGCCTCAGTCCTCAACAACGCTTAAGATATTGAACTCCTGAACACAACTTAGATTTTTTGCCCAAATGTTTTTTTTGAGATGAGCACCCAAATTACAACTTCATACTCGTCCACCCAATTCAAAAATCTCATATGCATGGGTACCTGTATCACATGTCCACAAAGACAGCAAGGACTGAGCAGATGTTCTTTCAAAAGATGGTCTGTCAGGTCTGGGCTATTGACAGACAACGCTCACCCAATACTGTGCATCTCACCCTCCTCTGCAGAGGAAGCATATCGTTCTTCAGGCCCAGGCTAAAAGAGGTCTCCATCAGAGCGTAATAAAGTCACCGAACTATTTTTGTTCAATTCAATTGGATCAATTCTGAAGTGTGGTTTATATAAGAGTTTTCTCACTGAAAAAATTCTGCCTTAGAGGTTACGCAATGTGCTGAAGTCATGCTTACACATGAAACGTTTAGCAGATTTGTTGCTTTTTAACGTGTTTGTTGTTTTCAATGCTGATGTCTTCTTTTAATTGGGTTCTCTCTTCCATAAAAGAGACTAAAAGTATTAGCCACTGAAAGCATGTTTCTACCATGGTACTCGTTTCTCAGGAGCTTTTTAAAGTTGGATAAAAGTTATTAAACTAAGCTTACAGTAAGCAAGGAAGTAGAAAGCTATAAATCACAGATAAATAAAGGGACTGGAAAATCTGAGGCACCAGTGCTTTCACCTGTACTCTGCTTTTCATTTAGGAGGTGATTACAAGAAAACTGAATGTAACTTCATGCAGACACCAGTTCCAAGACAAAGATGCAAAGATTCAGTTTTGTACTTGGCTGGAATAAGATTTGATCAATGTTGTAGAAATTCGTATCCTCCAGTGCAATATATGTAGGAAAAAAAAAGCCCCGCTCTGTAGTTTGTATAGATTACATTAGTTTTTAACTGGATTAAACTGAAACTCAGCGTAGCATCAGTCGTCTAGTGTTTTATTTTAAGTGGGTGGGAAAGAGGTGGGTTTAGAAGTTGTGCATATAGACAAGATCTTATTCCTGCTTAGAGGCCATTCCTGTTCATCGTCCATTTTTTACTCTCTGGAAAGATACGAAAAGGAATTTTGAAAAAGAGATGAGTATCTGAGATGAGTATGAGGAAGTATGTTCTTTCCTGGCACCAGCTGCCTCACTGCAATCAATAGCTGTTCAGTAATTAGATACTTGAATGCTCAATTTTCTATATTCATAAAAATACAAAACTAACTAACTGAAATGCTACTGCAACATCATTCCAAACTCTTGACAACACCACACACTTCCCTAACTTCTTCAAATTCAAAACAGAAATCCCAGAGAAGGTGAAGCACCCGCAGGTTTAATAACAGTTTTTCCTATCGGTTGCTTTTCTTTGCTTACAGATTTTGCCTTCAAAGCCAGGCGACAGCACGGCCGTGGCAGCGTGTCTCTTGGGAGATCCACAGGACATGATGCTGTATCCAGCCACATGAGATTTTTCCATTTTGTGTCTTGATTAAGAAAAATTTGATGTATGGTGGTATTTTCTGAAGAAGTGAAGCTCTGAGCTATGGATTGTCATTTTGTGATTTACCCAAAAGTAGGTAGCAGATACCAGGAGCTGTCACTAAGGTCAGCCCCAAAAATACTTTCTTGTTTGTTTCCTCAGATATCTGTTACTTACTGAAATTAAGAGGTAGTTGTACTGAGGTAGTGAAAGTCCCATCTGAAAACATATCAACACTCACTGTAGTTTAGTTACTTTTTTTTTTTTTTTTTTACACGTAATGGGAAACGGCTTGAGCCCTATTATTTACATCCACAGACAGCAAATATCAAAACCACCTATGCTTAAACTAATGTTTTCTAATGCCTTAAAAGCTATACTTGCCAGAAACACTTTGTATCCAATAGTAGCTCTTTTTATAATTATACTAGCCAATACTATGCTAAATAACAGCCTACACGCTTGCTTGTGTAGTGAAGTAGAATATCAATGAGGGAAAGTGATTTTTTTCAGAGATACTCAGGTTTCTAAATGTGGTAAATTTTTTGGTGACAAATGCAGGGACAGAGCAGCACTACAAAGCTGACCTCTCTATTCTTTGCAACTTTTTCATCAATTCAAGAAGCTGTTAGTCTGAATGACCACACAGTGACTGCTGTTCAGTCTCTGTTGCAAACAATTTGTATGTACTAAAACGTGCATTTCCTTAACACCCAATAGCTCACAGCTGGTATCTTCAAAGAAACTGCCCATAGAGCCATTTCTGTGTTACAGAAGGTGATGCTGCACACACTACAGAGCTTCCCCTCTAATATTCCTTTTCACACCCTCTCCCACTAGCTTATCATTGCAGTTCACGCTACGTTGAGCGGAGGACTTCAATTTTTGGGCTCCCTACCACTAGTAACAGTGGAGAAAGTAAGATGGAGGTATGGGCATCCCTCCACTGTGCATCACACCAAGCTACCACTGCATGAATTTAGAGCCCACCTAGGAGAAGAGGATGAGTTATTCAGCCACGGAGTAGAGTCCTATGCAAACTTGTACGTGTGGAAATTTCCACAGTCAGAGAAAGACACTAGATACTTTGGTAGCAATGAGGGTCGTTCCTGAGCCCACCTCTATTCTATAGGCTGTGCAGGCCTTGCCAGTGCACTTGGTACCATGGAGAAGTGACACATCATCTACTGTAGCACACAAAGATTTGTTATGTGATCAGCACATACATACAACTCCATACTGTTCACTAGAGGGAGCCTAAGACAAGGATTACTGAGCACTTTGAAAGCTAATTAAACAGCAGAGTGGTAGCATAATAAAACAGGATGTTGAAAACTGAATGATCCCCCAAAAACCAAACAACAGCTGCCATGTTTCTAAAGGGCCCTTTTTCCCCCCACCTTTTTCTTTTATAAGAATGCATTTCTACATTAATGCTGTTTCCTTTTGGAAGAGAACCCGAAAGTGCAAATGAGCATTAAGCTGATGATGTTCTTCCTCAATACAGAGACCTCTGTACCATGCTTGATCTCCAAGTACCACAACTGGATAAAAAGAATATAAGAATCACTTGGTGTTTAAAAAACCAAGATACTGACCAGGGAAAGAATGTTTACATTTATAGCTGGAAATCACAGCCTTCCTAGACCAGGATCCTACATGTTAGTGAAATAAAAAGAGGCAATACTGCACTATTTCTGCCAAAAATGTAGCTGGAAGAAACAGGATTATACAGACGCCAGCTTGTGGTAACTCCTGATGCTGCTCAAGGAACAGCTTCTTTAACAGTAGTTGATAAGTTGTTTTATATTAGCTTTCCCCCCCAGAATTCTAAAGATAAAAATTGCATATATCAGAGCAAGTTTAGGTATGCTAGTTCATTTAGTCCCATGAAAGCATGATCACCAGTGAATAGCCAAGCAAACTGATAAAAATCATGATGTTAAATATGAGGATTGGGATAGAGGAATAGGATGTTGTCATCAAGGTATGCCTTAAGTTTTTGATCAGTTTCCCTGTATCTTCTCTTTTATTGTCAGTGTTCAGTGTTATGCTTCTTACTACACACAAAGCCATGGCTCATTTTCAGCTACAATAGTTTATAATTCCTAGTTTAAATGCCCTCTTCCTATGCATTTTTTTTTCAGCAAGAAAAGAGGAAAATTAAGTTCTTGATAATGATGAACACAAATAAGTGAACACTTACAGCACTTAATAAATCACAAAGGCTATTCAGTATAAATAAGTATCTGTATTTTAACGTTCTACTGTGTTTGCAACACTCAGACAAGAAAAATAACCAGCCAGTCATCTACCATGATGGGTAGATTTAGTTCAATCTACAGGTAATTACAGTATCATCAGAATGGTCTTTATTAATTTATCCATTAATTATTTACAGCTCCCAAGTTGCATTTTAGTTGGCTGAGCTGCCTGTCTTTTGGTTGGGACTGATTGCTTCCCTGTACATTAAGCACTGTAAACCACATAAGTGGTTTCAAGTGTCTAAATTTCTGCTGTGATTATATTACAATTTCTACATTGAAAACTGTTTTTGCGAATGATTTTATTCTAAGGCTAATAGGAGGGATGAGCCACTACAGCCAGCGCTGGAGTACTCCTTACCGCTGTTGTGCTCTTTAGCCACTGCTCCCAAAGGCAACGCTCACATGCTTTAGTTCCCATTTGCTTAAAAGCAATGTTTTCATTTAGTACTTTGGTGGCTGGAGGCCGGCCGGAGATTGCGAAGCCATCTGTGCTGTTACGCGGCACTGCAGGCTGCACTGCCTGCATTCGGGGTGGATCCTGCAGCTGTCTGACTGCCTGCGCGGCACCAGCCCCACTGCGGGCCAGGGATCACCACTCGGCATCTTACCCGTTTGATCTCTGCTGCCTCATACGCGCTTTGTCGTAGCTCGTCTTTCAGTCTAGGCATGTCCTAAATGTTTCAGATGTCCCTTGGGCTCCTCAGGACAAAGCCCAGGGTTGCACCAGTGTTGCACCAAGTATGCACAGAGAATTGTTATTTATGTATTTAAAAAAATAAATTAAAAATTGCAACATAGTAGTTATGAAATAGGGAAAAAGTAGTACCGGGATTAGATGCAATGCATTCACGTTCTGCCACGGAGGACTAACAGAAAAGATGCAGTTTGACTAGAAGTGGCTAACGTACATCATCCTGCTCGTGCCTGGTGCACGTGTGTCATCAGTAGAACTTCAAAGTGGTAACTCCCAACTGCTTTGTGATATGGTTTATTCATCATTAAAAAGAAACAGGGACAAACTTGGGCATCTAAATAACCCTTTCACAAATGAATTCATGCAGAAGAAACTTGGGAGGCTGACTGGCTGTAGTCGACCCTACAGTCGCATACCTGGCAGCAGTGGTGGACTGAACATTATTTAATCACAGCTTTTCAATCAAGAGAATTTAATTTCATATTTTAAGCAAAAAAGCAACAAAATATTTTTATGCACTATGACAGTATACTTTCTAGACCTTTGTAAAGTGAGGAACCAACTCACGTTTATGAGTTGATAAAAATAAAAGCTAACTCAAGCATATTTTAGGCAGCCATCTGCACCGTGTAAATGCAGCTCACTTCTCCCATAGCTGTTGTCCTTGGGGCACAGCTCCTCATGGTGCCCAGAGCTGGCTGCAGTCTGTCCAGCCCTTGGGGCAAGCTCCTGGGGCAGCTCCTGACTCTGGCTTCCCAGCACTCTTGCAGCTGAGAAGGAAGTGTAGAAATGAAGCATTTGGAAGAAGCTGTTTTGAATTACGAGATTGTGGGCTTTCATCACAAACCATTAATACTAAAATTTTTATCTGAAGTATCCACGAGAAAGAAATTTTCTTCTGGAGTAACAGGCAACGTAGCACACAACGTAACACCACAAGAGACGGGAAAGCAATTCTGCTAAAGGACCAGAAAGATCTGAAAGCTTTATAGTTTCGGGTGCACATAGAAGCGAACAGCACTTTTGTGGCTCCATGTTTCTCCAAACGTACATGAGCACAACAGGAAAGAGCTTCCAATCAAAATCGCTTACGACACTCTTCAATGGCATCCTCTTGAGTAGACAACGCCACTGTCATAGTAAGCGACCTGCTCTGCCATGCATTGAGGGTATGGTTTAATTTCTGGAAGACAGTAGCTGTCTGGATTTACAAGTCAGTAGGGCTATGATTTGTGTTAAAACAGGTAATTGTTCAAAGCAAGTGTCCACTTTAGGACTCACAAATTTTCATCTCACTGTTACAAGGACGGGTGTTCTTTGTCTCCAGAGCTGTGATGGTCATTTTTTTCTAACCCAGACACCTACAGACAAATACACAGTTACTCCTTTGTGCTCACACAGAATTGCTCTTATATTTTACTATATATTTTCTCCAAATGGCTGTCTTAACTGCTACACTCAGTTCTCCAGCAGCTGGGCATTTACCTCATAGGCCCTCAGGAACCACGAGGATGCATTTCCCTAAATCTTATTTAGGAAGTCTGGAAACCATTTCCCCAGAGAAGGCACATTCTGTTCACAGAAGACAGCTTAATCTCTCAAACACTGGTTGGTCACAGTCACCAGATCTCTCTCACTGGGAAAGCAAATACCCTTCAATCACATCTTCATTTTTTCTTCAGGGGAATTTCACAGTTGCATCAGGTGCAACTGTGAAATCCATCCTTCCCCAATCCTTTTCTTTTTTTCCTATCTTATAAGCTTCCAGCGCAGGTTTTTCTGTGGCTCATGGCGCTCAGTATCCAGGGGGAGGGGACCAGGAGGGGGAAACCCCCAATCAGCACATTGCAGTACTGTATCATATCTTGATAAAATTTAAAGAAATCTGATGATTTGCTTTTCAGCCCTACCAGAGCTGGACGCAGTGCAATGGTTAATGGACATGGCAACTGCTGTGGAGACAGATCAGTGCTCTGGAGCGAGATCAGTGCAGCTGTGTCCTGGATGTCCAGCTCTATATGCACAGACACACCAGAAATAGAGAGTTTTGAGAGGGCTGAATCTAAGGAGCAACAGAAGTACTGCTTCTGATAAGATTTCACAGACTTTGTCATGAACTAACCTAATATAGTATTACAAAAAATAAAATTAAAAAAACCCAAAACACCCAACAGTACGATCTGACTGTCCCAATGTGAGACACCTACATAGCACTGCACACAAAAGAAAGATGTTACAGATATACATCTATACCTAGCTTGAGGTCTAGATTCAGATTGAGAAACATCGCTAGCCTGAGAATTTCAAAGTGCCCACAGCATCTGTATTCCTGCCTATCCCACTGGAAATCAGTGGGATATCCATCGAGCAGACCTGATAGAAAGATATCTTCTAAGAGATAGAAACTATCTCTTAGAAGGTTTCAAGAAACTCTTACCAAAAATAAAAACAAATTTTGCTGGCACAGCTGTTTTGGGAACCACAAGAAGGACTAACAAGGGGAAGCTGGGAACTACATAAGCCAGGGAAAATTTAATAAAACACATAATTATATGTTAATATACAGAAGCCCTGTAGCTGAACAAGTACTAAAGTATTATAAATACATTTTCATTTCCAGAGGGCTAGAGGTTCACGATTTTTAAGCTGTCAGAAGAACATGATTTCTCATACTTACTGTATTTCTTACTGAGACTGGATCCCTCTTGCTTCCTGTATAAATAATCAAATATATAAATACCGTAGTTATAAAGCGCTAAGTAGTCAAGATTCTTTGACGTCCTTTTCACATCTTTATCTGCTTATCTAACATTAGCAAATACTGTATCATCACTCTGTGTCTGTGCCTATAGAGTAAGTGATTTCTGCTCTGAAGAGATTCAAATCCAGTGGTTACTGAAGGAGGATAAAACCAAGGATAACATCAGACAAGAGATACTGGGCCACTCAGGCAAATACTTCTACCTACAATCTGTAATTCAGATAACACCTACAGTTTTCATGTTTGCAAAAAAAAAAAATTAAAAAAAATTTGTTTTCAAAGTAATGTACAAAGGCTGGAGAAACCCATCACAAAAGAGATATCTCTAAGGCTTCTGGTTATGTAAAATACATCTATGGGTCCTTTCACTTCAAGAGCAGTACAGAGCACTATTTAATGTAATTTGAGGGGGAAAATAATTTTGTAATATGGAGTCATTTGGGACAGGAAGGTCTGTAACTACTGAGTCACTGTGCAAGCACAAGTCAGCACCAGTAGATCCTGGTTGGGGTCTATCAAATTAGTCCATACAGTGCTTCAGTAGATATAATCACTTGGCATGCTATTTTTGCCACTGAGAGACTCCACAGCAGTACCACATATTGGTACAACCAAATGTTGAATTTAACCTGGATTTTTGCTTTCATTCCACCCCCAGTTTTCTTTCCAGGAGATGTCACATCTGACAGGAGCAATTTCACTTTCTCTCTCCCCTCTCAACCACTGAATGAGCTATGGCTACACCATAAACTTTAAAAATGAACTAACAGAACTTTTCCACTAACATTCACGAAGAATCAAATCACAAATCTCTAGCAATGCTGATCAGTAATTTTTTTTAAACTGCTTCAGAAAAATGAATGAAATATGAGTGTCAGCACACCATTTCAGTCAGACATTCTCTGAACTGCATCCAGGTTTTTTTCCTAAGTCTGTAAGAAGACATCTGTTGAATTTAGCATACTTTGGAGTAGTTCCTTTGAGAATCAACGTGAAAACCGGTCATGACTGAGTAATGAGAACATACTACTAAAGATTTTATGGACTGCTATGGATTTGGAAATACTTTTTAATACAAAATTGTGTATCTTTCTATGGATACATTAACTCCTTTTATGATAGGTGACTGTAAAATTATTACTATTGTAAATAATTGTATTCTTCCTACTTTGCAGAACATAATAGGGCTGTTAATAAACTGTCTCTGACTGCAAATCAGAGCCACACAGAACCCTTAAAGTATTAGTTTTTGAACAGAACAAACTTATAAAGGCCATTCTGATGTCATTCCTGAGCATGATTCTCACCAGGCAAACATTACTGGAAGGTGTGACAAGTGACAGTATGGCTTATGCAGCAGCTGCACACCCCTATATCTCTTACAGGATGCTAGGTTTAGGATTAGTAATACCTGTGTAGAAGGAGAAGAAATAGGATGTGTATTTCTCACTACCACCAAAGAAGTTGTCCCCAAGTTAATACTTGTTAAACAACCCCCCTTTTCTTTTTATTTTATATGGAAGTCACCTGAAGGAGGCAGTGCGGGATGTCAGGCAGTCCAGACAGAGGTCCACAGAGATACAGAGAAGGTTTTTGAGCAGAGGACAGTTTCATATTAGGCCTGCCTAAGGCCAAGTCCAAACAAGGGGAATAAGGAGGAAGGGAGTCTTATATTTCTACTTGTCTCCAGGTAGTTATTTAATCTTATAGTGACTATAGTATATAGTCTTCACAGTGAAATGTGAAAATTACAGTTTTAATAGTAAAGCACAAACCACTCAGCCATCATGACACATTTATGGAGTGCCTTTGGTGCCAATATCTTTTCAGAGAGAAGAGGATAAAGGTAAAATCAAAGATTCCGGTTCATCTAGCCAAGAAGCAGTTACTACTTTGAAGGTAAAGTGGATTACCGCACATCCAAAGGCTAGCGTGGGTGTGACGCTTCAGTGCTGTGCATATGGAAGGAACAGAAATGGGCGAGTTTTGTTACCTGGTTTAAGTGAAGTGGAAGAAGAAGTAGAAAACAAGGACTATGAGAATGGATCTGGTTTCATCTCGTATATAACTTGCAGCACAGAAAAGCAGAGCTAAGAATATAGGATCAGATATAAGGTTTCTACTGAAGATGAAACTTTTGAGGAAACCTACATTTTAAAACTTGTTTGAGCTCCACTTAACAAAGGAAACAGACTCTCTTTAGTGAGGGCAAATCTGCACGTAACAGTAGAAACACTTCTGATACCACTGAAATATCTCAAACAGTAATACTGTTATTTAAAAGTTGTGACCTGAGGTCACAGAGCTACGGCATGCTGTGGAACTTTTTTTTTTTTTCCCTCAAAAATATGTTGTTCAAGAATACAACAGTAGTCATATATTTTTCAGGCTATGTACAGTAATGAGCAAAATAAGTGGGGAAAAATAAAATCCAATAAAGGAATATCCACTTTGCCACAATTAAAAAAAGGAAACATGAAAAAATAACTGTTCAAACTCAATGATCAAATATCACTATCAAATATGTCCATTTAATAAACCAAGTAGATTCTAAGCATAAAGATCTCAGCTATGGGTGTCCAGACAACACTTAATAGAAGAAAATCTGAGTAAATACTGGCTGCTTCCAGAGACATTTCTAAAGATCGATACTACCTTTAGAAAAATATCTGTTTATTGCCTATAATTCTAGATAAATTCTCAGTAAGCATAATCTTTCTCCATGGTTGGTGAAGCCAGCCATTAGTTCCTTCAAATCAAGCCACCCTTGTGTATTCAGTAAGCAGCACACACACAAAGTGCTAGTTGTCTTCTAAAACATCACTGGGGATGGCCACATTCTTTACCCTCAGCGTCCAAATTTACCATCATTTTACATAAGGAAGCTGCTCTCTGGGCCCTCTGCTCCAACAAAATCCATACATTTTGCAAGAACACCCCAATCTTTCTGCTCATCTCACTGCTCTTCTCCACCCATCCTATGAAAGAAACATTATCTTGCCAACTCTTTTTTTCCTCAAGTTTTAAAGCTAGAATTAACAACACTGGAAAAACACACCTGGGGGAAAAAGGCAGGGTGTGGGAAATATTGTCCCCATTACTTACATGCACCCACCAGGAGACAGCAGGAACTTAGAACCATAGAATCATTTAGGTTGGAAAGGACCTTTAAGATCATCCAGTCCAACCACAAACCTAACACTGCCAAGTCCACCACCAAACCATGCCCTTAAGTGCCACGTTTACAGGCCTTTTAAATACCTCCAAGGATGGTGACTCAACCGCTTCCCAGGGCAGCCTGTTCCAATGCTTAACAACCCTTTCAGGGAAGAAATTTTTCCTAATATGCAATCTAAATCTCTTCTGGCACAACTTGAGGCCATTTCCTCTCATCCTATCACTTGTTACTTGGGAAAAGAGACCAATACACACCTCACTACAACATCCTTCCAGGTAGTTGACAAACAGGGCAAGCTGGTATCAGATCACAACATAAATATTTAAGTGCTTCAGCATATAGGATTATACAATATGCACAAGGGCCATATTCTCTCATATTAGACAAAAGGAAATAAAACAAGATTTTTACTCACAAAGCACAAGAAGATGTTCCCAGGAGACAGTGAAGTAGAAGGCGGCTTTTAACATAAAACACGAAGAACAGCATCGCTGTTACAGCCAAGGTACTATCAGGGACTATTTGGGTCAGCTGCCTATCCCATTAACTTAAGAGTGCCCAACCCCAAGAGGGAAATCTTGGTGCTAATGAACTCCCTAGCAAACTCTCTTGGATTTAAAGAGCCAGGATTTAACATGGAGGCCTGATTTGAAGCTCACTAAAGTCAAGAGCTGCACCTGCTGGCATTGATGCTATCAATCTTGGTGCCTCAGCTCTGCTCAGGAATAACATTATTACGATTACAACAACAACAAAGCTATTTATACTCTGTGCCTGCCCTTTCTTGTGCAGAGAAAACATAAATGCAAAAAAATAAGCAGGTATTTGCCACTTAAAATAGCAAATGAACAAGGAACAGCCAGGGAAAGGAGTGTCTCCCACCTCCTGCCATAGCACGTGGCAGCCCTGCTCCCAGCTCAGGGCCTCGCCACCCTCACAGCAGCATGGGCAGAGAGATGGATGGGATGCTCCATGTCTCCTGCCATGGCAGGCCACAGCTCCTGTGAGGGGAGGAAAGAGGAGACAAGTTCTCTGTGAGGCCGCTGTCACGCGGGTTGAGATGGGATTGATTGCTCAGCTTTGCAGTAAGGCAGCTGGTTAAGATACCTCTCATAGACTTGCCATCTGTCAGGCACAGAGGTTGACAGGGGCAAGTGGCAAAGAGCGGCTGCAGGTTTTGATTTTTGAAAATTACTTTTAAACTGAGTCATTCGCCTGTGATGATTCTTTAAAGCCACATTATGTATTAAAATAGGGGTGTGAGCCAGAAAAACATGAAGCATACCATCCTCTGTAGGCAACCAGCAGTGCTAAGAGCAGGATGGAGGCAGCAGTATCTGCAGCCTCTCAAGAATGTCTTCTGCTCTTTTAATAGTTCTCCTTGGGGGGGGGTGTGGAGGTTTGTATCACATATCTTTCTCCTTTGCTGAATCAAAAATAGTACACTGAGTCATTTGTTAGAGGCAGTTAGACAGTCACCAGCCACATTGAGCACACGTTCCACCGCCTGCTCAGGTCCATCTTACCCAAAGCCTCCTTCACCCAAGGGGCTTCTCACCTCAAACAGCAATCTTACTTGAGTAAGGTCTGTAGCACCGATTAAATCCCCCTTTCTGCTGCAGCACATGCTTTCATTAGGTTGGCAGATTACATCCTTTGATCCAAAAATCCACTGAAATGGCTGGTAATTTTTCTACTGCCTTCCAGGGCAGTTGGAGTTTGAGATATCCACCTTGGAACAGGGCAGCTGGCCCTGAATGAATGCAGAACCACACAGGAAAATGCACTGCAAAAAGCATTGATCTTGCCCATTTGTAGTGGCAATGCCAGTATGACTTTGAGCACGGGGAGAAAGAAAGGTGTAACCAGGGAGTCTAAAATAGAGTGGTCTTGAACCTTCTTCCCTTCTTCCTCAACCCAAACCCAAAGAGATAAACCACTTTCTCTTCCACATGGACCTGCAAAATTAACAACAGTGAATGATCTATGGTAGTTTCCAAGGAATAGATATTTCCATGCTTTGTAGAAGGTACCACCATGAAAGTTGCAAGCTTGGCAATTTCATAGAGGATTTTGTGTTTCTAATATCTATTTTATTTTTGTATTTTGTTTCCTGTAGCACTCCGGTGCTTTATCCCAAATCAAACCAATCTGAGCTGGCAGATGTACAATAATTACCTTCAGGGGTGACCAATGTACAAAGAAAGAGTGGAAGAGGAAGGTAAACATGAGGAAGCAAATTCAGTTTTCAAAGAACTATTAATTGTTCATTAGCTTGTTATTATTAACTATTAATAAAAAACTAAACACAAGAATCAGTCACGACAAAACCCTTGTAACGCTGATTCCAACAGGGCTCTGTTGTGACTGTACCTTGCTCACCACACAGCACTATTTACCCACTGGATTGAGCAATGCTGGTCATGCCCAGCCTACAGTCTTGTCTTACAGGGCAAACTGAATTTTGACATTGACCCCGTTGCTAATCTGTGCTAGCATCTAAGCCCTGGCCTTGTTAAAGACTTTTATACCAGCCTCTCATCTGCTTTTTAGGTCTCTGATCTCTCATCTCAGCATTGTCACACCTTTGCTGCTGTGAAGGGCTTAAAAAGAAAATAGTTTATTACTTCCAAGGCATTGTCTTCCCACTGTGTCACTTGTGGATTTAAAACATTTTTATTTTGTGTCCCTGACCCTCTTTTGCCTTAATATGCAGCTTCTTGAGTTCACTTCTGGTTTGTATCTATTTTACAGAGAGATTTTCCTACTGAAGTACACTGCTATAATACTATACTTATCATGTGCCCTGGGGGATAAAGACACAAAGTCAGGCCTTGCTGTACTCTAATTTTGTATACGTATGTCACTTGATTTCATTAGGAAACGCAACATGAAACTGGTAGGCCCAGTGGCTATGTATTCACCAGTGGTCACCACAAGCATTTCAAAACTCTGGCATATAACATAAGTGTTATACTTTCTCTTTTTCCGATTAACAAGCTCTGTAATCTTTCTGTCCATCCAAACAGTTTAACAAACTCCTATTCAAACAGACTAAACAGCGTGAACAATGAGCATAAAATGACAATGCTCTCCAGTCTCTGAAGCACGTGAAAGGCAATTTCCAAGGACATGGTTCCACCACACCCTACATTCAGGAATGGCTTGCTACAAAACCTATAGCTTCCCACTTCTTCTGTCCATGTCCTTCCCTCGGTCAGGGCAAGCACCAAGCGTGTAGCCCCCAGCTTCCCTCATGCTGGTTTCTGTGCAGAGGAGCTGTGTAGAGGTAGCAGTGGTGGGAGCCACAGCACATTCCCCCCAGCTGCTCAGCAGGATCCCAACTGAGATACCATGTACCAAACAGCAGAGAGAGGCTGAGGGAGAAAGTTCAAAAGCTCACTCACTTTGGACTTTAACTACGGAAAATGCAGCATTAGCTCATTGCTAACAATGAGGACTTTTTGACGTCAAATCATAGCACTGATGGCTTCCTCAGGACTTTCCGACAGAGAATGGTGGGGGGTCAGCATAAGTGCAACTTTAAGAAAAATTTCAGATATTTGTGTTCCCAAATACTTTGTAAATGACAAAATGAAAGGTTCCTCAAAAGCAGTAATATCCCTAGTACAAAATAAATACACTTATTTTTCCTTGCTCTGCCCCTGAAATGCTTCTGAATATTTTAAGTGGTGACAGAACAGAAGAATTTGAACTTACAAGAATCTTGACATTCAAAATCACCAACACTTTGATTGAAATAATTCGCTATGGTGATTTTAATAGTACAAATCCTGCCTTCCTCATAATATTGTGCCTATTTATTGCAAGACTTCAGAAAATTAGGCAGATTCTTGTAAAAGAAGCAACATATACAGTGGTCCTGAAAGCAGCCAAGTGCATGCAAACTGTTTCCTCCCATCTTTCCCCTCCCATCTCACAGTGAACAAAGAGAATTTTCTACCTCTCTGTAGCACAGATTTCCCTGAGGGAAAAAGAGGCTTGCATCAGCTCCTGAAAATAGTTGCATGGTAGTGCTGCTGAAATTGCTTCACATTTAGGTCAAATCTTGACAAGAGCTTTAAAATGCTACCAGAGCTGAAGAGGTTTTATGCGAGAACCTTAAGGTGTATCTTACACATTCAAATAAGGCACTAAAGAGACTACGGAGAAGCCAACAATTTCACTGGAAAGCTAACTCCAATATTTTATCTATGACTCTTGAAAGGATAGAGCAGTGATACTGTGAAAAATGATAAAGAACAATGAAATTTGAAAGGAACAAGGGTGCGTAGGAAATGCAAACAGCTCTACTGTAAGTACCCCTGCAAAGCGTGATGGAATAGAAGCAGTAAAAGGCAAAGCTGGAAAACAATGTGACTAGACTCAGTCTTACAGAAGAAATTTAATCATCAAAAGCATTTAATCATTCTCTATTTTAAGAAGTAGGATTTTTTATGATTACAAATGTAAAATATGCCTTTCCAAATTTTCTTTGTTGACTACTTGTTAATGCTAGTTTCACTGTCTTTCATTGTGGAACAAAGACCACATTTTTAGAGCTGTACACTGAATAGTACTGGTGTATTGGGAATTCAAAAAATTAACAGGCATTTATTCTCTTAACTGGCAGTCCAGTAATACTGATACAGGTCTTCATAAAACTGAAACACATAAATATTAAAGATATAACTACTATTTTATAATTTTTAAACAGCATTTGATTTTACCCAAACATTATTTCATTTTATTGTATGTACCGGAAAATATTCTGTAGTCAGTATGGAAGCTTTGTCACACTTTTGAGTTAGTTTGTCATACTGTTACACTGACAAGGCATCAAAAATTTGCCATATTGTTGCCAACACAAATGATTTCAGGTGTCTGTCATGAACTCTGTAATAGACATGAACTTGATACTACAAGCTCCTTGAATAATTGGGTTTGACAGTAACGGTGGTGCCTGTCTGCACAGCTTGTGCAACTAGGTGTTGGTTTGGTTCTGTAATGCTTATGTAGGTTTTATTTGGACAACATTCCCTTTTTTCTACTTAAGTGGCAGTTTGCCCTGTTAATAGCACATAGTAGTTAATACTGCTGCTATCTCCTAATAACCTTGCATAGAAATAAAATTGCTGCTGTAACTAAAATCCCCAGATAGAGTATTTGCAGGAGTGTGCTAAGGGGAATTGCTCCTACTGTCACAGTGGAACTGAGGAGATGAACATGGCTCCTTCATGTTTGCTGGTAAATGCCAGATCTTGAATTCAGCTAAAAACCACGGCAGGCACTGGCTGTGTAGTGAGGTCAGGAAGTAAACGGGAGGGGAATCGTTTCCTCAGCAGGAGTGTGTTTTGTGACACAGCGTCCCATAAGTGACCACACTGTCTTACACATCCCTCCTTTCCCTAAGCACAAAGACCTTAGCTTATTTTACAAAAAGTGAAAGGAGTGAAAGGTTTTGCCTGCTGCATGCAGATATAATTTCAGCACTCAGTATTGCCCTTTCCTTTAAAATATCTAATTCTATTTATATTCCCTGATTATCTATCAGAATTCACACTAACCTAAGGGAGAGATTAATTTTTTTTACTGGATATCCTATTGCCGTGTGGCTCTGTGTGTGGGCTTCTCTTCCTTTAGAAATTAGAATACAGAATTTTTCCTATTTATAGTTAATTTCAGCTGTATACTATCTGCTACTCTTTTTAAAGGCAAACCATTGCTTAATATCAGAAATGTACAGTCCAAAAAAATATTCCTGAATGTTTTATTTCAGAAGTGTAAAGTGTTTTAAAATAAAAAAAAGTAAATATTCAAATGCATTTCATATTGTATGTGGTAGGAGTGGCTCCATACAATACATTATGCATGAAGAAAATCTGGCAGTTAATTTCTATGAAATATAGAGTATAATATACTCTGTATATATAGAGTATAATACATAGACACCTCCAGATCTGGTCTTGGGTCATACATAACATTGCCTAACTTTTTTGTTATCATTTAAATCCAGCCTACTTTATTAATAATTAATATTTTATTTTGCTATATTGATTATTCAAGTTAGAAAAAAACAGTTAAAAACTACTGACTTTAGGACACTGCAAGACCCTATGTACTGCAATCTCTGAGGATAAATATATATTTATTTTTTGAGAAAATGTCATTACCTGCAGATGAATCAATGCAAAAAAATCGTGCAATTAAATAGGACAGTCTGAATTGAAATTTAAAGCTGCAGACCATATTTTCCTACTCCCAGTGTTGCTTGAAATCTCTCACACCTTTAAAAAAATATAATTAGCTTTAGATTTATCCCACAATAAATAACATCAGAACATACCTTGTGCTACCAACCTGAATTTAAAAAAAAAAAGTAAGAGGCCACCTCAGTGTTTTGAGTTTATGAGATCTTTCAGACATAAAGTCCTAACAGAGTTTCCCAGTCAGTCAAAAGACATCAGGAAGGCTCATCATTTATGGTAAACTTGGGCTTTAGCTTGACAGACCTCTTCCTTATTGTGCCTTTAGGGGACAATGGCATGGCGTCCATAATGCTCTTGTCCTCCTCCAGCTGCCTGGCAGTGCAGGAAGGGGTGGGCACTTTGACTGTGTTGCCAAATTTAGAGTAGTCCACAGAGTATCTCCCATCTTCCTCTGCCACGATGGGCACAAACCTTTGGCCCCAGAGGATTTCATCTGCCAAGTAAGAGGTTCTGGCTTGAGTGGTGATGCCAGTGGTCTCCACCACCCCTTCCAAGATGACAATGATCTCCAGGTCCTCATGGTGGTGAAGGTTCAGGGGGGAGATGTCATAGAGGGGGCTGTTCTTGTCTATCACGTGGTAGATGATGAGTGGGGAGACGAGGAAGATGCTGTTTCCCCCCACTGGATTCTCCATCTGGATGTCAATCTGGTTGAGAGGCACCACCTCCCCCTCCAGGCTGGCGGTCTTCTTCACCACCTGCATGCGGATGGTGGCACTGATGATCATGCTCTTCCGGAGGTCACCCACCCGCAGCATGAAGCAGAGCTTGCCCTCCCGCAGGGCAATGACTGCATGCTTGCTGAAGATGAGGGTTTCGGCCCGGCGGTGGGCCTGCGAAGTCTTCATGAAGATGCAGCCCAGCATGATGGCGTTGATCACCAGCCCCACGATGTTCTGCACGATCAGCACCAGGATGGCAGCTGGACACTCCTCCGTCACCATGCGTCCCCCGAAGCCAATCGTCACCTGCACCTCGATGGAGAAGAGGAAGGCGGAGGTGAAGGAGTGGATGCTGGTCACACAGGGCACAAAGGTGTCCGGGCCCCCCGCCGCCTCCTCTCCGAGGCCGCGCTGTAGCCGGGTGCTGTGGTCCAGGTCTCCATGGGCGAAGGCGATGAGCCACCAAACCATGCCGAAGAGCAGCCAGCTGCAGAGGAAGGACATGGTGAAGATGAGCAGCGTGTGGGGCCACTTGAGGTCCACCAGGGTAGTGAAGACATCCTGGAGGAAGCGTCCCTGCTCCCGGATGTTTTTATGGGCCACGTTGCAGGCACCGTTCTTGCCCACGAAGCGCGCCCGCCGCTCCCGTGCGCGGTACCGGGCATGATCCGGCACATCCTCCGCCAGCCGGGTCAGCACGTACTCCTCGGGGATGATCCCCTTCCTCGACAGCATGGCTTCCCGCCGCCGCTCCGCCGCTCAGCGCCGCCCCAGGCAGCCGCCGGGGGCGGGAGGGTAGGGGGGGGACGGCCGCGCCGCGGGGGCCGAGCGGGTG
>JAOXNO010000041.1:53370342-53383292 GCA_028565335.1 Limnodromus scolopaceus | reverse complement strand
GATAGTGTGCGTTCACGACCGCAAATGAGAAAAGGTAAAGAAAACAAAGAAGCTGTAATTCAGTATGGGGAGGCGGCGACGTCCGCGGCGGACACCAGGCGGCGCCGACGAGGCCGGGAAGCGGTCGAACCCGGCCGCTCCCGGCCTCCGTGTTGCGGTCCCGGAGCCCCTCGGTGAGCCCAAGGCGCAGGGACGAGGGGCTGAGGCGCTGCCGCTCGCCCGCCCGCCCGCGCGAGCGCCTGTGTGTGCGCGGAGGAGCCGCGCGCGCCTCCGCGTAACGGTGGTTGGGCAACGGGCGCAATGGAAGGCGGTTAAAAACCGTTGGGCGCCGCTCCTCAAGGTCGACCTGTGGGAAGGAAAGGGGCGAGCCGAGTCCTGGATCGCTCCCCGGTGAGCGCTGGGTGCGTTTCTGTACCTTTTAACCTCAGTTTTGGTTTTTTAATTCCACCCACCCCCCGCGAGGAAGGGAGAGGTCGGGCTTCGGGCCGCGGTGGTGTGAGCGATCCCCTTTCCTCAGAGCCGAGTAGAGTAAATATTTGTTCGAGGATGGATTTGCTGCCAGTACCTGGCTTACATTAACAGCGGCTACTTCGCAGGATAGCGTTGGGCGATTGTTCCATGAAATAGAAAACAAAATGGTACTGGGGATTTTTTTTAAAGGAAATCTAATGAAAAAAATTAAATCCTGAAATTCAGCTGCATGTCTCTCTGTAAATAAGAGGAAACCATCCAACTAGTGAATCGGGCAGGTAGTGGTAGGAAATTTGCTTGGAGAGGCCAAGTCCAAGGACATAGTGGTTAAACAGACCTGGAACTAAAGTGATCCCACTTAGAAAATTTGGTAGAGTTATTTAGCCTTGACTGAGGAAGGATTTGTCTGGAATAAGGAGCTCATGAGATGTTGTGAGCTGTAACTGCTCAGGAAAATGCCTACTGTCCAAACCGCAGTAAATACTGCAAACAAACAGTCCATCCACAGTTGGCTAACCCACAGTGACATGAACTTCCAGACAGACATCAAAATCACCAGAAGAGGCAACAAAAGGAGGCAGAAAGCTAGGACTTGTGTGTGCCAAGTGTGTGTGTGTGTGTATAAATGCATG
This sequence comes from Limnodromus scolopaceus, assembly GCA_028565335.1. Taxonomy (NCBI): domain Eukaryota; kingdom Metazoa; phylum Chordata; class Aves; order Charadriiformes; family Scolopacidae; genus Limnodromus; species Limnodromus scolopaceus. The sequence goes on along the minus strand of JAOXNO010000041.1, from coordinate 53,382,189 downwards.
CATATAAGGATGTATCTTTGCAAGATGCATTATTTAAAAACACTCTGATGTGACTGCTCCACTGTTTAAATAGCAATATTGTCATTCATGAGTTTACTTACTCTGATTTAAATATTTTGGGTTTATTTCAGTTTAGATACCAACATTGTCAAGTTGCTAAAGCATCTAGGATGTTCTGGATAAGAGGTTTTTCTTTAGTGCCAGTGGATTTATGATTATATTTTTCTAATTGTATGTGTCCGTGGACCTTCCCTTCAGTTTTGGCTCTAAGTGCTTTGCTACACACTCTAAACAGTATTCGCATTGATTGCCTGGGCAAGAAAATTGCCCAGTTGATGGTTGGGAAGCAGCCAGTTGGGTTTGAAATTAACTTTCACCACCTACAGCTACTTACAGCAGCCCACCTAGGGATTTCATAATAGTATTTTTAAGTAATCACTCTGAGCTCTCTGGACAGCCATTATAGGCCTTGGAATTAAACGATTACTATTACTTTAGACTATTTCTACTTCTTATATATGAATAGTTGCACGTCCTTGGTCACATCCATTCTTTTTGGAGGGGTCAGTTTCCCAGTACTCCATGTTTTCTCTTGTTCTGGGTTGTCTTTCTTGCTGCTTTGATAAATAAAACCAAAATAACAACAAGATGCCCTGGCACCTGGCTGCCAGGCCACTGAGCTTAGCCAAAGATACTGCCCCTTTCTCTGTATCTCTTTGTCTGCTAGACATTTTTTGTCTGCTTGCTGTGAATACATCACCTGCACCTACACTTTAAGTATGTGATTCATATACACTATATACATTAACTAAAAAGAAATTGCATTTTTTATATTTTTCTTTCTAAACATTTTGAAATAAAACAAATTAAGTAATGTAAAGATTTGCTTGTCAAAGGTGTGGTTCTACAGCTGCTGGCAGCTCATACTTACTTCCAGCATTTTGAAGTGAGTGTAAAGAGGCTCTATAACACCATGCAGTTCATGGGTAACATTTCATACTTCTTTGCAGAGATGGACATAAGTATTCAAGAGGCAGTCGTGTCTTTTGTGCCGTTTTTACTTCCTCTTTTTCTAATCGTTGTCTTATTCTGTATCTTTTCCGCCAGAGGGCGGTAACTACATGAATGTAGAATGAAAAAAAAAATGTGTTGGTGTTTTAAAGGGAAACATAAATTGCTTCATAGTCTGATACTAGGAATGATCCATGGAGCCTACTACAGCAAGGAGTGTTGCATGAACGTGCTCATCATGTTGGTTTTAGGAATCCTGAACTCTGTAGAGCTAGCAGGGTGTTTCCTTGTTTCCACTTCTGTTCTTTATTGGGACTGTCATTTGCCATGTCTTTTACTTCACCTCTGAGCACTTGTTGGTTGGAGATGGGACAGCAAAGCAAGTGACTTCTGTTGAAGAACTTCTAGAGCAGAATAAAAAGAAGCCCTGTCTTTGTGGATCAAGTGACAGATACTTAAAAGCAGAAAGTGACAGATCTTCTGAGTGAGCCAACATATTTGTGTTAAGAGCTGCTTAACAAATGGGGCTCATGGGAATGAACAATCCCACTCCATAGTATTGAATCATGCATAAGAGGTAAGTTTTTCCACCCACAAAATACATTTTTTTTTAATCCTAATTTTGATGGCTATCAAAGATATTACAAGAACTGTTAAATGAAAATTTAGTTTGCACCATGTTACTCTGCCTTTCTTTTGAAGGCTACTCAGTGTTAGCCTAACATGAATTAAGCCTCACAAATCACCTTGCTGTACAAGTGGGTAGACAGAAGAAAAGAGGTTGGAGTTGGTCATGCAAAACTATGGGGGAAGGTATGAGCAGAGCTGAGCTGAGGGCTAATATAGCAGGCATACTCTGCTTCCTGGCCTTCCAAGGAAACAGCGTTCCTTTAGAAATAAGTAGAACAGGGTGAAATGGCCACACTAAGACAAGGAGATAAATGCTATAAAGGTTTTTGCATAGTCGGAACATTTACAGAAAGCAAACAATATAAAGAAAACCCTGGCTGCATCTCCACAGGCAGCCCATCGTGCTAACACCTTTGGGACTGAGCCAAGTCCCATCCCAGAGCAGAAACAAAAGCCTGAACATGGCAGCTTCCCTCAGCAGCTTCACATGGCTGTTCTGAGGCTGTCTTGCACCCATTTTAGTATAGCACTTTCTTCATAATGCTTCATTGCCCGGCAAAATACATTTGTGAGCCTGATTCAATAGCGATTTCTGGAATGCCTATCTTGAGGCACCACATTTAAAACCTTAGATAATGGCAGTGAGCCTCCCACCATAGAATAATTTTCTTGGATATTGCTTCTGGTCACTGTTGAGATTCTAACCCTTTGGCCTTAGGGGACAGAAACTCCCTGGGACTTGGCCCCATATAATGACTATATAAAATGTGCTGAGGAAACGTGAAGGGTATTCTGTCCAAGAGGCAGCTAGGAGGCCTCCCTGTTCACACATACTTAGCCAGCAGTGTGGTACCATTAAAAAGATATTCTGTAGTTGGATATGAACCAACTCACCCTATTCTCCTGCAAAGCTGCTTTGTGAAATGCAAGCCACATTTACAATGGAAACGTATGACACCTGTACTTTGAGTTCTTATTTCTTAATATTGTGAGACATAATACAATGTTCTTAGTGGTATGCTGTCTCCTTTACACCCTTGCAGTTCTTTCCAGCTAAGTCGTCAGAAGTTTGTGGAATAGGAGCTAGTCAAAATGGCAATGTCAAATCCCAGGCACTTTATTAAAAGCATATGAAACCTCACTTCTCTGTGTCTCTCCTCTTGCCATTAGGATTTAGGATCTTCCACAGATGGTTGAAAAGCTTCTGAGGATCTCTCTGCAGCATGAGTTTGAGATGTCCTGCAGAGTGGTGTTTTCCTAAACCTTTACAGGATGAGATCTTGCCTTAGACCAGTGCTGAGTGGCTATGAGGCAGCTGTAGTAGAAACCTGCTCTGTGCTCATTGTGTCTTTCTGCTACCCTGGAAGGATAGTCACCTGTCTCCCATTTCTTCTCTCTTAGCCCTTAGCCTGGCATTCCAGGATGAAAACACACACAAATAGCTCTGCAGCTATTTTTCATTTGAAGCTGCTCAGCAAAATGATTCCCTGGAGGAAGAGATCCTCTCCAACTGCCCATTTTCTCTCATCTGTAGTAGGCAATGACAGAGGTCATGCATTTCATTTGCCTAACTGTATTCTACCTCCTCTCTTTTACTGTTGTTCATCCAACACTCTCCTGTTGGTTCTATGTTCTCTGGCCCCAGTTTAATGCCCTTAGGTATTGCATAAATAATAGCAGGCAGATGCTGCAAACGCTCCGCTGTGGAACTGGTAACACTACTTAAACAGCAAGAACAGTTCTTCAGTTTTTCTTGCTCTCTGCTGCAGTGCTAAAAGAGAAGTAATGCATTAAAAATATCACACATCCCCTGAGAACACTGAGAAGCCTTTTCCTAGAAAATAAAGCCTTTAAAAAACAGATTCCAAATTAATTGAGCAGGCTGAAGAGCTTAAAAAAAGAGAAAGGAGCTTTCCCAATTACTAGGAACTCCTCAAAGTAGGGGAAGAAGACAAAATTGGATGTAAAGCCATAAAAAGAATAACGGTGACAAATTCGTTGTAGTCTTCCATTGGGTTGTTGATGTTCTAACCCATTCACAATTAGTAAGTCCTGGAATGATTTTCACAATGAATTGATAGGGCAGGGAGAAGTACTTGTCCAGCCAAATTACGATAATTTCAGTGGTTACAAGTTATCTTAATAAGTACACATAATTTATTGGTAAAGATCCCAAGGGAATCTAGAGTGTGACAGTGGCTGAAATACGTGTAACTAGGAGACAATGAGTCAAGCTCTCATGGCTCTGAGCTATAGTGAAAGGTTTAATACTGTTTATTTACTAGATTTGGAGGGATAATTTCCAAATGAAGTGGTACGTCTGCACGAAAAACAGCGTGCATTAAACACTGATACTTTATCACAACCTGCCTCCTCTTAGCTTTCCTGCAGTTTGGGAGGGAGACTGACTCAATCCCATTTGGAATCAGTACAATATGATTCAATGAGGGTAGAGGTGACGCAGGCTAAGGAAGATTAAAGGAATCGGCTTGTGATTAATTTTGAAAAGGTATTAAAGGAGAGACCAAGAGACACAGGCACTATCAATAAATCACAATATAAAAAAAGGTTTTGTAGATTTTATATTTAGATATTAAAGCTTTACAGAGTCATATGATTAAAAGAGATACAAGGTTTTGAGAAATACCTTTGGTATATAATTTTTCCTTCTGCATTTAGTCAGTTATGAGTGTTATCTACAGTAAGGTGATGACACATAAAAAATAACATGTTAATAAAATTACAGGAGAGGTTTAAGAGTTACATAAAAACTCCATGCTGGCTATGTTTATTTGATGTGTATCCTGTCATATTTCACCCATTTTTTTTAACTCTATTTCATGATTCTTTGGTAGCAAATAAAAATAGTAGTAGTATACAAAAAAGGAGAAGTACATGGATAATTCATTAATACTTCAAATGGAGAAAATGGCTCATTTTATTAAAAAAGGAAAACCTCTATTTATTATGAAATAATATTTATTTACAGGTATTTTACATTTTTAGAAAATAATACAATTGTACTTTAAAATGCTTCATTTATTTTTACTACTTATCTGCTTGTACAAATGAAGCAAACACACTGTCTTCTTGTTCTAGCAGAACCTCAGGCTTGTCATATTCCAAAATAACTCCTCTCTTCATTACAATAACCAAGTCTGCATTGAGGATTGTGTGCACACGGTGCTGAAAAACAAATAAACAAAATGCCAATTCAGTGTATCTATCAAATATATTGCAGGATAAGACAGACTTCTAGAAATTAATTTTCCTGACAACTTCAAGTTTGATTAAGGCTACTTATCCTACTTTTCATTGTAATTTGCTGTGCAAATACTGCAGATAAATATACAGACTGAGAGCTACATGGATATTCAAATACCTAAATTGCACACAGGTACTTGAGTACAAAGAGTCATATGAGTTCCTAGCCCATGGTCCTGCCACGACACATTGCCACAAGAAGGTAGCCAGGAAGAGTGAGAACAAGGCACATGAGTGTGGCACTGCATGCAAGTACTCTCCCAGTCTTGGACTACGTCTAGACCAGGGGGGTTCCTGAGCTTGGTGTGGTTTGTCTATTTGTAAAAAACTGAATAGATCTCCCTTCTAAGACCTTGCCCATGTCTTCTCTTGAGCCTTCATAAACATTTTGCATCCATATCCTTTAGAAAAGATTTTTCCAGGCCTATTCCCCACTGCATGAACAAGTACTCCCTTTTTTATTGTCGGGGCCTTGCTGCTCAGAGCTTCATCTGATGCCTCTTCTCCCTTACCTCATGGTTTTGCAGACCTCTCTCATATGTGCTTACTTTGTCCTCTTTCTAGGCAGAAATGCAGCCTACTCAGCTGCTCCCCTAAAGGAACAGTTCCACACCTCTGATTATCCTTGTGCTTCTCAACATTTTTCAGTTGTAATGTGTCATTATGGGGACGAGAAGACTGGAACTACAAGCAATATTCAAGGTATGTGCGAACTTACACAGTGGTATGATGTTTTCCTTTTTGTTCTCCTTTTCCTAGTAAGCCCTAACATTTGATTATTTTATTAGGAAGAAACCTCCCCAGCTTTTTCCACAATGAATCCTGAAAATAATTAATTTAGCTTTTCTGCAATGCCATTATCTTTCCTGAACATTCCTTTCATGTATCGATCATCATATGGCCCTAAAGACTGACAGACTTCTCACGGTGTGTTTCAGGGATTCATTTTGATGGCTTCCAGAAACTGCTCTTACACTTATTTTTTTTCGCCTCCCTTACTGCATTTTCATGTGTATCATGCCAGAACTTACCATCATTTCTGTTTTCTTTATTTGGCTATGAGCTCAGCTTTTACAAGAATGCTTTCTTGTTTCTAATAGTCTTTTTTATTTGTTTAGTCATACCAGCTTCTTCTTATCCTTACTCAACTCCTTCCTAATAAATAGCATGCATTTACTCTAGGATTTTTTAATAAAATCCTTTAGTAGTTGCCATGATCCCTCTAGATTCAATTTTCTTCACTTCCTTTTTTAGATCTTTTTCCCCCTGTTTATTTTTAGGTTTTGTTTTTAGCATTCCTCCCCATATTTATAGAATTCCACTTTTTAAATTTTAGTGTAATTGCGTTGGATTTCTGGGGTCTGCATTACTCCTGCAGGAATATTTAATCTTGGAATACTCTGGTCCCTCTTACACAGTCATACTCTTCACCTATAGGTTCCTAATCAGCTCTTAGGCACCCTCGATACCAAAACAACTCTTGTATTTCCTTCTGTGGCTTCCTAGCCAGATGTTCCATGAAATAATCGCTGATGGCATCTATAAATCTCATCTCTGCTGCAGTCATCCTGTGACATTTATCCAGTCCACCGGCAGGGGGAGGGGACTAAAATGTCACGTTACAGTTGTACTTGCTGCCCTCGTTGTCTGATCTCTTTCAGTATAGCACAATCTGTCCTGCTATCCTGATAAGATAACAGAGATGGTAATGTAGACCCAATACCATCCTCTTCCTATTCATGTTCTTCTTAAGCACAAATTAGGAATATATGGCTTTCTCTGAAAAAAAAACCCCACCTGAATCACTACCCAATACCACCTCTCCAAAACCCATATTACATTTCTATTACAGAGTGTTTTGAATACAAACCCATCTGCTGTAAACCACATTTACATTTGGAAGTGAAAACATTCAAAGTAATTTTATTCCAAAATGCTGTTTGTTTGAATCACGCAGTTTAAAACTCACTGAGAGAGTGAAAGACTCATAAAACTTTCTCAGCCTATCCCCAAACAAACTGAATTGTCAGAGTTGGAAGGGACCTCTAGAGATCATCTAGCCCAAGATACATAAATCTAGTATCTAGTCCTAGATATATAAATGCAAAATGCAGTGCAACTCTGAATTTTCATGCAGAGAAATCAGGAAATTTCATGCTTATGATTCCTTTGCTTTTTTAGTAACAGACTGAATGGATACCATGAGATAAGTCAGGTTTTCTATTAGACATTCACTATGTGAAAATAAAAAGATGCTGTAAGACTCCTGAGCATAGATTTCTTGACTTATGTTTAATTTTTAAATGTTAAGCAGCACAATGACTTTATTTCACATCCCTGAAATATGTGCATTTTTAGAAGATAGACGACTGAGAGATATGTATTGCTTCTGACATATCTGTTGAGCCAACTGCTTTGATTCAGGTCAAATCTCTTTCATAAACAATTTTTTTATAGATACTTGAGATCTTTCTATAATCACTTCAAGAATACCCTAACTTAAATTCAATTACTGTCGACAGGGAGGGAATATTTATTTTTAAAAGTTAGTAAGGTTATCATTTATTTGTTTAAATTCTGAAACAATTGCTTTATGCAGTGGCAGAACTATCACACAATTTACTTGTCCTTAGTTAAATGATTGCTGTAGCTTGATAAAAGCTATTCCTAGATTTCACAATAGCCAAACTCATATTACATTTTAAATTAGCCTAAAATGGGTAACAGAAAAGAGAGGGCATACAGAGATTACATGCCTTTACAGGTAATCACACTTAGCATCATGCAACATATTTAAGAAGCTGTTGTTATGTATTTAAATAAGAAAGTAGTTTAAAATTTAAGAGAAAGCTTACACTTAAACACCACATTAAAAAAAAATTAACAGCCACATTAGCACATTTATTAACATTGACAAGAATTGACTAATGTTGCATTTCTGATTCTTGTTTGCATTAGAACAGCAGCAGAGACTGTACTTACTGCTATTGTAACCACAGTACGGTCAGCAAATGCAGTCATGACTACCTTCTGGAGTATGTTCTCCTACAGAAAAAAAATAAATCATCACATTTCAAACAACAGAAGTAACATGATAGACACTCAGACACTAAGAAAGCTAAAGTAACCACTGATTATTCCATGCTTTTATTGATCCTTCATTGTGGAAATGAAGAATTAACTACATATCAGAACTAAGTCAGAGTCTGGTCTCCAGTTAAACAGCCCTGCTCGCTCCTGTCATTCCCACTGCCTCTGGGCTTCAGTGCACACAAGAACTGTACTCTGGCCCCCAGACCCCTGCTACTGATCTCAGTTTTACAGTGAGGAAATCAAAGGTGAATTCAGGGTCCTGCCAGGCTGCCCACATGCTGGCGCCTCTGCAGTGCGTTCTTCACCCTGCTGGAAGCCCAGGAATGTCCCAGCGCACTGGGAACATCTAACACCAATGGGTGGCAGGGATAAGCAAAGGAGTGTGCTGTACCTGATATATTTAACAGTGGAGATGATATCTAAGATGGTCTTAACGTACATAGTTCTCACTCAACAAGTACTCATCCTTTGCTATTTAGGCAACATGCTGTTGCATACCAAACTGCCTAAAAATGTCACTAGCACAGATATCTAAACAACAGATAATAGCAAATAAAGCTATGTATCACAGGCAAGGAACTTTACGCTCAATGCATCAAAATTCAAAATGTGTTTTAACTGGGCACTGGGTACAGTATAATTTCCAACACTAACATTTTACAGAACTAAAAATTGTAGCTGTTATAATAAACTTTACTCACAGAATGAAGACTGAAACATTTCTCCTAATAGTACAACAGAGGAAAAAAAATCCTAAGAATGTACTGTTCTAGTTGGCTAAAATACAGTCAGTACATTATTATTGTGTGGTTTAACCTCTGTCTAGCAATTTCAGGCAATTAATGCAATAATCCAGTATGCCTTTTCTATGTCTCTGTTTATTTCCTTGACTCTAAGGCCTTCTAACTTCCTGACTTGTTCTGTCCACCATGCTGGGGCAATTTGTCGCTTGCCAATTTACCCTTCACTGACCATCCCAGCTGACCTTCCAAAGCTTTGTTCACTTTAGAAAATCAAACTGGCAATGCAAATAACATGCTTCATTTTCCTAATGCGAGCAATGCTAGAATAACTATTAAACCCTTAGTAAAATGATTTAAAAGCTCTTTAGATAAGTTAGCAATGACATACAACTATCTGGACTTGTAAACATATCAGCACTAAATATGGTGTAAGCATATTACAGAGTAGACAGAACTGCTTTCCACCTTTTTTCTTCGCATGTTAGCAGTTATCTCCCCCTCAAGGAAAACAAGAAATCAGAAACACTCCAAACTCACTGTTGCCATGTCAATAGATGCTGTGGCTTCATCCATGATGAAGATACTCGTCTTCCGCACAAAAGCCCTTGCTAGGCAGAACAGCTGTCTTTGGCCCTGGCTAAAGTTTTCACCCCCTTCTGTGACTATGGCATCTGGAAATGATATAGCAAAAACAGTATTTATGGGGTATGCATGTGTATGAGAGGGTCAGATCAGAGTAGAGCAAATGCTTGGAAAAGAATGTCTCACTTTCAGCATAAAGATTTTCAAAGTAACATTTCCAAGGTCTACAGCTGCTGGTGATCCAATTTTTCCTGTTTATTTCCATTTTTCGAAACAACCAGTATTTCTGTGTTCTTTATATCTATTAGACATCAAAGTAGCTAAGGATGTTTAAGAGCAAGTTTCTCTGGAGACATGCAGTCTAGGATGCTGCATCCTCCTGTCAAAGTGGCATCCATCATTTCTTTACCCTAAGGTTGTATAACTTACCATTTTTAAGTTGGTTTGTTCGGTTGGTTTTTTTTTGTTTGTTTGGGTTTTTCTGCATGGCCAAATGTTTCACATCTTTAAGCTTTTGAAATCTTCCTCCCTGGACATGACCATTGGAAAATACAAAAGAACAAATTCTAGGTAACACCTGACTTGTTGACAGCTTATTTGAATTCGCAGGACCCATAAACCTCAATGCTTCATATCAAAGACATACTGAAATAAAATAATAATTTTACCATTGATTTGAATAGAAACAGGATTCTGCCCCACAGGTGCAATTAGTAAGGGAGTTAGATGGATATAGGACTTTTGCTTGCAGACATTTTTTGTCACCTTCCATAAACCTAAAAAGCTTTTTCTTCAGCAAATTCCTTTTTCATAAATAGTAAATGTGAAACAGAAATGTGACCACTGGAAGCAATCTTCTCAAGAAGGAAGTCTTATTACCTAGCCCCCCAGGGAGCGCTTTCACCACATGCTTGAGCTGTGCTATTTCCAATGCTTCCCACAGCATGCTGTCAGTGCACTTCTTCTCGGGGTCCAAGTTAAACCTAAAGTTACGTGAGATTCAAGAATATCAATCAATATAAGCTTCTGCAATATATTTCTTCTTTCAGTGTGCTTAGAAACCAACTTGCAAATAATCAGATTCATATGCTAAAGATCTGGGCTGATTCTGATCTATGATTGGTATAAATCCACTGAAATTTGCAGACTTGGTCAACGTTGATACCAGTGTGACTAACAACAGAATTTGACGCTTTCAGTTGAGCAGAACAGGAAAAGCTTCCTGTTTTGCAGATAACCTCATGGTTTTAGAATTTACTTTGTTTTGAATAAAGTGAAGAAATTCTCATGTTTTACTAGAAAAAGCTCTGAAGAAAAAAAGCTGTGAATATAATCAGGATAAACTGACATTCATTTTTTAACATAGGCCAAAATTCTGCCATCTCTCCTTTTAAATCCAGTTTCTCTTAGTTCTTTACTGCTATAGAAATGCTAAACAATCAAGTTCATACTGAATTATGAAATACAAGTCTTCACTACAACTGAACAGATCTTGGATTTATAAGTAGATTAATGTTATTTTAGCTTGCTGTAGCCCAGAAATTATAGCAACAAATATGAACCTCATATATTAATATATAGAATGATAATCAGAAATAAAAGATTCAGACCTCCTCCAGTACTTCTCATATTGTTCTATTGCTTCCTCTTCTTCTACATTAATTTTTTACTCTGTATTTTTTCCATCTTATTTTTTTAAGGCAGGCAGATGAAAATAGATGCAGGAGAAAGAAGGTTTCAAGAAGTGCTCAGTGCTTATGGGTATCTGAGCAATAAACTAAACTGATTACTAAATCCTGGAGGAATGGTGACTTTCACTACTTCCCAGACATGGGATGCTTTCTGCTGATACCGTGCTGTCCAAGCTGAGGCACTGGGAAGGTGCAGTGTGGCAAGGGTAGGTAAAAAGCACAGACAGAAGGCAGTGATCCTACTCCGACTGAGGAGATCAGAACTGAACAGTTTGCTATCTGCAATTCTGTAAAAATCATTATATGGTATAATTATAATATATAATAGCATATAAGTCATTATAAGTTTTTTATTGCTGGTGCTTAACACTTACCGGATTGTTCCGCTGAATAAAATAGGATCTTGGAGAATGATTGACAGCCTGGATCTCAACGTCTGTAAGGGAAGCTTAGCGATATCTATACCATCAATGATAATCCTTCCTATTCAAAAGAAAATGGATAGTCTGCTAGAATGTTTATCATGCCACACAGCTGCTGGCAAAGACATGGCTCACTTTCAGCTTGTAATACAGTACAGCAGGAATAGGCATTGAACTGCATGACCCTTTATTCACTAATGAAACAAGTTTTGGTTAAGCAGCTAGCACAATTTTCTTGAGACTAAGCCTCAACTGGGAAGAATACAAAGTATACCTATAATATTTTGTGAATGATTAGACACACGAACTTCTCTGCTTGACCATTCCATGGACTGGCTGGAACAGGTGCAGCGGAGGGCCACGAAGATGATCAGAGGGATGGAGCACCTCTCCTATGAAGACAGACTAAGG
>JAOXNO010000041.1:53310068-53370242 GCA_028565335.1 Limnodromus scolopaceus | reverse complement strand
TGCCCATGGCAGGGGGGTTGGAACTAGATGATCTTTGAGGTCCCTTCCAACCCTAACCATTCTATGATTCTATGATTATAAACATCTATCAAACAACAAGAGGGGGCTAGTTAACAAGGGTGAACAACCATTTCAGAAAGCCAAATTACTACTGAGGACTTTGAAATTTTATCTCTAAGTACGACTGTCTGGTTCTGCCTAAGGGTACTGTTGGCAATGTGGCTGGGTAACTGAGGCTAAAATTTTTTGAGATGCACAAGGAGACACTCCATGAGATACACGGCACACATAGCAGGAAATACGGCAGGAAATCCCAGGGCAGCAAGCCAAACTGCAGTCCCCAGTTGCTGGATTTTCTGGCCCTAGTGGGTCCTAACTCTGTCTTGTGCATGGATCCTTCATTGTACCTGAACACCTTCCCCTTTTATGGTTTGCTCTTACTGTTGTGATTTAAAAGAACACAAGGACTTTTGCTTCTGTCAAGTAGAACTTTTATTGATCCATCTTATCAATGGTACAGCTGTTAGGTGACAGATGATACTATATTTAAACAAGGCCAGAGAATGAGTCCTGCAGAATAAAAAAATGACACTTCAAATCTGCTTCTGTTAAGGAAAGGACTATTAAAGCACCTTAGGCAGCTAAGCTTGACCAATATGAAAAAATGTAATCTTACCCTCAAAAGTGTCAACCATCCTGAAAAATGCAAGAGAGAAGGAGGATTTTCCACTGCCTGTTCGGCCACAGATCCCAATCTGTGACACAGAAAACAGATGAACATCAGGTGAGGGAAAATGGGTAATGTCTGTATTTGACACTTAAGATGAGTGGATGGAGGAGCTGTTCTGACCCACACGATCCTCATGTCCTCCTGACAGTTCAGTGAAACTGAGCTGGCCATAACAGAGTCCCTACATTCACTCTGTCTTTAGGGGGTCTGAGCATTTATGGATAAATGAATGCCAGTCCTATATACAGGAACAATATGAGAGTGGCAATGATGGGTATAAAGGCAAGAGAGCCACATAGGAATGATGGAAAGTAGGTCTAACACAGTAAGGGATCACTGTCGCTTCTTTTGGTACTGTGTGCTGACAGCAGGGCACTGGGATACTGAGAACTGGTGTGTAGTTTAACTTCTCACTCTAACCTTTGCCTAAACACACCAAACTAGGAAACCCAGAGTCCTTTCCAGTGCACTACATTCTTTTAGAGAAAAAAAAATAAATCTGTATTCAGTCATCAAAACATCCTGCGGTATGTTTTTTCAACTTTGTGATTTCTATGATGTGCTAGTCTAAAGAGCTTCTCAGAATCACTGCAATTCTTTACCTTTTGTCCTGGAGAGATGTGGGCATTGACATGCTTTAGCACTGGCTTTAAGTTGCTGTCATATCGGACACTGAGGTTCTGGATTTGGATCTCCCCTCTATCTGGCCAGTTCTGGGGAATCTGTGAGGAAGCTGTACAATGACCACAGGGAAAAAAAAAAAATAAAACAACACCCAAATTAACCCTCTCATAATAAATTAATCAGCTCATTAAGTAATTTACTATGTTTTTCATGGTAATACACTGCAGATCATTAAAATTTCAGCAAGCTCTTTCTGCATGCTGCACAAAACTGCACTTACAAAGGAGCCCTTCGTAATTTTCAGCTTCTGTTTTGAGAAGGCCATTGATTCTTTTCACTGCACCCAGCTGGATCTCCATGTCAGCCAGGTTACGAACCATCCAATTCAGATAGTTAGACACCTGATGTAAAGCAAATACACTACTAAATTCCAGATTTTTAGTAGTTTGCAACATTTGACCAGCATGCAGTTTATATTCCTCCACAATAACGCTTGTTCAGGCTTGATAAGCCGAAGTTGTGAATGAACTGTATGGCACATATCAACAGGGTGACAACAACGACTAATGGTTAAAATTCCTAACTGCAGTGCACAGGTACTTTGGTACTATGGAGATCTGATCTACACCAACAGTAAAGAGGGAGGGGAACAGTAAAGACAAGTGAAAACACATCATCTTGGTAACTTAAGGTTTAACTAGAATGATGTACCAGGGCACAATTACAATTGATGCACTGAAAAAATTATTCTTCACAATGGAAGACAATATAAAAAATATGATGCAACTTGGCCACGTTTTGTTGACATATTTGAACTAACATTCCAATGAATATTTTATCTAAAAACTGAAAAAGCATACACTCAAATATGTCAACCATTGAATGTGAACTGAATTTAACACATGGTTTCAGTGAAGTTACAGTACCCACTATAGATGTACAGACACCTTCGATCTTCCTGTTCATCTTTGTGCCCTGAAGAATTACAAAAACATGTTTGGGAGAGACAAAAAGGGTCCTGAGATTCTTACCATAAGAGCATAGGTTAGTCCCAAGCCTACAAGTCCTGAAGAGAGTTTACTATACAGGCAACTGGTAATAGAAGTGACAGCTGCTATGAGTACCACACATGCTCCAATGTACTCCTGAAGGAATATGAATAAGCTCCATCACTATAAGACTATAAAGGATTAGAACGTTCTTATAACTTAGCATATCAAATAACAAACCCATTGCACAGTTTGAAATACAGGCAGAAAACACCACATAACTCCATACACACCCTGCCTAGGAACCCATTCTCATTGCCTTTAGCATGGCTGTGCTGTTTGGAAACGCTGTTGTACACAGAAGGAGTTGTACCAACATTCTTCTGGAGAAGTCAACACAGATATCTTAAGCACGTAATGGAGGTGGCTGAAACTGTGCAGCTGATGTTACCTGGGGTAGGAGGGAAATGCTCATGTGATCCTTTCTGTGAGTGGATCCTCTCTGTGGCTGATGATTGATGGGTGACTAACATCCATATTTGTTGAAACAATCTATTCTTGCACAGCACGTAGCTATTAGTTGAACTGTGTCCACCCATGATGAGCTTTTGCTGCTTTGATTTAAATCATTACTGATTTGACTTTCCACAGACAAGTCTTTGAATAAAGTTATGTAACAGACTAGAAAACAAACTCTGTAGGAGGGAAATTATCACTTGTGTATATTTGTACTGTTAAGTGATGCAGGCATTGATCAGAATTAGGGACTTCAGATGGTCTAGGACTGAGGATATAAAAGGGTAATAACGTTTTATTTAAGTCATACTCAATATCTGAATTTAAGTAGTAAAAGCTACCAGCTAAACTAGAGTCCGAAACGGAGGTATAGTGTGTGACATGAAATATGAGTTAACATACACATAGCACATATAAAAAGGAGCTCACGTTACCCCAACAGTGGTACTACACATGTATGTAATAAAGTCTGATACAAATATCACCATCCACAACAAAAAATTCCTGATTTGCTTCTTAGGGAATTATTTTTAATAAATAATTTCTCATGTCAGGCCACTTTACTGTGGAAATAGGCACCTGAATATCTTTGGCATTCTTCAGATGACCCAAAGCCAGGTACAAACCTGCTTATTAAAAGTGCTTCCAAGATGTTAAAATGTTCTTGGGGAGCCACAAGGTAAAGGCCTCCTGACACTGACTAACAGAGTCCCATAAAGACAACCCGGTTGGCGGCACAGCTCAACCAGCTCTGATCACTCTTCACACACAGAGGAGTCAATGTGACCTATAAAAACTATTCTTGTCTTGGAGAAACAGCTGCAGGCTATGGGGGAAAATCACATGCCATTCAGTTTCCAGGATGGTTTGTGCACGTGCTCATTACAGATAGAGAGATATAGATATAAAGGGTAAAGGTATATCTTTGAACCCCAGATGAAGCTGGATAACTGTTGGATGCCTCATCAGATTGCCTGGAATGAAGTCAAATGCATTCATTGTGTATACACAAAAATAATGTACTTGCCATGCGGACTTCCAGCCAGCGATTAGCAGCTGTAAGGAAAAGGGAAGCAATATTGTTGGAATCTGTATATTCAAGAAGCTTTTGTCGAAATTTGGCTTCATACCTGAAAAGAAAAAATAAAAATGAGAGAGAGAAAAAAAAGAAAAAGAAAAAAAAAAAAAAGAAAAGAAAAAAGTGTCAGGTCTTGGTCTTGGAAAAATGGAAAGTGAAATTTAATTTCTGGGGGTATATACTCAAGGGCAGTTTGACACAGGTTCTAAATCAGCCTGTCAATAGTTCAGAGCGACATCATCTGTAGACTTGTATTAGACACATGCAAACTGTATTTGTACAGTATCTTCAGGAGTCAATTGGTGTTATTGCATTGATGAAACGCTATATGGGTCTTTCAGATCACACTGGGCATTTTCTAAATGTATTTTATTACATGGTAACTGTGAGAGAAACAAACCTGAAACTAAAAAAATTAAAGCTATATACCAGAGAGAAATAATACATGCATGTACTTGTGAAAAAGAAGTATTAACACTGCACAATGCAGTTCCTCTTCTCAGTTAATCATATAAACTCAGGTTTTAAAATTTATATTACTGTAGTGCCAGAAATTGTAACCATTTATGAAGTATAAACTCAAAGTACCTCCAGTCACAGTAGCTCCAGCGTTAGACAACACCTTTGTCCTTATCTCTAAGCACATGGAGCACTTTGGAAAACAGAAGTCCAAGCACATGGTGCAATGAAAAGTAATAGACTGGAAAGAACTGTGCCCCCCCTCCCCGCCAAATGAATTGGCCACAGAATACAAAACAAGATTAACAGCAAATAGGTCTATTTTCAGTTTATTGTGGTGGATTTGCACCCACTCACCAGAAGAGCTGTATCAATGAATTGTGCCTTGAATTCAGCTGATACAGAAAATGATTCCCTGCTACACCTATTTAGACTGGGGTCTTGGCAAGCATGCAAGTCAGCAAGTCACCCCTTTTAGCTGGGCATATTTATTTGCATAGGTGTAAGTTAATGTGATGTTAATAATAAAGTGTATCAACAATTGTGTCTAATGGTAAAGAAGTCTGGTACAAAAGCTTTTTCCAAGGTAGTAGTAGAAGCTTGAAGGCCTGAGGATCTAGTTTAAGCCCCCAAAGCTTGCCTTTTTTTTTCTCCCTTTATTACATTAGCAAGTTTAACAAACTTGCTAATCTCCCCCTGTAAAACTTTACCCTATTTATATCCTTTAGCCATTATGGCTGCAACAAGCACTACTTATTTATAAACTCAGCTCTCCTTATATTGATATGAGAGAAAGATATTAAAATGTATTAGACAATTTTCAAATTTGTTCACTGCAGAGTATGTTAATCCTTCTTTTGAGTACAGTGTAATAAAGTTACAACTTTACAGAAATCCTTTATGCTTCTGAAGAAAAGAAATAAGTGCCACTTTGTGGAAATAATTTAGCTGTTCACAACTTAGCTATGTGCCCAGACATAAGAGACATGTCTGCTGTGTGCAATGGAGAACTGCCTGTGCTGGCTCCGAGCGTGTTGGTGTGTTCCCATGGCCTAGAATGGTTGTACCTGAAAGCAACCATTAGCGTCACGCAGCGTTAGAACTAGCGAGCCCTGCCTTTCCTCAGGACTAATTACCCTTCGTGCCACACCATACAGAGATGGCTGTACTGTTTCTGGAACCAATTCAATCACAGTTAACCTTCATATCTCTATACTATGGGCATTAGGGGATACAGATATGGCTTAGAAAATGTGAGGTATGCATCATGAGTCAGTCATGCATATAAACCTGGAATGGGGATGCAAAGTTACCACTGTTGGTGCAGTACTGCAGAAACATCAGAATTTCTCTTCAGAAAGTGTCCCCAGATTACCAGGCCTCTCAGAATAAAGACCAGTCTTTGCAGAAGCCTTCACATTTACATTTTATTGATTATTTAGCACCAGCACTATCTGAAGTGCCAGATAGCAAACTGTAAATCAGGCCAGGGCATCTGCTGAAGGTGTATTTATAGCTCCAGCAGTAGCTGTCTTTCTGATCCCCCCCTGGATTTTTTGTACATTTCTTTCCTTATGCATTCTGAGTAAGGGCAGGAGAGTTGCCAAGGGTAAGGACACTCCAGAAACAACTGGCACCTCCTAATTTAATAACTGGATTCCTGAATTAGTGTTATTTTTAGGGATGCTCCAGCTAGCAAGTCTAAACTCCACTCCTGCTAATACGTTAGGCAGTTGAAAAGCTACACAGTCCTAAAAATAACTAGGTTACCAGCTGATGCTGAAGGCTGGCAGGCAGATGGAATACAGAACTTACTGAATGCACATGGCTGTTGGGTCAGACACACATCAGTTACCACAGGATTTAAGAAAAACATAATTCTTAACCAAACACAGTTCTTTGACAGAGGAATTAATTTCAAGAGGATGGGAAGAATCAAGAGGGAATGCTCCAAATGACTGGAAAATAATATCCAGATGGCATTAAATATTATTTACTGTATCAATACCTGAAAATATACAGCAATAATACTCTGAAGATCCTCTTGATGAAGTAGTATACATGGATAAATGAGAAAAGCAGTTAAAAAGGAAATTGAATTTCCTTGAAACTGAACATAGACATAGCTACAAACTAGAGAACACAATTGGCACTAAACAAATTAAATATCCAATAACAGTAATTAATAATGGAAAATACCATGCTGTTCTACCACTCTTTGGGAAGCTACTTTCATTCAAAAAGAAACAAACTCTTAAATTGGTTGCTCTTTCATTGAGCTATTTATACCCTATTCAGAAGAGTTTAAGAAAAGCTAACTTTGTGCATTACTTCTCTTATAAAATTAACATTATAGGTTAGGAGAAATAAGCACTGCCATTTCAAAGATAGAATGGTAACTACAACAATTAGCTGACTAAATGTGTAAACATCTAGAGGTAGGTGTGGAAGACAGTTGACTGCGTTTGAGTCCACTGGGAAGACAAGAATAGCACTAATGTAGGGAAAACAGCTGGTAAGCTCACCAGTAGTTTTACCTCTACTAGTGCCAGTGTGACCGCCATTTTTGTAACACAAGTACGCAACCCAGGCATCAGGTTATCAGGTATTCCTGGGCTGTTCTCCTGTGAGCTTAGGAGGACAGAAAAATGAATCAAAACAGGTGATGAAAGACTGTCTCCAGGCTGTGTATTTTCAAAATCAGTATAAACAACTGCATTTGCAGCCAGCAACCTGAAAAAATAACTTAGGGTGCTATTGTATCCTCTGAAATCACGAGCATGCACAATTTATCTTACCAGGACATCGACTCAGACACAAATTACTCTGGCATAACAAGTTAGTGCATATTAGTTGTTCCATGGAAACTGTCCAAGCGCATAGTCTGTCACACTGCATGCTGTGGTAATTGCGAGCTAATTTAGCTTCTTAAATCACATTTGCCCACAGGTATTTTTTCAGGCTGCATGCAATTGTATGGAGAGCTACCGCAGGGCAGCTGACACACATTAGCTTGTTTTTCTACAGTAACTTCTTCACATGCAAAATGCTTAAAGTTCTTAAATGTTTTGGAGTTTCCCCTTACCAGTGTTTTGGGAAATCTGGATTTTCCAAGCGATCCATATAACAATTACTTATAAATGCACAGTTGCAGAACAGAATCAGAGATAGATACTCAAAAGTGAGGTAATGTATGTTTCTTAAAAAACTATACCTGAAGGCGCGGATGGTGGTGAGACCTTCAACAGTCTCTGAAAAATGGGACAGTAATGGTAGCTGAGTGCTGTCATCCAGCTGCTGCAGGTCCCTGGAGAGGGTTATGAAAAGAATTTTGTAAAAAGGTAGTTTTGTTGTGCAGTTATTCGCCCAGGGAGTGAAAGGGAACAGATATGTAAGGTTCAGGTAGACTGCAAGGCAGTGCTGCATGTCTCTGAGCAGCGAATGAATGAAGAGGAGGATTTTTCTTTTAATATTTGAATACAAATGGTGCTGGAGTTCTGAATGGGTCTTTTCCCTTCATTGCCTTTCCTGATTTCTCCTATATTCCTGTTTCTTATACTCAAATGTTTATTCATTTAAACACCATTCTGGCTCTGTACTGAATATAAATTTCATGGGATACTGCAAATAAGAGCTTGAGTTAAGCAGAAAGGAAAATGTAACTTCTCTCCCCTTTCTATCCCCAGATGACAGCACAACTTCTCACTGAGCTAACAGTGTAACTCATACACTCAGTAGAGTAACTGAGAGACCTCAGTCGTCATTAGGTTGTGCTTCTCAATTTCATGTTTAGTCATCAAATCAGTGGAAGCACATGTGGGGTGAAATTCTATTTGGTCTCAGTTCCTTCCAGCAGACAAACTGGTTGCAGACTCCCTCTCAATCCATGCATGCATGAAGGGACAAATGCAGCACTGCTGTAAATGCTTCTTGAGCACCACCGGGGGAGGAAGCTGTATGACCGTAGAAGAAGAAAAATCACAGATACAGCTAAAATTTTTCAACTTGTTAAAAACTGAAAGACACCCAGAATAAGAGAGGATGGAGGCTCATGTATGTTGGATCCTTAACAGGTAGCAGTACCACCGTGGTTACACAGCATTCTCCAGCCTCTCCCAGGCTTTACAGATTTCCACTTCCACCCGGATAGGCAGACATCAGTTTCTCTGTTCTGTCACCATATTTTCTTGGACATACCCAGCAGGTGGCCCCTGGGGAGGACAGAATCCAGTTTTTTGTGTCCTGTGAACTCTGAAAAACTTTGATCCTGGACAAAGACCCTGCTCATGCCTCCAAAAAGCTCTGTTTGAAGAGCTGCAGAGAAAGGCACTTGTAAAATGACACATTTTCACTATAGTGGGTTTGGCTCACTTTCAGACAGGGCCATGGCTTTCACAGGACCGAATGTAAACCAGAAGTTCCCCAGCACTGCAGTTATGCAATGCAATCATGCACTGCAGAAGATGCTTCTATTGCCAGAACGATACTGGTTTATGCTCTTACCGTGATGCGACTCGGAAGTACTTCTGGATGAAGTAACACATGATTGCGAGGGGAACCAGGGCAATGAGAAACATTGGTGTGACGTACGAGATGACAGCGAGAGCAGATACACACAGCAAAGTGGAACGACTCAAGCACTCCAGGGTAGCTGGAATGTGCTGTATAGATAAAGAAGAATAAGCACACAGAATCTTCCACACCATATCAAGTTTAAGAGCACATTATTTTATTTACCTTTCTCCCACTTACACAAGGAAGAAAATTGTGAGGATTTGAAGCACTAAGCATACAGGTCTGCTTTTGAATTGACTGCTGGGTTTTGGGAAGGTCTAAAGGGATTTCTGTGGGGCTGCTTCACATGTCTGCATTGCAGACCACAATCCTCATGTCAGAGGATTACAGATGGGATGCAATAGATAATTTCAGTGTCTGCATCGATCCTATGAATTGGCAGTGCATTCTGGGGTAAATACTGATAATTTGAATTTCAGTCATTTCTACTTTGGGCAACAGCATTTGCCTTTTTCTCATTTTATTTGCTCATATGAGTCAAGTGAATGTGTTTACCCACTTTTTTTAAAAGGAGATTCCCTTAACTTAGGGAATGATCTAATTTTGCTTCCCTTTTCTGTACAGGACATCTTAATCAAAGAAATGTTTTTTCAATGTGCATTTATGGTGAGGAATTAATTCTGAACCTAGGAAAGCATGACGCAAATTGATACAGTAGTCAAAATTATAGATCATCAGTAAACTTCATCTAAATGAGTCTACAATAAATGAAAATCCAGTCTTTCAGACTGGGAAAGAATAACTTGGGAGCTTGAATATGTTTATGTAGTACCTGGTCAATGGTATTGCAGTCTGCTGAAAATCTGTTCAATATACTTCCTAGAGGTGTTGTTTCAAAAAACCTAAAATGAAACAAGGAATGGGAAAGATTACAATGCTGATACTAGAATAGTTCTAATTTTTTTGGGTCTTCCTTGATCTAGGTACTAAATCATAGACACAAGCAAATAAATTGACAACCACAGTAAAGTTTCTCATTTTTCCCTGTAGCCATGGCTTTCCAATAAAATGGCAGTCTTGAAACCAACAGCAAGCATGTCCTCAGCTCCCTCTACTGCCTAAGTTATGCAAATCACATGATTAATTTAAAAAAAAAAAAAAAATCCTTTCACATTTGCAATTTGAGGGCTCTTCAACTAATGAAAAATGCAAGCAAAGTTAAATCACAGGTCTTGCATTTTTCTGGGAATAGAAATGCTAACTAAGCATGCTAAATGCTAAACATAACTAAGAACAACCATTGGAATAATATATTGAAAGACCTTTCCTTTATATTTGCATATGCAAAATGCAAAGTTCATTATTGCTCTGTAATTGTTAACTGTTCCATAACTCATATTGAGCCTGAAGTCCAACTCTATCCTGAAAAAAGTTTTAAAAATATATCTGAGTTTTTCCATGTATATTATTTCTCCATGATTTCTGGGTCAAATAAATTAGCTTAAAAATAAGGTATTTTTCCTAATGTTCAGTGACAGCTGCAGGTTTGAATCAAGCTACAACTGTCCTTTCATGCGCTAGAAAGAAAGGTTACGCAGGACAACAAAGACCTTTACTGGTATCTATGCATCCCAGTCTACTCTAATGATTCCTGGGATGACACTTACCTAAGCTCATTATCTTTCAAAGGCTTGAATAATCACTGCCTGACAGTAAATATTTCCAATCACTAAGATCATGATGCACGCTATGAATGAACTGCACAACATTTGATCAATAATGGCATTTTCTCCCAAATTAAAAACAGCAAAGAGAAATAAAGCATGCAAGGAAGTAATTCTCTAAAGTTGCAGTCAGGCAGAAGAGGCATTTGATTAGTGTCTAGGAACCTGAGCAGCCTGGGTACCATTTTCAAAAATTGCTCAGTAGTCTGATACCTGGTGATTTTCAATGACACATTTACAAAATGTGATTTGCAGTCACTTCTTAATAAAAACTGTACTTAGAAGACTGCCTTGAAGTAAGAAACACAAAATGACTGCAATACAATTTGTATTACAATCAGAGGAATACCTCATTGGAGCCAATATAATTTTATTTAGTAAAGCAGAGTGTAGCTTTTTGGTGACTTTCAAGCCAGTCCACTCCACTGCTATTGATGTGACAAGACATAATACAATCCCAAGACAGCAGAGAATGCTGAAAACTTTTGAATATGAAGAATGGTTGAAATCCTAAGAAACAAAGAAAGAATAACAAAATTATTCACTGTAAGTTATATTTAAAATTTATTGTAAAAACACAAACACAAAACTGAAAGAAGACTTTTCCTCCCTAAATTAAACTGCCAATGATTTTTGACCATCTTAAACCACAATTTATTATGCTTTGGAGAGAGGAGTGTTTGCATGAAAATAAGAGTAATCAGAAATTTAAAATAACAGAATACTACAAAACATCCTGAAATGATATATTTGATAATTTCATCTGAAGGAAAAAACATTCCAAAATTTTCAGAGCATTTATCACAGCTTTGTTTTGGTCTGTTTTTTTAATAAGTACAGAACGTAATAGTTTTTATTTTGAAATACTAATTTAATATTAAAACCCAACATCAACAATGCATCTTTTAGAGATGAAAGTGTGACTCCAGTGAAATCATACACGCACCTCCCAAACATTAACGTGGATTATTTGTAGGCACTAAATTCTGATAAAGAATCCCAGTTCTAACAAAATCCCTCCACTACTGCCATGTACATACAGAGTACCCTGCTAAGTAACACTGTGGTCAATTCCATGTGGAATCCCCATAAAAATCAACCAAAAAAGCATACTCACCATAAAAAAAAAAAATTAAAAGTCTGTGCTTTCCATATGTTACAAAACCTAAAAGCCCTACTTGCAGTGAGAATGCAACAGTACAGGAAAAAGAAAAGAGAACTATGATATCAAAATTACTTTGGAGACCAAGGTTTAGGCATATCAGCTAGATGACAAAAATACAGTAAATCTAGCAAAAGGAGAACAATGCACAAGACTTAACTGTTATTTTATTGCACTGTGTACCTGAAAATGCATTAAGCTTCAAAATATTCTGGAGTGGCTTTATTACTAGAAATATAGCACTTCACACACAAATCTTGGAGCAGAGGCTGACAGTGGGAGGTTACCACTGATTAAGTCACACGAGGAAGGTGAACGAGGCATTGCATACCTCACAGTGAGAGCAGTTTCTCAGATCTAGCTCTGTCTTCCCAGAAATGGCATCCGAGGTCCAGCGCGCCAGGCAGTAGTCGATGGCCACCATCACTGTGTGCTTCAGCAGCTGGGACAGAACCAGCAGTGGCAGAAGGAGGATTCCTGCTGCGCTGAGGTACTTGCCACAGGCTCTCCAGGGCATCTTTGCTCTCTGATGCAGCACTGAAGACAGGTTGTCTTCATCATCACTTTCCGTTACTTCTTCTGCAATGTGCACGAAAAAAGTACAGCCACACTGACTTACTCGTCCACACCTGTCATAGGGACTGCAAGCAGCAGCTACAGATCAGGTCATCATATGAGGTGCAAAGAGGGGCTTTAAGGTGAAATTGCCTGCTCCAGGCATGCATGTATTTACCTGCTAATGTTATTAGTAATGCATGCTAAAAAGATGCAAAAATCCTTAGCGCTAGGTAATCAACGTCTTCAGCCATGTTTTTTCAATTTAAAAGTGATAAAAAATTAATTGCAATTTTTTCCTAGGTAAAACCTTAAACAAGTGCGCTTAGCTACTGACAAGTCTGAAGCTCACCCAGCATACATTATTCAATATTATTCCTCTTTTGTTATCAAATCATGATCAAGTATAAGAAAAAAAAACCCTCAAAAGTTTGGAGGAAGCTGTGACTTCTGGATGCTTGAAATCATTGAAGTCCAGAGGTAAAATCAATGGAAAAAGCACTCTTACAAATCACGACCAATATGAAAAATGATTATTCACTTGCCAGTTTTGAGTTATGCTAATTCATTCTAAAATGATTTAACTGTGAAACAGTAATGTAGTGGTACTGGGCTCAAAGGGTGCCCTTTTACCTTCGTCCTCTTCATCATCTTTCAGCAGAGCTTCACGGGAATACATAGTCCTCCGGAGATTCGTTCTTTCCAAAACAGTTTTGCTTTCAATAATAGTCTCCTAAAAAAGGGACAGTTTGTGTGTTTTCAACCAGAGAATAAATAAAAAAATTACTTGCTGTGACAAAACTTGTTTCCAATCAGAACATCAGAGAAGAAGAAAAGTGAGAATCTTACAGCAGGCTGTCATAAGTGATTGATTTGCTGCCTCTGTCTAAAACCAAAGGACATAAATCAGATATCTGACATTAATTTCAGGTTGTCAGTCCCAACCCTCCTGGAATCTTTACCTGGACAGATACCCCTGAATTAAAGAGAACTAAGATTACTATGTCATGCTTCCTGTGTTATAGTATTAAAGACAAAATGTGTCAATGATTTAGAGAGCTTGATATATGCACATCTGAAAAACTTCTACCCAATGCAATGAATAGAGTCAGGCATATTTATAGAAGCAGTTATTAGTATTGCACATTACCAATGTGCTTTTCCCCCAAAATGGTCCACTTTAATTAATATTCCTTAGACAAGAATATTTTAATAGGACTTTACTAACAAGAATGGGTCAGAGGCAGAGTACCAAGGAAGTATGAGATGTCCAGATGAAGGAACTTCTCTTAATAGATCAATAATAATGGTAATAGTAATACTACATTTGTGCTAAGTTAGAAATCACACACAGCATGTCAATCCTTGCTAATGCTTTCAACCTTAAAAAAAAAAACCTGTCAATTTTTTTGCAAATGTCGATTGCCCTGCCCATCAAAAACCTTCTCCAGCTCTTGGTCTTGTCGATTCATTAATGTCTTCCAGTGTTCAAAGAGCTCAGTCTCTGATTTCTGAATGTCCTTGAGTGTTCCTTCTCTCTGGATGTTACCATCTCTCATTGCAATTATCTAAAAAGTTAGAAACGCAAGCAGTGAGATAAATAGCCACGTATCTCTATTTATTTTAAAGCTATGTTGCTGTGCCAGGACAGAATTTTCTCTTTTCTTAAATAAACAAGGTTTCTCTGAACAAATCTGTCTTTTAAAAAGATAATGAAGTTATCTCTCAACTCTTTCCCCTCTACTTAAGGTGCTGCTAAACCAGAAACTTCCTGTACGCTTCATGCTTTCCGAACGGAAGGCTGCTTTTACATAAGAAAGAAGAACGGGGTCCCTGTCAGCAGACATGAGAGTGCATTACTCTTCCTAAACACAAGTCATTAGCAAGGTAAGATTTTAGAGTTCTCTTACCTCCTAAAAGGAAAAGGCTTTTAGCAACACACTGTGCGCAGCATGGTCTGCCCTCATTCAGGCAATTAGATACAAGCATGCTGGCTCCACCGGCTGTTTGATATCATTTCCTGATAAGTCAAAACTAGGGAACTTGAATCCCTAAAGCTTTTAAAAGCATAAATAGTGGACAAAGTTTGGAAAAAAAAATATGCAAGACAAAGTCTGAAAGGTGTTGTTTCCAGGTTTATATCAGTGTAACTACACTATATACACAGTGTAACTACCTTCACTACAGATCTGACAAGGAGAATTAGAAAATGAGGCGTGTGGATTGTAAACACACGTGACATCATTAGAAAATAGTTAATGCAGCACTTATTTTTCTGTCTCCCTAGAAACTCAGAAATTTCCATGAGTGGGGGGTGAGGAGGCGGGAAAATAATCTATTCCACTTATTGCTAAGAATTTGCACCAGAGGAAAGGAAAAAATGAAGCAAAAAGGGATCCTTTTGTGGTCAATTAATTCAGGAAACCTGTAATTGGGCTGGGCCTTGAATTCTGCTGAGGGTTTTGCTATGAAGATTTAGGAGGGCCATCAGATATACTTCAAATTATATTTTTATTTAAAATGCTTGAATAAAATAAAATAAGTATTCCTGCTGCACTCCACTGGGTAAGACTTGCTAAGGCTTAATGAGACCTGTGCTTGGGAAAAAAAAAAAGAACTATTTTTTAATAAATATTTTTAAATTATAAACTTCATTAGTACAAATCCTTCCTGTCTTACAGGCTGTTTGGAACAGTGTATTTCATAAAACATTACTGAAACCCAGTAAGAAGATAATAAAAATAAAGTAATTTTCATAGAGTATCTCATAAAACACAAACACCTAGAAATGGGTTTGACATTCATAAGAAAATGAAAAAGATCATACTGTGCATATTAAACAAAATGCCAATATATAACAATTGTAAAAGAATTAGCTAAGATGAACCTCATAGGGAGGGGAAGAAGGCAGAAAATTCCTGTATCCTGAGAGATGCTGACCAGAAAACCAGAACTGTGTTGAGAACAGTAGCAATTCTAAAAGATGTTCAACTGAGGGACAAGGTCACAACAGACACCATAAAGGATAAATGTTGCCCACCAGAAACAAGATCAGAACAAGATTAATGTCTATGTGCAACTTCACAGCAAGACAATATGAAGAACAGAAAGCAGTTGAAATCTGATTATTTCTTGAGACAGAGTAACTGCAGCTGCTGTCTGTGCAAGCTGCAAACAAGACAGAAGTCCTGCTAGGAGGTATAACTGCAGTCATCAATCCTCGTGGGCAAGACGACCTGTGATGTTGTAGCGGATAAATGTACGAGAACAAAGTATAAGGCTAGTGTGAACCAAATAACTAAATATAAATAGTAAAAAAACCATTTATATATATATATAAATCCATATTATATAAATACAAATAATAAAAATTTAAAAATCCAAAAAAGGAAACCTCCTTATCTTACTTGACCTGCTTCATCTTTGACATTTGCAATTGCAAACTCTTATAGAAAGCATAGCTTGATTTTTTTTTTTCCTGTAAACTACAAGATATAACAAAGAAACCTAACAAAACAATTGAATACTACACTTTTCTTAAAATTTTGCTAACACACAGAGGGTACAGATGTTGTCAGTACATTATGTACTAGTACTAACTGCAAGGAAATACTGGTTTTTATCTTGTATTTCCACGCACCTCAATATCCATAAAAACGCCTTTTTCTGTGACAGCACAGACAAATTCCTAGTAACATCCCAGGCATAGGCAAGTATGTTACTCAAACATTTCACTGTTTTGAGATAAAAAAATGAATCCATGAAAATTTTCCAATATAACTAATGGTTTTGGATACTCAATATATTTTAAATGCAGCCTGCTTTCATTAGAGTATTAAGTATCAGCTCTATGAAAACCCAACTTATTTAGGATGTGTTAAGGATGAGAATCCCAAAATTATGGAACCCCAAACTCACTAGCTAATTTTAGAGAGGACTTTATTATGTCTCTTCTCACTAAAGTACCCCTTGGTGGAAAGATGAAGCAAAAGCCTTGTTTGTAGCAAGACATATTGACACGACATTCTTGCCTCCTCAGAAAAAATGGGAAGAGCTTTCCTACCCAGTCAGCGTGGGGTAGGTACTGCAGCTTGTGAGTCACTAGCACAACAGTCCGCTTGTCTTCCCGCAGCATTTTCAAGATCCCTTCTTGCATGAGATGGTCACTTAGGTGGATATCCAATGCAGAAAAAGGATCATCCTGTCACGAAGAAAAGAAGTCAGCTTTTGGAGCCAACATTTATGGGATTTGAGGAAACTGGCATTTTAATACCAGTAAAACCAGTTAGATCAATATAGATGATCAAAAGAGGCCATCAGAAGATCAAAATTCTGAGGAACAGTTGTCTTAATTTACATAACAACAAACCTTTAATTGTCTTTTTTGCAATGACTACTCAGACATACAGTAATGTCAGCTGTGTAAACGCTAGGATTTCCTGAGGCTTTCTGGGAACTGCTCCTCTCTTAACAGATGCGTTTCATAGCCCACGTAACTGCAGTACATTGTTTCTGTCACGCTCAAGGCAATCCAGCAATGTATGTCTTTGGCATGTATTACACAAACTGCTCCAGGGACAGTGACAAAGAGCACATTTTTATTTCTCTTGAACATAATTGCCTTCTAACTTTTAATTTTATTTTATCCATAAATCAAAACTGTATTAACAAAGAATCACAAAACGAGAAATATTGATCATTTTGATGACTCTGCTCAGATGCTTGATTTACAGCCTAGATTATCTTATTGAATCAATTGATTATATGCAATTAATTTAAGCATAAGATAATCTGTACCGTCTTCTGGGGGACTTGCTTGCTTAATCCTATTTACATGAAATTACAAATCTGTTATTTCTGCTTGCACTGCTGATACTGGCTGTAGGATTTACTTAGTAATATTATCTCATACTATTATATTAAACTAAAATGAGGATTTCTTAAAAATAAAATTTTGTTTTCATTTGTCCGGATGTTTGCTGGTAAAGTAGTGTTGAATTTGAATTAATTCTGCTTTCTGAGTGACATCATTACCACCAGTTAGCTAGGGAGAGGTATAAACACAAAGGTGAGTGCTTTAGAAAATCCCTTTGAGCTTTTATTCCCTTCAATTTTGCAACCATTTATATTGCGACTGCATTAGACACTTTGTAGAAACTTTGGTTTCTACAAAACCAAAAATACCTGAAATAGGCTGATCTGGCACAGCCCTAAACGTCCTTCTGAGCACTGAGTCTGTGCACGGCCACCTCATATGCAATGCTGCAATTCTGCAAAGGGTAAATGCCCACTCGCAGAACATGGCCCCGCACTGTGGCCACTGCACCGTGGAGTCAGGTGAGGCTGTTAATTAAGGGGGCACTCACCATATATGATTACAACGACGCATTGATTACAAGACATGAAAAAAATCAGTTCACGCTACAGGTCTAGTCCAAAAAAAAAACCCCAACTAAATAAAACATGTTGAATGAATGAATGTAATTAAGAATAAAATACATAATGAATTACCACATGGCCTTTTTTTCCCCCATCTGCAATGAACACAAGAAGTTTAGGGAATATGAAATTTAATTGAATGAGGTGCACACTTGTGAGAGAGAAGTTTCATAAGCATTTGTTTACAAAATCACGTCTTAAAAGAACTGTTTGCAAATATGAACATATAGGATTCCCGATTATTTTTGAAAATCAATAAGAAAAAAAGTTTATTTGTAGGCACTTTTACATTATCAAACCATAAGAGAACCTGCTACTATTAGATTATTGAGTGCATCTTGCACAGAAAGACAAAAGTGACAAAACCAAGTTACAGCCCAATACTGGATGTGCTGATTTGCAGCACCTGGCCCAACTGCTCTCTACCCTTCTGCATTCTGGTCACTGCCTAGAAATGTCCTGTATGTGAAGCAAGCACACATTGATCAGCCTAATTACAGGGAAAGGTCTAAGTAACCTCACAGACTTTTATGGCTGACCTCTGATGTGCACAGCTTTTCTAATCCCATGCGACTCATGTCTGACTGTCCTAACAGTTGGATTTAAAGCTCATTGAAAACTGAGCTCTAAGAAGGAAGTCCCGAATTGGAAAGCCATCAAGCTCTCTACTAGCAAGTGTCTGGGATGCATCCGTTTTCCCACCTACTGTTTTTTTAGAGCCTGCTCTCACCCCTTTTTCCATAGCACTTCTGTTGAAGTTGGGACCGGATATGCAACGAGCAGTTCAGGATGGGAAGACAGCTTGGTTTGTTGCAGAAAGGAAACATCCCAGACACAGGACAACATTAATTTTAGGCCTAAGACAATTTAGGATTTTCATGAATACAGCTCAGACTATTAAACTTCTTAGTACAAAAGCTGAACACAAGGGTCAAATAGGAATTTCAATAGACTGAGAGAGGAAGCATCAGCATTTCAATTTATATCCTAATATCTACCTGTCTGTCTGCAGCATTTGCAAAATGCCTCTTACCTGCAGGCTAGCTAACAAAGGATATAAAATAGACTGTACATTTGGCTTAGCTCAGTGAAGCACAATGTTCTCTGTGTGTTACCCATGAAATACTCTAAATGCTTGCATCTCCTGCTTCCGTTTCCAGCATAAACATAATGGCACCTACTCACCAGGAAGACAACATTTGTCTGCTGGTAAAGTGCTCTTGCCACACTGATACGTTGGCGCTGCCCTCCAGACAAATTAATACCCTGGAGATAAGCAGGAGAAAAACAATCAGACAGTTACACAAACATCAAACGAATATTCATATTTTGATCAGATTATCCACAGAAGACTTTCTGGACAGAGAAACCCAGAGAAATTTTTCAAAAGTGTGGGCCTACAATTCAGCTGGGACACAGTACACAGACTGTTCGAAAAGCCAGAGCACTCTGTCTGGAGCTGTACTTTGTACATACCAGAGGCACGGGAAATGTTTAATAGTTTGTGGTGACATAATGGTGTAGGTGGCATAGATATTCTGCAGGCAGTCGAACCTAGACTTCTTACTCAAAAATTAGCCTTAATTAGTCTGGCTGTGTCCTGATTTTTTTAATTTATTTTTATAACCGTATGCTGTCATACAGCATCAGCTCCATTATCTACTGTAATCAGTAATTGCTAGCTGGGAGGTCAGACCACGCCAAGGTGAACACTACCTGGTTGCTATTGTACTTGTTCTCAGCCCTTAGTCCCCTGCTACCACCCTGCTCTAAGTTACTTATCCTTCCTGTGATCCACCTGCGGTTTCACACCTTAAATTCTCATAAGCCAGTACTGCTGCCAAAAGATGCTATCTCCCCTCCCTCCCCTCCACTTCCCTCCTCCTGTCAAAAAACATTTGTTTAGATACACAATAAATTGGATTAGGAACTAATCCATGTAAAATTAAAATGGTAGCCAGTGTGGGGATCAGACATGGAAATGTATCCTTAAATGTATCCTTGACGGGTGTGGTTTATTGTGGTTTTCATTGGGGTTTTTTTGTTTGTTTGCTTGTGACAGTGCCAGAGTAAGTTGTTTACAGATTTGTGACTTCTGTTTCCTTCCTTGTCACTCCCTAATCTTCCCTGATGTGATAATGCTTAGTTTACTGTTGATTAAACATCTGCCCTTTTTTAAATGAAGGAGCTCTACAAATTTATGAATTATTTGCTTTTATGTTACTCCTAAAGAAACCAAAAAATGCAGTGTGAAGTCAGGATATCTGAGACTGTGGCTGCAGAATTAGTCAAACATTCTGATAGCAGCACATTTACATCATTGCATCTCACATAAGTGATGGTGTTCCCATGTTTACTGAGCAACGAGCTTTCAGACTAATGAGCCAAATGCACACTTAACTAAAAGATTACCTTTGTTGCCAAATAGCCAGTAAGATTTTAAGAACATAGCAAAATAATACACACACCCCCCCCATATATTTAAAACAAAAATAGAAGCCTGTAGCTGTTTACTGACCCTCTCTCCAATCTGGGTTTGGTCTCCATGAGGGAGAATGTCAATATCAGGTTGGAGGGAACACGCATCAATTACTGCTTTGTACCTGTGGAAACAAAAAAGGTAACACAAAATCCACACAGATACTGCTAAAGAAGCACATTTCCTATCTGCAGAGGAATAAAAATTAACCAGCTGGAAAAATCACATGATGGAAAACATATTTGTTAGCCACTAATTGTTCTAATGGGATCCCTTTCAGTTACAGGCAAGTAAATAATATTTCAGCTAAGAAAAAGCATCTTAAGTCAGCTTCCCAGAGAAAAATATTTAGTAGTTAAAACCAGGCAAAACAAGTACAACTTCTTCCATGGCATATTGTTATTGTTCAGCATTTAACTTTTTTTATGCCGAGAGTCTTTGTACCTCATTTCAATATCCAAAGATGACAGAAAAAATGCATGTAGGATACGAATACATAGACAATAATTTCTCATAAGGGCAGGAGAGATGGAATACCAGGAATTAATTTAAAAGTATCTTAGGTTGTTCGGCGGGTGTTTATACTGAACAAAAAGGTAGCCCATTAATCCTTCACGATGTACAAAACACTGAAACAGTAATAAACAACATTCCCACTCCCAAATGGCTAATGTCCTTCAAAGACAGTTAAACTAGTCAATTAAGTGTAAGAAGAGAATACTGCATGCTAAACAAACACGGTCCTTGGAAATGAAAACACTTCTACACTTAAGTTCAAGTAAGACTGAACTCTGTCCCTTGTGTCCTTCAGGAAAAACATGGTGACTGGGGGGCTGTGCAGAACTCAAAGTCTTTTGTCACATTCAGGCAGGTGCAGCAGGTTTGTTACTTGAGGAAGATGGGGACCCATGCATGAACTGAGGCCTGTGCAGCTCCATTATTTAGCTAAAAGGGAAGTAAAGCACGTAACGGTGCTGAAACCTTTTACCTCTGTTTGTTAAAAGGGCTTTCAAATGTAATATTCTCTTCCACTGTGGCATTGAGCAACCAAGGCTTCTGTGATGCATATGCTACTGATCCTCTTTTCCTGGAAAAAAAAGAAAAACCCCAGAGTTCCCAGCTTATCAGTGCAGTAGGTGTTTTTGGAAACCATTTTCTTCTAGAGGAAAAAACTGGCAATAAGTCTTCAAAAATGCTGTCTTTCATTTCTTTTCTTTAGGACAATCAATAGCTCTCCCATCAAGGAAATATGTAAGATGTTAAATTTCCAACAGATTTACAATTTCACTTAACTGAATTTTAGTTTGTTCCCTCTTTTTCTGCAGTGAGGTGGGTTTTGGAGAGGCTAGCTCAGCAAAGCTGCCTCTTGATCTGCAGTGCGGATGACAGGAAGAAAATTAGCAAAGACTGAATCCCAGCTCTGTTCGTATAGACTAATAAAAAATTGTATAGCAGATTGCTAGTTAGGCAACACATTTCAGGAGGAATGTTCTAAAAATATTTTAAGGTGTTTTAAAAAAAATAACAACCCCACACATGCATAAAGGCAATTCCCACTACCCTCATCACATTTATTTTCTGCGTTCTAAGAAGAGAATTTGAGTCATAAAGTAAACATGCATCCATGGGTAAAATCTTTCTGTGTCTTTCAAGACAAAAAAAAATGAACATAAACAAAAAATATTTGCGAAATTGTCCCCTGTGGAATTGTCCCATCAGAACAGTATGGTCAACAGCATCTCACCATGCATATTTTATTTCATAGGGATTATTATTATTACTATTTAAAAGTAAAAGTATCTGCCTGCTGGTGAGCAGCACTCTTGTGGCCAGTGTGCGTTAAGGACTTCAGTAAAAGGTAGAAAGGCAACAATTTTATTAGAGCAACTGATACTGTTGGAAAACTCATTGGCATATCACCGTTTCTTCCATAAAAGGGCCAAAAAGAAGGATCATACATCCAAAAGCATATCCGTTTTCTCTCCAGCTATATCAGTTAATCCAATAAACAGATAGGACTTCTCACTCAAGTGTAGCCTTTGTCTTTTGCAGCCTGGACAGCCATTACAGCACTCTCTTTCTAGTTGGACCTGAATGCAATTCAAACCATGAGCTGCCAAAATACACCAGGTGCTTCATCTTTTCTTATCAGGAATTAAGGTCACTTGCCCTGCTCATTTTTTTCAGGCTTTCACGAAGTCGCTTAGAAGTCATTATAGGATCCAATTTTCTTTGATGACCCGAAAGAACACAGTTTCGCTATCCTGCTAAGTTCAAATGTCTGATGGCTTATTAGAATTTAATTATGCCTTTTGAATTCTCTTTATTGGAAAATGAAACAGAAACACATAAAAAAAAAAAAAAAAAAGAAGAGAAAAAGACAGAGAAAATCCTCTAAGCAGTGCAGCCCACAGTCCCAAAACCTAATTCAAAGAGCATTCAGTTTCCCTCAGGAGGGAAAGTATTTTTTCAATTAGTATGAAATTTTCAAGCCAATGATTGAGAAAAGATTGCTCTGAGCGTTCCAAGTTAAACATGTACTGCCTTCCCCTCCTTTTCATTGCTTGAAACTGTGCTGCTCTTAATTCTCAATGTAATTGAAAAGCTACTTCTAATTTTCTTTTTTAAATAGTAGCAAAGTTTTGAGGAAAAAGTTTTTACAACTTTTGTAAAAGGTGTTGTTTTGTTCAGTGAAGATACAGGCACTGCCAATAAGATGCACTCCATACCAAGAACCAACACAATGCCTGGGAACATCATTCATGTTTTGCTTACATTCTGCTTTTAGGTCATCAGTGAGAATTAATTAGTGCAAGGAATTTGGGAACAAGCAATGAGCTTGCCAAAATTCATTATGGATTTAGAATTTAGTAAACCCCTCTAAATTAATCCTAATTGCAAATTGACACTATGATCTGTCCTGATATGTCATCCTATTTTGACATAAGCAAAAAGCTTGCAAATGCTTTATCATATGAGAAATCTATTGCATGTCTACAGTGCTTCTTACAGTAAAGAGGCAATCAAACACAACTTTTACTGAAACTGTGAGAAATACATGGCCACAAATCCATAGAACAAAATCTTCTGAAATGAAGTATGTAACACTTTCTCTTAAAGCCTGCCTTGAGCCTACCTAAGGTTTCACACTTAAAAGACTGAATGCAAAGAAATGGCTTAGCAGACAATGACTTATGAGGAATTTATTCTGCAGGTGGAAGCAATTGCCTCCTACCCCCGGCTGTATAAACATGTATTTTCATTAATGGAGTATAATTTTTTTTCTCTGATAATACAAGATAGAGTGAACATAGCCTCTCAGTTATGACAAAGAGGTAGACAGCAACATCCAAGCTTAGAATAAATAGGGAAAACTTTCCCTGAGTTCCCCATGCTTTGGCTAATATAATTAATGAACATTAATTATAATTGTCATTAATTTTAAATCAGGAACAACATTGTCAAGGTTCCTTATTTAAAGTTATTAGCCTAACTCTATCTTCAAAATTGATTTTGTTAAGTCCAGTAGGTTCAGTACGCATTTGAGATCACTGAAAATATACTAGTTAAGGGACATTCATATATGAATCAATGTTTTCACTTGCCTTAATCAATCTACCAAGTCCGGAAAGTTGGTGATTTTTAAAAGAAAATAGATGCACTTAAACAGCAATGGAATTATGATTATAATGATAGAGAAAATAATACATTACAAAGCCGTTCCTGTGTGTTTTGGATTGCTGACTACAGTTTTATCTTTATTATTTGTACAATTCATGAATTCCAAATATCAGTCAACAATTTAAAATCAAATTTTCTCCAGATATGACAGAAATGCGTACTGTCCTGTCCTATACTATTACTGCTTGGAAAAAAAAAATGCTTCCATTACTTTCAGCCTGATGGTAGGTAATAGAACATTCTGATATTACCAGTCCTGAGTATTCAGGAGCATACATTTTTACCATTATTAAATTGCAAGGATCACTTGTTTGTTTGTACTTCTAAATCTTGCAGCAGCTGCACAGAGACAACCCATTTGCCTTCTAAGGAGGAACAACTCATTAAGTGCAGACATTTCTGAAGAATGCTCACAGGGTCACAAAATGACTAAGGTTGGAAGGGACCTCTGGAGGTTCCCATTAAAGTGTTGTACCTGAATTCTGTGTCAACAGGAGATTCTCTCTCTGGGCTGCAGAAAACAAACACAAGAATTTTGTTTTGTTTAAATTTTTTTTTTTTGTAGACAATACAAATAATACCTTAAAATATTATTACTATTCTATAATTAAAAATATCATTTAATAATTGCATAACAGAAAAAAAACTCTCTTAAGTATACTAAAATTCTGAACTGCGTGATACCGGCCTAAAAAAGGTATAGTTAAAGCTTCAGTTTTCAGAAGTTCTAAACAACCTTGTAGAATGTATTCAACATCTATGAGCAAATGCTCAAGACCTCATAAGACTTTGGCTCAACATACTCTCCAAGAACACCAAAAATATCCCACAGGATGCTAGTGCAACAAAGCCATGAAATGTATCACCACAGCACTTATCCAACACAACTAAGATTCCCAGATTGTTTCATACAGACTAATACCCTTTCTTACTTTCTAATATGCTTGCCATAATGCTGTGCATGTTATCCTTCTGTTTGCTGTCCATCCCCATAACAAACATGTGAATATCTAGTTCTGATCATATTTCTCTTGTATCTTAATGGGTTCAAATGTTTTCACTTCAACTTGGCCCAGAAATTGCAGTCTCTCTTATACAGGAAGAACTATGAGATTTCCAAGTATCCTTTACCATGAGACTTAGTTGTTAGATACATGAAACTCCCTCTTATACTACACATGGATGGCAGATGTTTGTTGCACCCAGTCTGACAACAAGGTAACAAGTCTGAGATATAAGGTAAATAGGAGAAAAGAGTCTGATAAATCTAAAGAAAATGCAGTTGGTGCGTCACAGAACCAAAAATACTCTGGTCAGTAGAAGACACACAGTTTAGCGTAAGTCAAGAAAAGGGACATCATACGGCATTTTTCCTCAGCTAATTTCAGTAACAATGTTCTCACTGGCTCCAGTAGGGATAGGATTGTCATTTTTAAAAGGCTTACCATTCTGGAGGTTTGTGTGCTACACTAAAATGACAACCATGGCAGAAAGGTTTGCTCTCAGCTGAATTGGTAGCTATTGCCAAAATCCAAGCTGAGCTATATTAACCACGAAAAAATAATTTCCATGCAAGGATCCCTTACCAACAGATGGACTAATCTGCTACTCCCCACACTTCTCAGTTTATATGTATCTGAAGAATGCTAGGGTAGAAAATTAACTTATGACAGGATGTAAAGAATGAAGAGAAGGGCAATGGGGACAATTTGCTTTAACAAATGAAACTTTTAAAGCAATACTTGCTACTATTTTTTAAAGTGTAGCATTAGGGACTAATCTGGTTCAGATTTTAATAAAGGATTGTCAAAGACATACAAGAAATTTACAATATGATTTTCAAAATTATTATATAGCAATGTTTTCATAAAAGGAATCCAGCTCTTATTTTCATAAGTCACAAAGGTGGTTTCAAAAACTGTATCCTAAGCTAATTAAGAAAGTGAAAGTTTTATTGATTTTCAGAATTCTGACTCAGAAGATCTTAAGCATAGGTATTAGAAACCTTTGGTTCCTTCTATTGCAATTGATTTAGTAGAAAGATCAATAATCATATACCATACCTGACATCTTCCCCCGTCTCACTGTCAGAAGTACAGCTGCATCACAAATAGAAAGCAAAGATTGTTTATTTAAGTAAGCACAGGCAATCTGCCCCAGAAAAAAACCCTATTAAATTCCACTTAGTGCACAGACTGCAAACAGTATTTATCACAGAGCTGCAGCACAGCATCTGTTCCTTCTACACAAACTGACTTGATTTTAGCAGTTAAAAAAAAATTGGTGACAGTTTTTTTTTTTTTCTTATACACATTTGATTTGGTTCAACAAATAAGATCACCTCCACTCTGTCCTGAAGTTGCTAACAGAACTGGGAAGTCCTACTGTGACAAGAATGCAGTTTAAAAAAGGACATTTTCAGGGAAAACAAACTGATAATTTGTGATACTGTATTGCAGTAACTGCAACTTTGCAGCATATAATGGGTTAGTTTGAACGCCAAATCCCACCTTCAGTTGACTTGCAACGTGCTGCATTCCGTATCAGCCACATCCTTGGGGGGATGTGCCTGTATAAGGAAGCGTGGGCAGGTCTGAGGGACAGACAGGTTTTGTTTTCGCTGTTTTTGAACATGTACCAAGATATTCACAGACAGAGTTGTTTTGACAGAATGACTGGCCATACTTATTTCTGATGCTAAATTCAGTTCCATTGAAAAGAATAAAAACAATCTGTGTGTCAAGTGGTACAAACAAAATCAAAGAGGAATAAAGTTTTTCATGTTTTAAGGAGAACAGTCTCATTAACTTTATGCTAACACCGTTTGCTTATAAATATCCAGAAAAGAAAACTGTACTTGCAGTTTAAAAGGTTGGTTCAAGACACTTCCAAAATGTTCATGCATAGTAAGCAATGACCGTACCTAAATTCAGTTTACTGTAGAATTTGAAAGAGCCAGCCAACCACTAGTACCTTTATTCTAAAGGTCAGTGTACAAATAAAGCTTTTCCACAGTTACCTTGTACTCCAGTGGTCTTTAGTGACTGTGTGAATTCAGTGACACCTTCTCCAAAACCCCATGAACCTGTTGCATCTTATTAAGTAGCAACAGATTCATTACAGAAACTATAAAGGGGCTAAAATAGGGAATTCCTTTTTCAGTCTTTCCATGTACAACACAAGGACCCTGAACAACAAACATCAGTTCCTGCTTCATGGACCACCCTGCAGGTGGCCAGGCACCCATTCTGCCAGGGAACACCCTGATAACTTGCACCATGTAGTATTTGTGCATGACAGCGACTCCCTCTCCACTGCGCTCTTTTCCTACACCAGTCTGTGAGACAGGCAAAAGACTGTGCAGCTCACATAATCCATCCTGCATTTTCAGCTGGAAAAAATTCATTCTCCATTTGGAGTTTTAGCTCAGCCATTTCAAACTACTTTTTCCCATTTTGACTTCATTTTATCCCTCCTTTCCCCTTTTTTCTGCATACTCCTGGCAATTAAGGATGCATTTATCTCCTACCAGTGTTGAAACATCTAAGTAATGTATGTTTGATAATGAGGTCTAGATCTAATTTTTCAAGGTGTATGGATGTCTAAAGACATAAATATGTGCCTACTGAGATTTTCAAGCCTTCAGATTTCTATTTCCAATTTAAATAAAATTAAGTACCTGGATGTTTCTGAAAACTCCAGGAAACATGTATTTATAAAAATCAATGTACACTTTTTTGTATCAGAGTAACTTTAAAAATATTGTCATTTGATGAAAACAGCCACCTCCACATCAAGTAGAAGAAAATCTGCTGTTAACAACCTTAACAAATCCAGCACTTCCTTCACATTATGACTCTAGATTCACATGGGATTATATATGTCCTATTAAGAAACAAATGACATAATTTTGTTTCAGCAAACTATTTCTCATTTAGGTCAATTTTCTGATACTATTTAGTCTAAAAAGACTTATACTATAAACTGCTCCCTGGACTTGCGCTGGGACTACTTTAAGTGAGATACTGCCCAGAAGAAATTAGCATGGCATATACTATAATTATTTACTCAATAACCAGTCAGATCAATACTATTTACCATCTGTTCAGAATGTAAATAATGATTTCCCTATTTTTGTTAATCTCTAACCATAGTGTAAAATATTTATGCTGAGATACACTCGGACGGCTCTGGACAAGGGGCAGCAACCTGAGCTGGATCTTCCAGGCACACACTATAACACAAACAAAATAAAATCACAAATGAGCCAGTGCTCACTTCTTATTAGCCAATTCCTAGCCCAGGAAAAAATTACACATAAAGAAATTAGAAAGAAATAAATTTCTTTCTAATGTTTTGAAACAAATAATTTTTATAGGAACCAAACAAAGATGATATGCAGCTAATTCTGTTTTATCCATAGAGCATGGAGGCAACAGAGGAGGGAAATGGCTTGTGCAAGGCTATCCGTTAGACTAAGGGAAGGGCCAGGAATAGAATCCAGATTTCCTGAGCACTGAGTGACATGTAAGCAGGATGTATCCTTCATCTTCATAGCTGTGACCTTGGAACAAGGGAAGGGGAAGGAAATTTGGAATGAAATAATTCAAGGCTATTCTGTAACATGAATGACTGAAGCCCAGCATTCGTCTCATCCCAAAGAAAGAGCTGTAACAAAGATCTTACTGATTTTGGTGACACATTTTATTGCCTGAACTAAGGCTACGAGCTCTGGTGATTACTTGATAAAACTACTCTCCTTGAACCTGGGATAACGTTACATGTACCTGGTCAGGCTTTAGTATTTCTTATCAAATTAAGGGAGCTTTCATCTGATAGCTTTACAATGCAGGTGTGCAGCCTGCACTGACTGCATCTATCATGCTGAATAGACCAGTGCACATGGCAGCAGCTCTGAAAGATGAGACAAAGCGTAATCTGTCCCAGTGCAGCCAGCACTTAGAGTGCTAAGACTGTTTCAGCCACAACCCCCTTTATACACATCTGACAGATAGCAAAGCAAATGTGATAACAACCAAATTTTACCTTGTGATACTTTGGCACGTATAGAAGACATGAAAACCCGTGCTGACCTTTACACTGTTGTGAAGCACATACTTCTAAACAAGTGCTATTTAAAAGCAGTCTGATCAGAATCATCATGTCACATGTTTTAGTTTAGCATCAGACATTCAAATTACACTTCTTAATCATGTTATGTCATCTGCAAAAAATCACAGCCTTGCTGAAATGAAATTAGTTCACTTAATAAGGTTGCAAGGATTCTGTATGGTTCCTCACTATACTCTGATTTTCTGCTTAGGGAAGTATGTTTTAATGGATAGATTACCACATTCTGGGAATTTGGCTCTGCTCTTGTCTCCCTCACCAGCTGACAGGGTCACCTTCCTATGTTTCATTTTCCCCACCTATAAAACAGGGAACCTTTCCTCCTTGTACTATTACAATTAAAGAAAGTACAATTCTGCGTAGTGTGACTGGCTTATGCATGAAGGCTCGCTATAAATAATATCTCTCTACAAACTCTCAAGGATTTGTGAAAATTGTTTCACAAAAATCAGTGCAGAACCCACTGGGTAACATTGACCCTCTGTCCATCAGAGTGCACAGATTTGACTTACAGTTGCACTGGTGTTCATTCATTCCCAATCAGTTGGAAAGAAAACTAATTGTTTCTCTAGGTTCTTCTACAATTTGTCAAGCGTTACCTACAAATAATTGTATCCCAAAAGGCAAAGTGTAGTCTGTAAGGCTAGGAAGTCTAGTACTGTAAAATAAACAAGCCAAAAATGCTCACACTCACTGATCAGACAGTGTACTAGAGATGGCAGTAATTTATGGGAAACCACATAGAGGAGTTGCAATATATTATACCACCTGTCATTTAGCTTGAGGGCCAAGACACCAAGCCCTAACTGTACAGCTGGTGGAGTTAGGTAGCATTTTTTTTCCTCCCTTCATAGCCAGTAAAAAAAGTTAGACACTAGTATAATCTATAACTGGCTGGCAGAGTGCAGCTGCTGTGTCCTCTTGTGAAAGGAGGGAAGGACATCTCCCTTTTGTCAAATCAGGCAGGATCTACTGGGGAAGCACCCTGAGGTCACCGCCACTTACAAAAAACTCTTCAATTTCTCATGCACTAGACCAGTACTGGGATGGAGCACACATCTAAAAGCACAGCCAGGGACTATTGTTCATGAGCCAGTACCTCTTTATAGTTCCATTCAAAGATATAAGCTCAGGCCTAAAAGTGCAACTGCCATTCTGTAGCAGCACAACACTTCAAACTAATTAATTCTGATTCCAAATTAGTTACGATTTGACTCAGGTTATGTTGCTGGAGTGCAGAATGCTCAAGTATGGTTATCTATTCCTATTAATGGAATAGACAGCTTGTTTGGCCCTGGCTGAGGCTTCTTTATGATGTGCTCTCCTACCACTTAGGGTAAGGTTTTTATCTTAACTGTACACCTACAAAATCCCTAACTCCACAAACAGGTTCCTAGGTAGATTTTGGGTTTTCTTCTACATTACTACTCAACTCAAGCTTCAATTTTTAAATAGCACTACCTGCTCCAGCATACGTTCCCAGAGATCTTCTGCATCTCACCAAGTATGGCTAGCAAGAGAGATGACTTACCACAGCCAACCTGTCCTACAATCATTGTTAGCTGACCTGTGAGAAAGGAAGGCATACATAAGTTTCTGATTTACCAAATGTTCAAGGAAAAACATCTTATTCTGTATATCTGATGTCATTTTGTACCTTGAGGGATTCGGATATCAATGTTGGACAATGCTGGAGGACCTTCAGGTGTCCAAGTGAAAAATCCATTTGTGATCTATGCCAAGATGGAGAGAAATAAGAAACAGAAAACCAACTTTAGATGTGACTTCTTTTTTCAACATCAGA
Source organism: Limnodromus scolopaceus (assembly GCA_028565335.1). NCBI lineage: Eukaryota > Metazoa > Chordata > Aves > Charadriiformes > Scolopacidae > Limnodromus > Limnodromus scolopaceus. Next base: position 53,339,357 of record JAOXNO010000041.1, on the reverse strand, counting down.
GACAATTTTTCTGTTTCCATTACACTGAGGATAGGAACCGAGTTAGCCTTTGCTCAATACAGGAGACAGATCTTCAAGTGACTGATTTTGTAAAGGCCTGTATTCTGGTGTGCAAGAATCTCTGAACATAAACAAGCACAACAATTTGAAAATTATGGAAAATTCCTGAGGAAAAAAAAAAAGTTGCTGTCCAGGTTTTCTTTTATTTTGTTATTTGTAAGGTGGGCACATGAAATAAGAGAAATGATTCTAACACAGTTAAATTATATGCAGGGTCGTGGCTTGCTATCTGCAGAGCAGTGAATGTCACTCTAGACACTGTAGCACGTGCAGCAATTACATGGTCCAAATTCCAAGCAGATTTGCAGAACTTTCCACAGAAATTAGATCACAGAATGTGTTGGGTTGGAAGAGACCTTTAAAGGTCATCTAGTCCAACGCCCCTGCAGCAAGCAGGGACATCCTTAACTAGATCAGATTGCTCAGAGCCTCATCAAGCTTGACCTTAAATGTCTCTGGGGATGGGGCATCCACCACCTCTCTGGGCAACCTATTCCAGTGTCACACCAGCCTCATTGTAAAGAACTTCCTAACGTCTAATCTAAACCTACCCTGCTCTAGTTCAAAACCATTGCCCCTCATCCTATTGCTACATGCCCTTGCAAACAGTCCCTCCCCATCTCTCCTGTAGGCTCCCTTCAGGCTGCCATAAGGTCTCCCCTAGGCCTTCTCTTCTCCAGGCTGAACAAACCCAACTCTCTCAGCCTGTCTTCATAGGAGAAGTGCCCCAGCGCTCTAATCATTTCAGTGGCCCTCCGATGGACCTGTCCCAACAGGTCCATGTCCTTCCTGTGTTGAGGACTCCAAAGCTGGACACAGTACTCCAGGTGGGGTCTCATGAGAGCAGAGTAGAGGGGTAGAATCACCTTTGGTCACAGCTGTTGCTGCCTATTACAGTATTTTCCTTTGAATTTCTGATATAATTCTTGGATAACCTAGGCTCTGCTAGCTACAGAAATCTTTTCACTGAAAACAACCAAACCCAGGAAACAAAGCCTGTGCGGGTCTTTAAATGGAGGAGATTTCCATGGATACTGAGAAAAATAGGAAACAGGAGACAGTTTTAAAAGGCTTGTATTTAAATATGAACCTCTTATCTCACTTTTTCAGAGCCACTTAAGCCTTCACAGCCTTTCAGCAACACAAGGTACAACATTTTTTGATATGAGAAGAGTGGAATGGGACACTTTTATCCTACCCTGGATAAAAAAATGATACTCTTATTTTGGGAAACCACCTGAAAAATGAGCAAAAGAAAGTGCAGTGTTCCTCTCTCTAGGTTACTGAAGGCAGCCAGAAGATCCTCTCTCAACAAATGCCCCTTCATGGTCAACGAGTTGCAGGCAGACAGTATTTAACTGCAGAAGCTCCCTGACCCAGGTGCCGCCAGTGACAACGATGTCAGCAGATGGAGCCAAAGATTATAGCTGGTCCTGTCTTACTATTCAAGACCTTATAAACACTGTCCTTACAGAGGTAGCTGCTCTTGCTTCTCCTTTGTGACTAACTCCTTTGTTGTCACTCCGAGCTGTCTTTTGATCCAACACTCCACCCAAAACCCTTTCTCAAATATTCCTCTTATTTTCCTGGAAGTCTATTCAAGAAGAATTCTGCATCAAGGCAGCATGTCAGATGACAGCCTCTAAAAAACCATAAACCACCATGAAAGCACTACCAGTTGTCCTACTTAGTCCCATGAAACTGAATTATTCATTCTCTTGTGCTGGAAATGCAAATGTAATAGCAGACTTTCTATGTAAACAGTGTTATCACTATAACAACCACCAGCATATTTATTACTTCTGCCCATTTCTATAGCAAATTAAGAGTATCTGTCTTCAAAGTGGCATTGGTAGTTTTAATTTTTTCTTCAAAAAAGTTAGCTCTTTGAGGGTTAGTTTTTAACTTCATCTTGAAAGGCTACTAGGAAGTCCAAAAAAGGAAAGGAAGACCCATAACAAGACTCTTTGTGGAATGTCTAAAAAAAATTATTTTCAATTTTCTTCATACCATTTTCCTGTACAAGTACTGGAAATGGAAGAAAGAGTCTGGCATACATAAAAGGTTAGACCAGGTGGTCTTTCAAGGTTCCTTCCAACCTGGGCTGTTCTAAATTGGAAATTTTTGTCATGAGACCAGGACCTAAACACCTCAGACAGAAAATTGCTGAGTGAAATCTACAGGGATATACACAGCTAATCACAACATAGAGGTCAGCAGTCAATTCATAAAATAGAAGACATAGAGAAGAAAGGTGGAGGTTAATCTCTGACATCAGCACGAGTGTCTGACAGTTCACATCAAATGCTGGTTCTCGAATTTGAAACCACCATCAGAACACAAAAGTGACTATTAGTGAGCTATAGTAAGTGTTATTAGAGTGACCTTCATATCACCTTTACACAAAAATCATCTGCTTCTGTGATGTTAATGGGTCTTCTCATGTGAGAGCTGTAATTGTTCCAGTCCTCCCTGGCAGGCCTCTTGCGGTTAACAACCTTGAGTGGCTGTGCAAAATCAGAAAGACAGAAATATGCAGTAATTGGTGGCAGTACCAGCAAAACGTCCTAAACCTAACCATCCATATTATGACCTATGCAGTTCAGGGTATTAAAAAGAGCCTTCGCAATTGCAAGAAACAATCTGTAGGAAATGGAAAAGTAAAAAATTTTTTCTGGGTACAAATTATTCCAGCCACTTCACCTGCAATTAAACATTACTCACCACTGCCTGGTATTTGCTGTGATGATCTGCACTTCTTATCTCTGAAGATTTATCATGCTCTTCTCCAATTTCTTCACTTGACAGGAATTCACTCAGTTTCTGCACACTGAAAGGGAAAAAACGGAATTATTCCTCAACCTGGGAGGCAAAACTTTTGTTCACTGCAATGCTTATTACAGAGCATCCCTTTTAGTATTTCAACCACTGTCTTGGTTTGTTTTCATTTTGTTTACAGGCACATGAAAATGTGCCTGTAATTACTGTAAGTTACTGCAAGGAAGTTGGGAAAACCTGCCCTGCTGTCTATTAACAGCTATGATATTTAAAAGGTTTGTGCAGATGCTTCTCAAGTCTTTTGTTTTCTGATTCTACCAGAGAGATTACACAAAAGATTTTTTCAGGCATTTGGTGGGATGTAGACCATCTACAACAGTAGCTCATTTTGAAGCCACATGCTGAGGTAGAGTTAATGTCACCCATGTTACTGAAGTGCTGCAGAGTCAGTTCCATTGAACACTCTTATGAACACTATGAGTCTGATAAAATCTGTACACCATGAGCTAAATTCAACCAGCTACGATGAAATACGAAGTGTATGAGGTAACATGATAATGGAATATACCTTAACAGAACAGTGTTCAACAGATGAGATATAAAAGGGATCCTGACAACCAGGAACAAAGGAGAATCCATAAAATCTTCCCAAGCTGCTTAAGATTTAATTAGCTAAGAGATAATGTGCCTTTATTATGACATTTAACAGATCATGACCACCAATTTTATCTCTGTACCTGACTTCATAAAATGCATGTCTAATCTACTCACAGGGACTGCAAATGAAATTTGTAAAGGAAGTGGATTGAATCATGAACTCAACATCAAAGGAGCTCAATTAGCTGGAAATAAGTTAACTATCAGTCCCAAAATGATAAAGTGCCAGAAGGCATAAAGTTCCTAAAAATAAATTTATGGATGAGCACTGCAAAAATTGGTTTCAATATTTAGCCTTAGGCTAACTGGGGAGAAACAGGTGAATGATGCCACTGTAGCATAGTGATACGTGTCATTATGTCATTATGCAAATCTTAAAAAATAAAAATATAAACCCCAGCATTTATTTTGCATTCCACTGCCAGGGATTTCTTCTTCAGAAAGAGACTTAGTTTCCTCTAAGGATGTCATGAGATACCAAACTGGTGCTGAAACAGTGCCCAGACCAAGGCAGTAAAGGATGCTTAAGGCAGACTCCCTGTACAGTTCGCACTTGTCCTGCAAGTAAAGATCGAAGCCACATGGGGACTCCCTAGCAGAGAACTGGTTCTATATTTTTTCTGTCAATCTACCCACTTGCTAATGGCAGCTGAGGACTAAGATGGCAGCCCAGGAAGATTAAGATGAGGACTAAGATGAGAGCCCAGAAAGCCAACCACCTCCTGGGCTGCATCAGAAGAAATGTGGCCAGCAGGTCACAGGAGGTGATTCTACCTCTCATTCATCATTCTATGATCCTATGATTCTAAGATATACAGTGGAGTGAATTTAGCTAGAGTAGGTACTATAATCTAAGCAAGTGAAAAGGGGGAGAATAACTATTTGGGATGCGGAAAGAGAAGTAATAACTAATTCAGGCTCAAAGCAGGACCAAAATTTCTTAATGGGAAGGTCTATTATATCAAACGAAGTAATTAGAAGTCCCATCACTAGAGATACTGGTATCTACTGGCACAAAGCTCTGGGAAACAGGGCTAGGAATGATCTTACCTTTTTTGTTCAGTGAAGCAGATAATTAAAAGAACATTTTAAATATCTTTAAATGGACCAAATGACAGTTTAGTTGCTGCCTATATGGAGTTGGTATGCAGCTGAACTTACATTCTCTATAGGAAAATTACACTGATATTTGAATAATTGCCCTGAAGGTATAAAGAGCAGATAGTAAAGTCCCCTGTGTATCTGCTCCAGGGTCTAGAGGGGTAGGAAAAGAAGACAGCAAACATATTCTTGGACCATGCATACCCAAACAAGACTGTGTCTCTACTAAGCCATTCAATAGTTTGATATTTGGTCTCCGCTCTCTGGTGATGTATCAAGGTGGCTGTAGTCTAAATGCCTAGATTTGTCTATGCAAGTCTTTTGCCCAGTGCTCTGCTTAATGGTGGAATTGCTACTCATGTAGCAGTTACTGAGGAAAATCAGTATAGCTGTAGGAAAATCTTTTGTTAGAGGCAGAAACTCATATTTTAGGATGCCACATCATTTTAGACTCTTAAATAATAAAAAACCCTCTAACATTCTCTGCAGAGCTCTCACTGACATCGCAATTTCACTAGTATTCCAATATCTCCAAGGGGGAGCTTATTTTTAAGCCACAGAACAGACATATTGATTAAAACATGGTTATTTGCACAGCTGACTGAAAAAGCGGTTTCATATTAAACCCAGTAAGATACATAATGCCACTCTTGCTACTTGACCTTTGCTGACGGAAAATTGTACACTGTACCTTTGTCCTTGAAGACCTCACATTTAAGAAGTACATCAATTGGCTGCTTAGTATTAATTTTCAATGGCACAAACACTCTTGAAAAAAACTTTTCAAAGACATAACAGAGTTTCTCACCTTCCTAAAAGTTTTCAACAGATAGTCCTCTCAGAAGCAAACATCTTGGCCCCAGAACTTGGAAAGTTGCAGGGGCCGTATGTGGAACAGAAGCTTTAAATCTGTTTTATCATTGCAGCGAATCACGCAGTTGTTCTGATAGTGTCAATGATAGTCCATGAGGATGCTTTGCAGTGGGGCACATGTGTAATGATAAAAGATAGTGACAAGTTTATTTATGGAGATTATGGTCCTTAATAGCATCTGGCATTAGAGACTGTAGCCAATATTAACAGAGCAGGGGTTGTGAAGTGCCTGAGATGCAGAGCTAGTAACACCCGCTTAGTATCCTTTATGTGCCGGTTTCACTGCTGGGTCATCTTCACTGAGACAGTTCTTTCTGTCTACAGTACTGTCTACAGTTCTACAGCAGCTGTCCTGTGCACAGGCTAAAAACAATTAGAATATCTCAGCCTAAAGAAAACTGAAGTACAACTTTATCAAGTTAGGTTACCTTTACCTGATTTTACTGATCAGCTACTTAGCATAAAAGTGTAACATCAAGAACACACTTACAGAAAGTAAACATTAGTTGTGCTCAGATGGCACAAACACAGCATTTAATAGCTGTCTGCTTTTTCACATTTACTAAACTATTTAAGCAAGCACATATTTGCACAGGTTGAAAACATCTCACATGCTTCCAAAATACTGCAGTGGAGGATGGAGCACTCAGAAGACATACTTTGAGTAGCACCAGCAGCACTATGGAGCAGCGCACTCTGGAACACAACCTGGGTTACCGTGGTCAAGATAGCCAGGAAAACAAGTGTCACGTCAACTTGTAACAAAGTTTGAACCAGGGGATTCCTATCTGCACTACAAATGGCAGGGCCATACCCTGCTAACAGGAAGATATCTACAGAATAACTCATGAACAACTCCCAGCTAGCAACAATTAATACTTGGTTGATACAGATTGCTTTAGAATTGTTCCGGCAGCATTAACAGACACACAATTCATTTATAAAGAAATCTTAGACAAGTAAAACTAAATGTCCATTACCAGTGACAGTGTGGGTCCCCAGATACTTTGCTGGCTGCAATTTTAGCATAACAATTTGCCATAACTCTAGGGACAACCAGAGCGGCTGCAAAACATTTCATCATGAGCCGCTGACACTCTCAGATTTCACACTTGTTAGGAGGGAGGACACAGCTGTGACTTTGCACTGTCAGGGAATATTGAAACAGTGAGGGCAATCTCAGCCTCCTGCCATAGTCCCCTTCCCATCTCCAAAGTGACACAAAGGCAATTAAGCCAGGGCTGGCATCCAGTATCTGTCCCATGGTTCAGACAAGCTTTTAAGACAGCAATTGGAGGTCAAAAAGAAGTTCTAATAAAGTAAGAAGCCCAAACTCTCTCTTCCTTCCCTATCAGTCAGGTAGAGTCACACCACATAAGAAACGCATTAAAGAGTTTTTTACACAAATCTGTTGATACCCGAAATGAAACTCACAATGATACAGCAGTTCTACTGGTTATTTCAGTTTTTGAATACTCAGACCAACATATTCATAAGAAAGTAGAAATTCATCAAGTCTGAACTAGCCATTTAGTCATTAACTTGCTCCCACACTTAACAGTGATTTTGATGGAGTTTGTTTATTTGTTTAAGTCTCTCCACCAACAGGCAACCTCTCAGGCAGAGGGGTGGAGGACAAGCACAGCCCAAGTGATACACGGTGAAATACACGTGCTTCTGTGATTACCTTTTTCCCTTCTACTTTCTTGATGGATGGAGACCTTAGGTGATTTATGAAACTAAATTGTCAGTAAGTTTTCACTTCCTTTCGTTACCACATATATGTTGCATGCAGTACCAGTATAGCTCAACTCATTCTACACAATGAAATACTCGCCGTGGACCACAAAATATTGGTTGTGACAACTGTATCAGCAAAGAACATGTCCCACATGGTCCAACTAAAGGAACCATGCCAGGTAAAAAGTTAGGAAGCAATTTACAACAACAACTACAGAGAAATAATCATGACACTATTTCTAAGCTTACATTTGGAATATGGTAAATAGACACATCAGAAAGGTGGCAGCAAAGTTATTAATTTCACAGTTCTCACCTTACTAATGCTTTGACAGTGGATCTAACCACACTGGAGAGCAGGAACAACGGAGACACAAGAATATGAAACAGGGAGATGGAGGCAAATGCTACAGATGGGGAGAAGTCAGCATTTCTTGTCAGATGAGCATGGACCACAAATGTCTACAAAGATACAGAAATCATCATCAGTGCTTTGTCATAAAGAAGAAAATGCACAAAGACTTCATATTTCATAAGCATTCATTTACAGAATCTTAACAGAATCTTTCCCTTAGCAGTTTGGGGAAGTGCAGCATACTCGTGGATGCTTCTGGTCACAGACAACAAGTAGGCGTTTTCCATTCTCTCCCAGAGGAACTGCAAATGTGTGGCAGGTTTGCAGCCTGTCGTTCTCCTTCCTCATTTCCACATCCCTTATACTTGAAAATGCAGTTGTAATTAACACTACTTAGAAAAGTCCATACTTACTATAAGTACAGCTGCAATTGGTATTGCTGCATTCATAAAGACTGTGAAGGAAAACATGTAGGAACATTTAGAAACAATTTCCAGTCAGACATGCTAAAAGTTAAAATACTACTAGCACTGGTTTACAATGGTATTTTCTATGCTTAAGATAGGAAAAATGCACAAGTATATACACAGATCAGTACACTGTTTTAAAACGTCTACGGTTTACTTGCCTTCACACCATCAGAACAGACAGAACTCAGCAATGTACTCTACCATAGATGACTAATCAAATGGTTTTGAGCTGCTATCAGCTCAGACACAGTCCAGGCAAGGGACACTGCAGGTCTCCATCCATCTCACAACAGACAGAAAGGTTGAGCTGGTACAAGGTCTGGGGAGTGACTTGAATACCTGACTGAGAGGAAAGGAGACCCAGCAGAGGCTGCAGAGGTCACAGCACTGGGACTACCTCCTGCAGCCCAGCGACAGGACCTCCTAGGAGAGCCACTGGTACATACATCAAGTTGTGACCCACTTCTGGGACACCACTTCTGAAGGCTTTGTGGTCCCCTCAAGTTTCAGGATGCAGTTCAAATAGTAAGGAAAGACTGGCAACCCTGCACTTATTAATTGTTGTCTTAGCTTACTCTTATGGAGAATTTACTTATAATTACTTCTGCTTTTTCAGGCTTGGCTACTTTGTGAATGTCCTCAGGAGCTCAATACAGGTTCTAATGGTACATAAATGTGGTAGAGCTTTGTTTTCAGCTAGGCCTTGAGTTATTAAAATGCAAACAATGAACCAGTTTCCTCCCTGACCTCGAACAGTGTCTGTCTTGGTGCCCTGGATTCCCTCACTATAGCAACTACAGCATTCAGAGGTTATTAAACAGACAGATGGGAAGAAACAAGCAAATACCATTTCCGTATAGGGATCTCTTTAGATCAGGCAGGAATACTGGTTAAGAATGCAATAAGACCCCGTTATCTATCTGGGAGCCTGAGTCTGAACCAGAGCTACAATCTGACCCCACACATCTGTTCTCTCTATCGCAACCTGAGAATATTATTTAATCATCGCCTTTTCATCTTGACCTTCACTCAATTTTATTTCATGAAGTAAACAATAGAGAGAAAGAATAGAGAATCTATAGCTAAAATAGAATTTAAATATCAGTACACATGTAACAAAAAAGAAAAAGGCAAGCTACTTCTTTTTTGTTTAAACTATGCCTGATCTTTTTTCCTACCAGGTACAGCAAATGTTCAGACAGTAAAAGCACTCCCCAGTTACTTCATCTGAAGTGGAGTGTCATCATTTGACCCGCAAGTACTTGTAGTTGACTGTTGGGACATTCTTTTCTGGGAATAAAGCCCCTGAAAAACTTAACATACTATCAGACATTTCTTTTTCCTACATTTAGAAGATCTTTGATGAATCCTGTAACATACTTGTGAACTTTATACTCAAGCAGAAATAAATGCTGTGTTATTTTGTGAAGCTCTAATTCCTTAACAGAGTGTTTGAAAATATAGGTATATTTGTATATAAGTTTCCAAAATAAAAGCTTAGCTTTTGATGAATATGTATTAAATCCTAAAAATCTATAGTTTAATGCTCACCCTAGGAAAAGAAAATATTTTTCAAGGGAAAATGTTCTTTTCTGTGTTGGAATACAAAGCAGCTGCTTCGGTTCAGACTCTTGTTTCTCCTAATGATTCTGCTTCCTGCCCAGTTTTTACACTTTGCATAAACTTGAGATAGTGACAGCATAGAATTTTTGAACAAGAAGCAAAGCTTGCTGCCTGCAACTATGGACTAAGTTCTATTCAATCCTTGCATTTCCAATTTGCCTTTGAAACTGCTACAGTACATGAGTTTGCTTTTATGAATGAGCCTGATGAGAGAATCTAGCAAAGCTGAGGAACTTTTCAGAGAAGGGTCCTGCTCTTCTGCTGTCTACAGTATGAGATCATACCTGTCAAATACAAACCTGGACAGATTAAATATACTGTAGAGTTGGCAAAGCCTGCTGCAGTTAAGGCAGCTAGAGTCACTTGGTGGCTCCCAATAAATTAATCTGAATTTTGCTATTCTGTGAGATCACAAGTACATACAAGGACTTCACTTCAAACATCTTCTTCCAAGAAAACAAATAAGGGCTTACTGAGCCACTGGAATTTGCGAGTTTGGTTGTTTTGGGTTTTTTTTAAATTTTATTTTTTCAGTTATGCAGATGTCCAGAATAACAAAAAGTTTTCTAGCATAAATTTTGTTCACAGCTAAGAATTTTGGTTTTATTAGATTCAGTGAAAATGACTTTGTTACTGGAAAAAGGCAGACTGAAAACTGGGAAAAATGCTTTCAGCCGTTTTTTAATATTTTAGGTTAGTAACTACTGTTATTGTGTGACAAAGCCTGGAGTTACTTTGCATCTGACAGATTAGGTAAAAATTCATAGAAATAGGAAAACCGTTCCTTCCTTTCTCTGTGTATACTAAATCCTGTAAAACTGAACATAGGATAATCTTACCGATCAATATGAAAAAAGTTACATAGGAATCTTCTTTACTACAGTTAAAGAATTCACTGTCAATACTCAAAGGTGTCACTATCAGCTTTGATTCTGGTGGGTACTTTTCAATAAAATTATAGGAAGAGCTAATGTCTATAATAGCTCTTTTAACACACATGAACAACTCCATATACATACAAACTGGATCCAGACACAGGGGCGAGACAGATGAGATCCAATTTCCACGCGGTCTTGAAATGGAATTTCCTTGTGGTCTAGCCAACACTGCCCTGAAGCTTGTAGGTATATTTTCTGTAATCCAATGCAAACCTATTCCTCATGAATAGAAGTAGCTCCAGCCAATTCTTTCATTCATGTTAACAGCTAAGTATACTTAGAAAAGCATCCTAGAGTCTACTCAAGACTGTACATTGAAAAAAGTACATTAAAAAAAAAATTGTTTCTGTTTTCTTATTGTTCTAGGAAGTGTATCCCTTCCTCTTGATCAATAATCCATAAAATCTTCATTGTCATCTGCCTTTTTAACCTTTTTTTGTTAAAAAAATGAAATCATAAGTTCACTATCACATTAGCAAACACACTTTCTGCTGATTATGCCTGTCATTCTATTTATACTTATGATAAGAACACCAGCAAATTCTCCTATATTTTTTTTACCTATGTAGTCTGCTAAAGTGCAAGTTTGCAAAAATCAGTATAATTTCTGCTAAAGACAGAGGGTGTAAGGAACTCCTAGGCTGAAACTATAGGAACTCTTTATAAGGCAAAATGATATGCAACAACATAAAAAAGCTGCACTGGCTTACCCCAGCTGAGAAGCTGACCTACTGTGTCTTACATACACATAAATATCACATGTAATATGAACAAGAATGGATATTAGGTGTTTCAAGAAGCATCAGTACATGTTTAGAATTGGTTTTGGTAATATGGTTTCATATTTATGTCACTATTTCTTTACAGAATAGTCAGTTCTCTTGGGATGAGTATGCTTTTTTGTAGCTGTTACAAATGATACTCTGAGGCAAATAAGCCTCCACAGCTCCTTCAGTCCTCCAGCTGAACCTGTGGCTCTGACTATAAATAGATTTTAATGCCACATTGCAAACAAAGTGCCACAGTGCAAACAAAGACTGCCCGGCTTTGTTGATCTGGGTGTAGGATGGAGTTTCCATTTACACAATCTGCTCCAGGTAAATTCTGTTTTATGTCAAAATGGAAACTACTCTTCAAGCACAGAGAGCTCAGGAACCCCAGAGAGAAATTCTAGTCTCAAAAGTCAATGAAAACCTCAACTTAATGTCAGCTAAATTCAGTGGGATCAGGATCTTTCCCTCAGAGTGCATTACCTTTGTGATCATTTGGCAGAGAAGAAAGTCAGCTGCATGTCTCTTGGGTGAATAAAATCAAATAATACTAATCAGACTGGAAGTTCTTTTCCTAAGGAGCAGCCTTCCTTATTAGTCTAGAAGGTATTTGTACAGGTAGCTTGTGGCATGTAAATACTTCTCACTAAAAATTTCCATTTCATTAATAACTTTACAGAGTATATGAACAGCATTATTCAATATGACTTTACTAATAATTTCTAAAGTATTACAATAGCAATTATACATGTGTTGCATATGAACCCCTAAAATACAGAGTTCGATTGGCCCTAGCTTTTTTTAAAAGTGATGATAAATGCCTTATAGCAGCCTGAAAGATAACATGAGACAAAAGAATCCGCATATGGAATGACATTTTACCTTTTCAGGATATAGGAATGTTCCGAAGAATCACTTGTTTTTATAAGAAATTCAAGCATTGAATAAGGAAATATAAGTACCATCTGTTCCAGCTTCAACACAAAAGCAATTCCTGTCACATATAATGATACACTGTATTGTGCAAAATGCAGGAAGAAAAGAAACATCAACAAAGGCTTCCTCCTGAACGCTATAGTATATAGCTGAACGCTATATTATAGAGGAGAATATTGCTGGCTGAAGGTAGCTACCCTGTAAAATGCTTGTACCTTAAAAGCTTTTCTCCAGAAAAGCTAACGCTTAACTTTCTTTTAGGCATATTTCCCATACAGGCAAAATTCTACTGAATTAAATGGAAAGTCTGACTAAATGGAAAGTGAGGAGTAGAGCCTAAAACAACTGAAACAAACTTGACAGAGAAATGGTAAACTCATTAGTACCTAATAATGCAGTAGCACTTCAGCCGAACAGTGGATTAGAATGAAAGAAGAGACTTACTGGATATGGAGGTATAAAGGGCAAAAGACTTGAGGCTAGTCATTTCTTTTTGTCTCGTTTCCTCTACGCTGCTGTGAAAGATGTGTTCCCAAGCATAGAGTTTAAGGAGCTTAATGCCTCGAAGCATCTCATTTGTCTTCTTCAGCCTCTCATTGGAGTACTCCTGCAACATTTACATACATATTTACTTAAAGAGTATAATTAAAGCAGCTGTCCCCTAAGCATAAGGATCACACAAAAGAATTATGCAGCCCTTTATAATCAGTCAGGTACACTTTACTGGTTCTGTCCATTTAAATGTTTTGTTACTGTTTTTCACAAAGGTGAGTTTCCCTAGAGCTCAAGTGAACCAATGCAGTTGGTTCGCACTCCTAAATCACATAATTTGTACTGAAAATTTTACTCCTCTGTAAGCCTTCTGATGACTTGCAAGGCAGCCTCTCATGACTTCTACTGCCCAGCACACTGGCTGGATTTTCAGCAGGCACACTGACAACATACAGAGGAGATCAGAACGCACAGACAAGTTACAACTGGGCACACCACTCTCCCAGCCATGTTTCCTAATGTGAAAACATCAATGGCAAGTTTCAAAGCAGCAAGGCCACATTAGCAAGAAGCTGTGATCCTGTAGGGGACCCTGACTCAGCAGGGCTAGCTGGCTCACGCTCAGGCACAGTAATACACTGGTAAAGTTATACTTCCAGTAAACCATCACTGGAACTTATGCCGCTTCCAATTTTCAAGCTAGATCAAGGATCTTTGTACCACACTAGGTTGTGAGACATTTCTAGCACACAATGCACTGCTCCCATCTGCAGGAATTCCTAGGTGATGCTAACTGCCTGTTTGGATGCTATGGGGATGAATGCTGTGTACCTTTCTAGAAGGGTGTACACTGTTGATGTGAAGGCATTACTTTCACACAGAAAGGTGCACAAATAACTCTCATTACCACCCATAACTTGTGGAAGAGATTTCAGGAAGCTGTCTGTGTGTATGGATTCTTTGGAAGTGCAACAGTCACTGAACGTGGGGATAAGGGTCAGAGCAGCTGGGCACGGTAATTCCTATGAACCAAAGTAACTCTCTCTGCAGTGATGCAGGCAATTCAAATTATAGACAAGCCAAGTGAGGGATCGAGGAACAGCTCATGACTGAGCAGACCTCCAAGGTCCCCAGCTGAGAAGCATACCGCGGGAGTTAGGCCTACCTAGAGGTTATTTAAATAAATCACTGTGATAGATTTCCACATCTATGATGTATCTGGGGTCCGAGTTTGGATGCAACATTCCTACTTCCTTTCCCCTTGGACAGTTTGCCCTGCACGATTCATTCCTTTCAGTCAGTGATTGCTTACCATTTACATTTGCAAGTTAGAATGACCTTAAGTTTTTTTGCTTTTAGGGAAACACATACTTGTTGAAAAATATAACTCTCCAAACATACATTTTCACTGCTTATGCTTTCACATTCTTGAACATTACAAAATGTTTGAGAATCAGTTCCTGGTCAATGTCCATGGTTAGCTTTGTAATTCCAAACACAGACCAATGCATAATTGTTATATTTGCATCCATATTTGCATAACCAAAAGTTATATTTACATCACGCATGAGTTTGAAGACACTTACCAATGTGCTTCTCTGGGCCTGTGAAAGTTTTGTTGCTACAAAGTACTGAACAGGTGCAAGGACTATGATTACCGCTGCTCCAATTAAGGCACTGATTCCAAGAAGGTAGTAGAGCAGAAGAATGCCTACAATTATCTGTCGGGAGAAAAGAAAGTGAGGGGAAGGCTTGGGATGGCTTCACTTTGTGTAAGCACCACAATGACTAATCACAGGGTAACTGGACAGCACGTTCAAAACCAACAGCCACTGCAGCTAACCCTACCCCAAATGTCGTACATTCTGCAGCGCTGGCACAGTGGGGTTCGATCAGAGAACCAAATACATCCACCTAGTGTTACTCTCCAGCAGAGTAGATTCTGTGTATTTCCATTTCATGGACACCCCATTATGAACAGTGGAAGGTTGCAAAGATTTGTATATCTTCTATAATGTAACTCTCACAGCTATTTAAAATAACTTTACTTAGAAATAAATACATTCATATGATAAAAAAAGAAACTTTAAATGGAATTTAAAAGTTATTCTAAAATATTTCCAAGTAACACATTGAGATATTCCCTTTACAGTCACTATGAAATATTTTTCCCCATTCGGCAGATGAGATAGCATGCATTTTCTTTGACCTATGATCTTTTTTTACCCTCTAACATTTAAGCATTTTTACACTGGGGAAGAAATTACATCTCCCAGTTCGATCAGAAATCACTAGTCTACTACACATGGGACTTCCACAAAGAAGGAATACTCCTTTGCTTACTACAGAAGCTAGTATGAAATACTATTAAAAAATAAAACTGATCTTGTAAATGTTAACATTACATTATTGCTGTCCGGTACATAAAAAAGGAACATGATAAATCATATCACTAAGAACCTCCGCTTCAAACAAACTCTAACATAAACTTGCAAGGAATTGTTCTAAGGATGCACAGTACCAGACTGGCAATGACTGTTAAAAGAAATTAGAGGAATGGCTTAGGAATAAAAGGTTTTTCTTTCGGTAAGTAAGAATCTAGAGAGCCACAGTTTGGATGGAAAGGGATACTGTAAGCAGCTCAATAAACACAAACAAGATATACAAGATATTAAGTTAATTACCACTATTCTAATGACTGACTGTTGAACAATGTGGAGCACTGACAATTTATATATTTATCAATGTAAGCTGATAAATAAATCCGAAGACATAATGACATAAAGTTAATTTCATACATCATTTCCCTTCATGAAAAAAAAATTGGAAATTTCCTTAAAGCATTATCTATTATTCTTGCTATATTTGCATATCTGCATACTCTCGCAACCTTCACAGAAGCACTATCTTCCATCATTTCAGAGCTCAGTAGTCATAAGCCCATCCATTCCCACACATACTTATGGGAATTGGGTGTTTCCATGAAGAAAAACAAAATTTGTAGTTCCACTCAAAATACAGGAAAGCATCGAACAGTGCACAGTTAAAAGATGTTAAAAAATACAGAGTCAATGTGGATGACTGACCCCCTGCTCTCCCCCACTGCTGGCTGATTGTCAAGGACATTATGGGACCAGCTGGTTCTAGAAACAGAGCCTCTGCTTCTCATATAGACATGGGGAAAGCTATTCTAGCTGCTGGATCCTGAGGGAGTTGCCAGCTCACAGCTGGCTTGTTGTTGGCTTTTTTTTCCCATCCTGGCTATTGAAAGGGTCAGTCTTTGCAATAAAAATTCTGTTTTCAATAGATTAAAAATGATCCCATTTTTATCTTTCTGTTGTGATAAGGACAAACTTTTAACATTTATTCATCATGTGTGGGACAAATATATATATTCTCAATTTAAGTATGGGAATACTTGTATCTGAAAAGTGCTGAAATCTGTAAGCATTATTGCAAGTAATTCTATATTTATCATACCGCATACTACACAGTCAACAATAAACACGTGGATAATAGCTGGAGGACAGTATCTGGCAGATGGGAAGACTCTCATTAATATTTCTGAGAAGGTAACGATCATATTTTTAAAATACTGTCTAATGAAACACACTGCTTCCCTTTCATCAAAATCCCAAAGCTCCTACCTACCAGAGATATATCACGGGCGAGAAACTCACCAATAGCTCTGGTTATTTTGTCTTGATTATTTATTTGAGGTAGTAAATACTTTCAGCCAGAAACTGCTTTGTGGCCAGTTTTGAAAGAGACAAATGTCCTTTCATTACAACTGTAAGCTATCCCTGCCAATGAACCAGAGATATGAGAACACAGGAGTTTTTAATAATCACAATGAAATCAAACAAGGGTATTTATAAAATGGAGATGGGGGGAAAGCCTTTATAGGGCCTCATTTTTCTCCCAGGGTTTGAGCCAAGCCTGCTGAGGGCATCTTTCTATTGATGGGTATCCCCAGGCCTCTTTTCATGGATTTCAATGGCCTTCAAACAGTAACTTAAGGCAATGATAAAGCTCCTATTGACTCCAGTCAGGGCAAAGATGAGGCTCAAATTTTCTAGACTGTATAGAAATCCAAACTTGCTATGAATGACTAGGTCTTTTAAGTCGAGGATTATTACAAAATCCACAGCAGATGTTGAAATGCTGATTGTTAGGTTAAGAGCTACAAAACAATTAAAAACCTGCTTTAAATAATAACAAAGCTGGTTCAACTTTTCATTAGCCATCTCTCAATCATCTAGTAATTGCTTTCACTGCCTCACAAAACAAGGTATTGAATGAGTGTTGTGGAAACATGTCTTGGAGAAACCTTCGTGACTACAGTGACTCATTGATTTGTGCTTTGCAATGCATGCACCACCCACAAAACAGGAGCACGCTTTGACACTGATAGTCCTGGTCTCCTAAGGAGCATTGCAGGGTGAATTCTAATGCAAATGTAATCATATTTTCAGCAGACTGTCAGGAAATACTTTGAGTCTGTGACTTCTGGCACATTAGAGCAAGATGTTGTTGGAGAACATGCAATGAAATCTGCTAAATTCTCATTTGCACTAAAGCGCTCTCTACACTGAGCTGCCAGAGTGGTCTTACAAAAAGTGTACATGAAATTGGTACCTGTTACATAGCCTGTTTTACTAACAGACTTACAATGGAGACTAAGCCTAGGGAATAATTGGACCTTAAACATTACCATTAAAGGGGTGGACTCTTCTTAAGGCCTCATAGCTCTTTAAGTAACATCATTAGCAATATACAATTGCTGACTTCTTACTGCAGGGTACTTCTTGTAAATGGTTAAAAAAATACCTTGATACTCAAACTACTACTAACAAACTGCCAACCTCTAACTGTATTTCATACAATATTTCATATCGGTTTCTTTTCATTACAGTTGTCTTCTCTTTTGCAATTAGAAATCAATATTAGCACATCTTTTTCCCCACCTAAAAATAATCTGGTTCCCATTTTTTGTTTCCCATCACTTCAGGGAAACCATAATCGCTATATTCATCACCCTTTTTTTAATTCTAGAAAGTAAAATGTTGTTAACTGGCTATAGGCCTCTCCAGAGTAGATCAGGAAAACTAGTTTATATCCAATGCAGCTACACTCCTGCACAAGAGAGAGATAAATGCGTTTATATTGTATGAGTGCAGCCACACCGTGACCTGTATAAATATGACTAGGATATATAAGTTCAAATCATACTCAACCATATAAATATAAATCATTTTGGGTCTTAATGTTTTAACAGGTATGGTTATACATCTCAACATAGTGTAAATACAAACCTGAGCCATGAAAACATGGCTAAAAAAGTTAACTGATGTTAGTAATCTGCTGAGTGTTTATATCCTAACGTGCTCACTATCCTGATTTGAGGCTTTACGCAACTCTCATTGGGGTTAGCGAGAGTTTTTACCAAAGATTTCTTCTTCCTCAACACCACAGAGGTACAAGAAAACATATATTAACATACTATGTTTCAAACACATACAGCAAAAGTCAGGGCATTTCAAGAGGACACTACATGGTTTTGGTTTTCCAGAGAACAAATACTCCCCAAAGAATGAGACTACACAACAGGACACAAGATCTGCCAGTTGCAGCCCATATACAGTCTCCTGAAAATTACTTCATTTTTGGGCAAGAGCAGGCAACTCAAAATGCAAAGTTGCTGGGTCAATTACTGGCAGCTTTCTGACTTCCACGCAAGCCAAACCAGCCTCTGTATAATGCTGGAATCAGACCACCTTTGTGACATGAATACAATGGAGTTTTCATCATGTTTTTGAAAAGAAATGATACTTTCAGAAAACGCTGAGTGAATTTAAACTTTTTTGCCTCTTTTCTTTGTATTGGCTTTTAGCATTGACACAGTCTCAACAAAAATACACTGAGTAGTTGGAAGAAAACAGAAAGAATTGCAGAGTACTGTACTAAGATCAGATGAAACTATGCACTTTACTGTCAATTTTCTCAGGAAATTCCTAAATGGAAGTGCAGGAAGTTTCTATGGTTTAAGTACTGGCTCTTCCAAACTAAATAATTTGCATTTTTCCACTGTTTCAGTGAGCCGGCATTTTGAAAATGATCCAAGGTTGTACTGAGATTGCTCTGATCTTCTACTATTCTGTGTCCGCTCTGTCCTCTTACCAGCATAAACTTAAATTAATCACATGGCCATCCAAGGCTGACCCCTTCACAGAGTCAGAGGAATACTAGCTCACTGAAAAAAATCCTAGTTTTAATCAGTTTTTCAGTAGCTCATGTGACCAATCTATAAAGCTGGAACAATGAAGGAGGTAAAAATACCATGTTTCCACGTTGGACACTGCATAAAAATTCCTGCTTCAGTAAGAGAACAGGCTTAGTTTAATTTAAATCAATCCTGAAAGGATCTTCTAAGATGGGACTCTGCTTTCCTTATCTTAAAGCCTTGATAAGACACAGTTGTACTTCCTTGGGCATTACACAGCCTACAGGACGTGGAACCAGGAGTCACTGATGATTGAGCGTGACTTGGAACAGTGATCTGCCCCATGTCATGCACGTGGGAAAGGAGATTGAAGGGATGAGAGTGGTATTTAGAGACAGGAGGACAAAGACACCAGAGAGGATGAAGTAGCAAAACTATTTCAAATAACAAATGAATCTATGGAATTTTTCACGCTAGAATTTGTCATCCATGAGGCAGCGGTAGTTTTAAGGGATGTCCAGAGGTTCATCTCTAAGCGATCATATTTTTGAATAAACTGCTGCTTCTCTTGCTTCTGTTGGGATTCAGAAGACAAATGATTGCAATACATGACTCCACTGATACAATAAATGAATGCAATAGAATAACATAATCTGCTGTACCCTATAAATGTTTGTTACAAATGCAATCCTAAATACATAGAGTCCTGTCACAGATGTGAAATACATTACCTACAATGTTTCTAGATATTAATAGCTTTCTTTAACTTTACTTCTTTAACTTCTTTAATGTCTCTACTTTCATGAAATTCATAGGCAATCATCAATCACTACAGCAGATGCCACTTTAATAACAAAAGCATGTTCAATCTCCTTACCTGTACTGGCATAGCCCAAAGGTTAGGGCAGAGGAAAAAGAACCACATCAGCTGATTTGTGTCTATGGCAACCAGGTTACAGATCTGCCCTGCAGTCATCTCCCCCATAGACATATTAGAGGTTGAAAGCTGCATAATTTTATTGTATATTTTTGTCTGGAAGAGAGATCAAAATACGTTAGCATATAGAAATAAAATAAGTTTTCTAGCTCCATCTAAAACACAGGCATAGTCCTGCATGCTGAGGGAAACCAACACTCCCAGTAACTTGAATTAAGAGTTTAAAGTTTAGTCTTCTGTGTTATGAAAAATTTTAAGGTACTGTCTAACTGTTCAGCCACAAAAAGCACAGTGTAATTAGGTACATAATGGTTGCCTTAGAACCTCAGAACCATGTTGCTGGCTGAGAACATTGCTATGTTTTGGCTGGAGTGCTCAGTCCCATTACAAAGTTTAATTCACAGACAAGTAATATAACAGGTCCAATTCTGTGCTGAATTAAGTAGTTGCCTTAGTACCAAACCAGGCACCATGTAGAAAAATAATCTAATACACAATAGTAAAAGTGTGCTTTTACCAGCTGGTGTGGTAAAAGGCTACACAGTGATACTTTGCAGTCATAAGACTTAGTTGACAGGAAGCTCCCTGATTCAGTAAGTGCTTTCAGATCAAGTGCCAACTGTCCACTGTGAAGCATAATGTCATACAGGGCATATTGAACAGGTGCAGGTTTACATAAGGGAAAAAAAGAGAGAAAAGGTTTAAAGAAAATTGAAAAATTATCAGAAAAAAAAGAGTGTAAAAATACTGGCACAGAGACCGCCATTAACACTAATTCTGCTGCTTAGAGAGATGGGTAGAAATTTTCCAATTTGAATAGTCTGACTGCTGGCATTATCTGGACCTCTGTGTAATATCCAGTGCAGAGAATTCAAGCTTTTCTTAAACAAAATTAATGTAGAGCTATTTTACAACAATTTCCCTTTTACACTGCTGTGGTCCATGTATTTTTCAGTTAGTTGCAGCTCTTCTGCTTGATACAAGACATGCAATTTTTTATATATATTTTGGGTCAATTTTTTATTTCTTTTGGAAGTTTCCACTTCACTCTAATAAGGGAAAAACAATGGATGGAATACAGAAGTCTGGCAGCTGACAAGTGCTTCCAAGTGTAAGATCAAAAGAGGATTAAACAATTACGTTGCCATTGAAAGCATCCATCTATCACACAAAGTCTCACAGGATCTATGTCGTTCAGTGGATAAATAGCGTAACTTATAAGGCTGTCTTTCAAGCTGCCAGAGAGTAGGTTTCAGCCAGTGCACTTGGCAATATCGCATTGTAATCTTATACCCAATTCTCTCATTCCCAGGCACAGATCTTTGTATACTACATAGAACTTTGATCTGCTGTTCACGGTTATACAATGATTATGGACTCAATTTTACCAAACTTATGTTCAGTAATTACAGACTCCTCAAGGCCTGGTAGATTTTTGTGGCACAATCCATGGAATAAGACACTACTCCATGCATTGGCAATACAACCTATCCTTTTGTCAAAAGCAAACTTACAGGATGTTTTAAAGCTGTATTATTTGCATGGAACATTACAAAAACGTGCCTTTGAGATGGAAGAGGTGTAGTTCACAACCTAAATTCTTTCAAAGGTTTCATTCAGTTCTACTGTCACTAAATTTATACTCAAAGGTAAGAAGAAATACAGCATTAGATATTATAAATAAATGTTTATATAAAATCATCAAATAAGATGCAGAGGAAAGACAATACAGGTCTAAGTTAACACAATTTTTAATGGCAATGGTTAGATTCCATACATTCCAGGACAAGCGTTTCAGAATTGAATTACTATAATTACTATAATTATAATTTGTATTTATAAATACAAATACGGTTGTATGAAAATAGGTTAATTAATAATATATTGGCTACCTGTATTGCGCCTCTCAAGTTGATTCCCGTTTCAATAGCAACATAATATGATGCTTGGAGAAATGTCCTTTGCAATAAAAGGGCAAAAAATAAGAGTACAGCCAAAACGTAAGCATTGGACAGGAACTCTTGAGATGAAATAAAGAAAACACCAAGAATTTTAGTCTATAAAAAAAAGAAAGTTAGAAATTAGATGCAATGGTAATTTAATTACTAGTTTTGCATAATTAATATGCACAGATAATGAGTTTATTACTTTGAAAATGCTCCCAACCTTATCTGAAACCTCACAGTTTATCAGTTCAAGGGAACAGGCATATAATGTCCCAACTCAGCAAGCTTTATTTAAATGCAGAATAACATTTATAGGATTTCTGATACCCTTCCAAAACTCTAGGACAATTTGAGTAACTCCATATGGTCCTTTGCTAAAAGATGCACATTGCCCATTGTCAAAATGGATTAGTTAACATTCTTTTAGAGAATTTAGTCTCCTTATTTTAGCCCCACAGGTTACTGAGCACTAAAATGACCTTCACAACTTGCTGAAAACACATCCCTCCAGCTCTTAGAACTATGCACATTATCTTGCTTTGCAGCATCCAACAGGTTTGTTCAGCATTTTTATTTATGGTCATTACCTCCTAGCAAGTTCCTGAGGTCACCAAACTGCATTTTGAAGCATGTCTATAGTTTACTGAGAAAGCAGTGCATTTATACTCTAGATTATATTTAAGAAGCAGACACCTGTGATGCCACAGCTAGTTGAGAGGGTGGCTCGCCTTGGGAAACCTTCCGAAACTAAGACGTCCCTGCCTTCCTCTTTCTCCCCTAGGCTCCTTCTCAGTTTTGATTGCTGATTTATGCTGCCATTAAAGGCAAAATTAGGAAGAGGCCTACTTCTATTCCCTCCCAGAGGGCTTCATTTATACTCCAGCTGTATTCCTTGCTCAGCATGTTTCTTCTTGCCCACATAGTTTCTTTGCTGATAACATTTTCATGACTACTGTATCACTTAAACTATATTTCACAAACTCTCCTGTCCATACATTTTATTAGATCTGATCTGCACCTTGCATGTCCCACATGACAAGTTAATACCAGAGGCTAAACTTAAAGCCTCTTTTAAAGACTTTAAGTTTTTGAAGCTGTGCTTTTGTAAGATGAGGCTGAGCCAGCTGAAAGAGGACTGGACTTCTCCCTACACCTAATTGCACCTGGGTCGCTCCGAGCGGCATCCTCCCGTTGCTTACTGTGCACTAGTTTGGGAGCTTATTGGATCACTTCCTGAGCCAACTTGAATCACTGGCAGAAGAAAATCAGCCCAGGAAAAATTTTTTGCTACTTTTCTTTCACTTTAATGGCTGAATCAGACCACAAAATTGTCCAGTCAGTCCCAGAGATGGAGCAAAGGAGGGAACAGGAGCAGGGGTGACAAGGAATGTGAAAGGAGGAAGAGCAAGTCCTTCCAGCAGTGGTAACTCAACAGGTCACTTCATCTTCTTGAGGAACCATAGCCTCAGGGTAATTTTTCCATCTCTTTTTACTCCATTTTTGACATTCATGATTGCTCCTGCCATTGCTGTAGTAAGCACACTATCTATCCCCTTGACATCAGTAAGGTAATGCATAGGCTTAAAAGCAGAGAAATGTATGCCTACCTTTGTAAACAAGACAATGAGTAAAACAGTTTTTGAAAGGATTAATTGTTTTACTCCATGAAAAGAGTGCATGCTTACAAGAATACATCCAGTACAAGTTTCCTGACCCACTGCCTCCCGCCTCACAGAACAATATTCCTTCTCTTGAGAGCAAACCGGTCTGATCTGTCCACGCAACAGTTTAACCATCTGTTGAGCAGCCTGAGAGGTCATTCATCAGCACCAGAGCCATCCTCCGTAAATATCTGATCACTTCCAAACAAATTGTGATTGATTCTTCTTCAAACATTGGCCAAACTAAGCCATCAAAGGACTTTAGTCTGCTACACAACACAGATGGACTTGTGTGGATTTCTTAGGTTTACTCCCTTTTCCCACTTATGTGGCATTTTTTACAAGCTACTGGCTGGACACAAAGAAAAGCAAATAATTATGATTCCATTCCTGTAAATCTTTGTTCATGCAAATGTACCTTATTTCCATAAGGAGGCATCTTGACAGTCATATACTACTTTTATTAAGTGTACAGAGCGAGCACTTAGAAGAACATGGAAAATTTCCAATGACACTCAACAGTGCCGAGTTTCATGCTTTGAAAACAGGAAATAAAAACCTATTTCATTTAGTAATTTGTTTCCTGCTCTCAAAGGTAAATTGTTAGCCAATAATATTTTCCAATTCAGCTACATACTTTGACTTCAATCGGATTTGGTGCATATAAACATTTCTGCAGTCTGTAGGGCCACTGAATTAAATAAGGAAGTAGCCCTCAGAGAAAGTATTCAAGCGTATGGACTCTTCAAAGTCAAATCACTAGAACACAAGCAATTGCTGGGCATACACTGGAACAGGCTGCTCAGAGAGGTGGTGGAGTCTACGTCTCTGGAGATGTTCAAAACCCACCTGGACACATTCCTGTGCAACCTGCTCTGGCAGGGGGGTTGGACTAGATGATCTCCAGAGGTCCCTTCCAACCCCATATCATTCTGTGATTCTGTGATACTTGTTTCTTTAAATCTGTATCAAGTGCTAAACTCTGAACAGTTATAGTATACGACAGTAATTATGTTCAGATAAAGAGACATTTAACCACAGTTTTACTTATTTGTACATTAGAAGGATTAAGACCTAAATTATTACTTATGCCATGGTCATTCAAATAGGCTACCAGCAGCATTATGTACCATAGACAAAAGTCTATGGTACAGTAAAAGTCAGTCTCTCTTCCAGATTATTTACAGTCTTACAAGATCAGCTTTTCCAATCAGGTTAACTTGCCTTTGACCTTTACAAGCTGTAACTCTGGTCATAAATTTATTCTTGCTGTAAATCTGAAGAATAAGAAGGAAGACTGAAGGCTCTATGTTTAAGCCTGGAAGCTTTAGAAAACATACAACAGATATGAAAAGAGTAATTCACAAATTGGTTGATTCCACGGCCAATTAGATGCATCCAATTTATCTTTCAGATAATATTTATTATTAATTTATTTAAAATAAAATTATTAATAATCTTTAATATTTATGCTCATGAGCATAAAGCATTAGGCACATGTAAGGTGGAAGAACTGCCCCTGGTGCTTATCTGTATGTGTTTAAGAGCCACCTGTTATTTCCTGTGCAGTGTATATATACTCAAATACAAAATGGAATGCAAAACAGTATAACTGCAAAATTTGGTGTTGCTTTTTTTTTTTTTTTTTTTTAACATTTCTGGGAAACCCAGGATCATTTACATTTGTGATGTTTTCATCTCAGACATATCTTGTTGACTTGCAACAGCACGAATCTTTCCTTTCGGTTACCCTTTCTCAGGTCAGCTATTATTCTAGCAGTTCTTCATTAGATTTCTTTTTATTTCAATACAGGGTGATCCAGGAAAACGTGGCACCTCTATAACACATTAAAATCTGAAAAAAGCTTCTTACGAAGGCAAAGGTAGAACAACATACAAGTCTTCAAAACTGGGAGGCCGCAATTATCAGAGATAATAACATGACAGCAAATAGAAAGGCTAAAGCACTATCACAATCATGAACCAAGAAGGTTACAGACTACGCTGTATCATATCAAAGGCAGTAGCAGACACAGCACAATTTCAGTGCTGTCCTAAAATGCATCTGGCTAGCACTGCTAATTACTGCAGCTAATACCATTTTTTACTGTATGCAAAAGAACACCATTTTTTACGTAATCATGTTTTGACAAATCATACTTTTCCAGCAATGAGATTTTGGTGCAGTGTTGATTCACATCGAATCATTATATAATAAACAAGGAGGAAAAGTGAGATGAATACTCTCCTTATTTTTTCTAGTACTCACTTGAAAGAAAAGGAGGAGTAACATATATAGATAAACATCACACACATTTGGTGAAAGTACCAAGATATTTGCCAAGTCTCAGATGCATGATCAGGCCATTGTGGTTTACAAAGTAACTGAGCATCTGTGTGTTTAAACTACAATAGTTGTCTAAGTGCACTTGTCCATCTGCAGGAAATGCAAGGGAAAAAATTGAACATCTACTGAACCTTTGCATATAAGACAAATAACCTTGTCTGAGAAGTTGATGGAACTAATTAGATGTTTTATTTTCAGAAATAGCTTTAGGGTTATTCAGTGTCCCACCTTCCCAACAACCTCAGGACAGTATCACTTTTTAAAAGTGCCAGTAGGTTTTAACCAGTAAAAGGCTGAGTAAAAGGCCAATATTTAAATAGTTAAAGACCCTACACTCACAGAGTCTTAAATCTCAATACCGGCCTACACTGGGTACTATGACTTGTAGAACTTTTAAAATAATGAGTTTGTAGTTTTGCTATATCATTTGAATGTGTTATGTCAGCAGATTTTCCTAAATAACGAAACCGCTAATCCTAACTTTGCAATGTGGAAGATACTACCAGCAAAATATAAAGGTTATCGTTTTGTCAGTCTCTTCTTCTGTGTGAAATGATTAACACTCAGAGAAATTCATGTCATAAGAATGTTCTGGGGTGGCCATAAATATTTATACCAGAGTTATAAATAAACATGAAGAGCGTGACAGAATTTAAGACGCTGTCACGGTCTAACTGCAGCACTAACTAAAGCAGTTAATACTGCCCGTGACACCACGTGATCTCAGATCTCCAGCTCCACAGCAGTTTATATCTGTCACAAAGGGCCTGAAGAACATAGAAAATATTATGTCTTAGGACTTACCTCTTTGCCTTCAGTTTCACAAACAGAATTTCTGTTTGAAAGATACAGTTGAGTCATTACAACATCTGAATCTAAACTGCTTGAAATGAAGAAATGTCACTTCAAGGGATGGGCAAAAGACACTCCCTGCTGGACTCACAGCTTACTTTGCTTGTCCGATTCTGTCTCACTGTATAGCAATTCTTTCCAATGCCCTCAAACTCAGCACCACATCGGACATAAACCATGTTTTACCTCAATTTATTTTTGCATTCATAAGACAGTGTTTTAGAAGGCTTGTTTCTCACACTATTGCTTGCTCCTGAGAGCTACATAAAGGCAAGGTTCTCTTTTTTGACTCATTACAAGTAAAGGTGTAACATTCCTAGTAGAGCTGGTCTATTTTTTTGCCCCGGAGTAGACCCAGTAGTCTAGGTACGTGCATACATGTGGGAGTTTTCCTGAACACCCCATTGTGTTTACAGACAGTTTGAATCAAAAGCTTCCATACATCTTAGAAAGTTATTTCATCTAATCCAGCAAAAGCAAATTTAAAATGTAAAGGTAATTAGCCTCTTAACAGAAAAACAACGCGTATAAACCAGGTCAAAACAGAAGGAAAAGCCTCTTGGAGACCTTTTTGCAAAGGTAAAATACATCCTTAACTGTCACTCATGGACCATCACCATCAGTGAATATTGCTGTTAGGTGAACCCCAGACAGTGTAAATGACAACAACGAGGAGGCTACTGCTTAGCTAGGGACACTGAGGATGTCAAGGCTGGATGAGGCTCTGTTAAGGGCCTATCTGGACCAGACCTGAGCTTTTTCACAAAGAAACTTTAGCTGATGCTTTAATAGAAAAATTAAATTAAATAATCCATAAATTGTGATTTGTTAATAATTCAACTGAAACAGCGTTCCAAACAAATTACCAAGAAGCTGAGCTCAAAAGCTTTCACAGTACTTCACTGCAACATAGTCCTATAGTCTTAATTTTTTCATTTCCTGCCTTAATTCATTTCCATTGAATCTACTTGCTATATTAAAGTTTCCAAATGTTAGGATAAGGATTGCAAAATGGATAAACAATTAATTTTAGCCTGAGGCTTTTGTTCAATTTTCTGCAATGCATCTGATGTATTTCAATATTTACAGTGGATCTAATCCAAAGTGTACTTGAGTGAATGGGTATATTTCCATTAGTGTCAACAGACTTTGGAAATAAAGTCTTATATCAAACAGCATGTGAGCTGCAGAAATAAACTGATCTTTGTCATAGAAATCCAGCCTGAGTGACCTCACCTTATAATGAGAAAATGCTTCTTGAGTCAATTTTTTTTTCCTAGTTAATCAAGAAGTATGCCTATATGCCTATTTCTTCTTGGGAACGCTCATTTAAGTAGAATCCTTTAAAAATATGTTTCAGTTAATGTTTCAAAACCAACCTCTCCAAAGACACTAGTGGAAATTCTTTCTTTGTCACAGTTAAATTACTTGGCATTTTATTGTGATGACAAAAGCCTGCTTTAATCCTCTTAGACATCACTCATTTTTGGAAATGAAAAGCAAACCCTATTAAAAATATACTTTTTCCTTTCTGAAAACCACTCAGTCACGTACTTGATTCAATCGCTACTCAAGACCTAAAGTTTTTACAATGCTAGTGAGATTCTGGATATGCTTCACCGTTACCTTGAATGAGGTTATTTTCCAGAATGCAAGCCTGACTAGATGCGGGGGTAATTTATTTTGCTCCCCATCAAGGTATAAAAATGGACAATAGGCAGTACATATATACTGTCATTTCTAGCATTCACAAATACATTGCAGAGATACTTCCTTTATTGAGGCCAAATAATACATAGTCATAACATTACTTTTTTGACTTCTCTATTTTTATGACATTTTGACAGTACCTGTGGGCGGATGGTGTTATTTCCTTTTCCAACATTGTGCACAATCCCAGAGATGCAGAGTGGCCCAGCAAATCCAAGCAAGTCAGCCAGAATACGGAATGTGCTACTGAGAAGTAAGGGTCTTCCAAAAGCACAGCAGAGAGCACGCCAAATTGATCTGGATCCTTGTGGAGACGACGACCTTTTGTTCTGCTCACAATTAAAAAAATAAGTAAGGATTATGTTATATATTAACCTCAGATCTGATAGATCACTGATATTTTGATCTCTGCTTTAATTAATTGACAACCAGTTGCAATCATAGAATCACAGAATTGTCTAGGTTGGAAGGGACCTTTAAGATCCTCTAGTCCAACCATTAACCTAACTCTGACAGAAACAAAAAACCACATCTCTAAACTATGTCACTAAGCACTATGTCAACCCGTCTTTTGAACACCTCCAGGGATGGTACCTCAACCACCCCCCTGGGCAGCCCATTCCAATGCTTCATAACCCTTTCAGTATAAAATTTTTTCCTAATATCCAATCTGAACCTCCCCTGGTGCAGCTTGAGACCATTTCCTCTAGTTCTATTGCCTGTAACTTGGGAGAAGAGACCGGCCCCCGCCTCTCTACAACCTCCTTTCAGGTAGTTGTAGAGAGCGATAAGGTCTCCCCTCAGTCTCCTCTTCCCCAGA
>JAOXNO010000041.1:53296235-53309968 GCA_028565335.1 Limnodromus scolopaceus | reverse complement strand
GGGCACACTGCTGGCTCATGTTCAGCCGACAGTCGACCAACACCCCCAGGTCCTTTTCTGCCAGGCAGCTCTCCAGCTCTCCAGCCACTCTTCCCCAAGCCTGTAGTGCTGCCTGGGGTTGTTGTGACCCAAGTGCAGGACCTGGCACTTGGCCTTGTTGAACCTCATCCCATTGGCCTCAGCCCATCGATCCAGCCTGTCCAGATCTCTCTGCAAAGCCCTTCTACCCTCCAGCAGGTCAACACTCCCACCCAGCTTGGTGTCGCCTGCAAAATTACTGAGGGTGCACTCAATCCCTCATCGAGATCATTGATGAAGATGTTAAAGAGAACCAAGCCCTGAGGGACACCACACGTGACTGGCTGCCAACTGGATTTAACTCCATTCACCACCACGCTCTGGGCCCGGAAGTCTTTGAGCTACATTTCTGGTTTCATTTGGTTTTACACAGTCAGAAAAAAGCATTAATTGGTCCTCTCTTTCACTTCACAAAAATAACCATGATTTCTTTCCTACACTTAGCGAGGATCAAGTAAGCGTGTTGGTTTGTGGCTTGCTGAGAGAGAAAGAAAAAAGGAGGGAGGGAACTGACAGGTTTTGTTTTGCTGCAAACATAGAGACTGGAAACCTACAATCTTTTTAGACAGAATGCAAAAGACTTCTCTCAAAATCCTGAGTGCTCTCAGTCAGGGTGTTAGAATTTGAGCTGAGGTAGCTTCACCCCTGAATTCTCCTGCAGAGAAACTGTAACCAAAATACCATGGAAAAAATAGTCCTGCAAGGCCTCATTAATGTTGACTCTGTAATTGAATGATTCCAGGGTCTTATCAGGAAGAACAATAATGGTGTGCAGTGAATACAGTCCGCAATTACTTTCCACGTCAAAACAGAAGCCATATGGATTTTACACGCATTTAACCAGCAGTGTATTTGACACACATGTTTAGGTAGATAAATTCCATTATTTGTATGAGGTACAACCGAGTATGTGATCTCTTTGTATATGGAAAGCTATGCTAATGGATACTTAAATTGCATCATGTCTGTTTATGTAATTTTTATGTTATGCTTTACCATAAAAAGTAATGAAAAACACAAGCATTGAGTAAGCAGATGGACATAATTCCATGCTTTGCATACCTTCTGTGCTTCAAAGGCCTCATTAAGACGAATGTAATTGGTCAGAGCCCTCATAGCAATGGGAAGCTTTCCTATGGTTTTCAAGTCTATTGGTTTTTTATGGGCTGTCTTGATGAACGTATTCATCCACCAGTACGTTCCTTTGGATAACAGATTCACAAATGGCTGTAAGAATCGAACGCCAAGGTCCTGGAGATCCTCAGGAGGTTTAACTTCTTTAGGAGTTTTGAAGAAAACATACCTCTGAAATTCAGAAAAATAACAAAAGAATCACATTAAAGCCATAGAAAATAAAAGTTCACAAAGAACAGATATGAGACCAAGGACAGTGCAGATAGTCAGTGAAACAGTCTTGGTTTCTCAGAAGTACTAAAGGAACTTAGGCATTCAAACTCAACCAATACAGCAATCCAGTTTCCTCAGGTACTGAGGAAAATCAGAAGCATCCAGTCTAGAAATAAATCATCCTAATCATTAACTATTGCTTTGTTTATTGGGTAAAAATTTGCATACTTGTAGAAGAAAAACCCACTCCACCTTACATTTCAAATAGTACAGTCCCAGCCTCTCCCTCTGAGTTCCAGACAGCACGACATGGGACATACTAGCTTGGGCACAGTCCTGCGGCTATCACAGCGATTCATCTTCCATCCCGTGCCGCCTCACATTTAGTTAGCTCATAACATGGAGCTACCTGTGCTCTCTTGAACAAGTCTGGGAAACTGCTGAACTAGAGAGCCCATATGGCACCAACAAATGTTTTCATTGGCATAAATGCTGAAAGAGCAAGGGTAAATTGATGATGATTTCCTGTTGCCAAGATAAAACTTTTTCAGACGTCGCTCATATTTGGGATTGAAAAGCCAAGCCTCTTAAAAATAGACATTTCTTTTCTGAAAAGTACTCAATCACATATTTCATACAATCTCTACTTATAACTGTACCTAAATCCTAATAATCTTAGTAGGATCTCTGGATATACTTCACTGTTGTCTTTTCTCCAACCACAGTTGGAGAAATAATTCACACATCCTAGAAAAAACGGTGGTGGGGTTGGGAAAGGCCATCTAGAGAAACAGTGGGAGCAGCAGAAGGAAGGGAGAAGGTATAGTTGGGATTAAAGTCAAACAAGTCAATCTTCTTTCTTCTGGGAGAAGACGAGGGAAGGCAGGAGGAAAAAACCAAAAAAGTGAGGCCAACGTCTGCTGTTTCTGCTAGCATAGAGGCCTCACACCTTATTTTCTTTTTCTCCCCACTTCCTCCCCCTTAGCAGTGGCCAACTCCCCACGCATCCCAATCCCTTCCTTCAGCAGCTGCAGCGACAAGCCTGGCTCTCCAAAGCCTGCCACAGACACAAAAGGCAATAAGAAAAATCCATACAGCTGCCTAGTTCATTCTGTACATCAATGACATCCTTTACTAATTAAAATCAAACAAAAACAACACAAACAAGATTACAATAGGCAATGACCACTTTTATTCTTCTTTGTGACATATAACTCCACAGGGACTAAATCTTATTTAATGATGCAGTTCTATTATGAGAAAGTTTATGAGCAAATCTCTCTAATATCACATTTTAATTTCAGTTTTCCCACAAGTGAATCCACTGTTTTTCATTTGTGGTATAAATACTGCATGTTGAGCACTGAGGTTTTTATTACTCTTTCTTTCAAAAATGTTACTGAAAAAGCTGCTTTTAGGCATTCTTTTGTCCTAAGTTATCAAATAAATATACATACATACAAAATCGCCCAAGAAAAAAAAAACAAACAAATACGTGACAGACACAATTCACATTGCTGAATGAATTACTGGAAAGAGTTCGCAGACAAATGTAAAGGAAGCAGCAAGAAAATTTACATGGAAAAGTTTCTTTCCCTCCTGAGGCTAAGTTTAATTTGTGCACAGAGTTTAGTGAGGGACAGGTAAAGGGAAGAACTTTGGCATTTATCTATCCAGCAGTCTCCAAAGACATCTCTCAGTTTGCATCGTGACTGCAGACACCACAAAGGAGAAAAAAAAAAAAAATATATATATATAGCTGGGAGACTAGACAGCAACCCCAGTAAATCACTTACTGTGATTGTCTTCTGGAAAATGAGAGATGTTATTTGTGCGTCTAAGATATTCTCTGACAGACCAGACAATTCCTTTCACCCAGTCTTTCCTCGCATCAGAAATACTCGTTTCTGAATCATAACAGAGATTTTTTAAACACACTTGAACAGATGAAATTTATCTTAATTTAACTACAATGGAGTCTGGCATTTTTTAAAATTATGGATATATCTGGCCTAATAAAATTGGATTAACTTTTGATTCTCAAATCTATTTCTATTTCTAACTGGATTTTTCTCTCTCCTTTAGAAATACATTTCACACTAAGTACCCAGAAAGGAGAATAAGGAAAAAAGCATAACCAACAACAAAAAACACAGAAGGAGACTTTTATGGTACTAACTTACCCTCACCCTGATGACATTGATTTCCACAGCTAGTAGCATTCCATATAGAACAACTAGGAGTCCTGTGAGGCAAAACCGAAGCTGAGAAAATCCAACCCCGTTATCACAGAACTTTACAAATTTGATGGTTTTAGTTATGAAAGCTAAAGTCCAGTAGAACAGCAATGCTGTAGGGAAAAATAAAGTTAATCAGCTCCACAGTTGCAAAAACATACAATAGCAGCACTAAATATTCACTCAGAAAAAACACAACAATAATATTTAAAACCAGAGAGTAGCTTTTCTCATGTCAAAGTAGAAGATTAATTCAATTCCACAAATAATGAAAATATTAAGACAACATTAGTTCCAAATTCCTTTCCAATTAGATTTGGTGAAATTGGAAAGTTTCACAAAGTGAAGTCTGCTGAAGGAAATTTCCATCTGTTGTAAACATGAGTCTGCATTATGAGTTCAAGGGAGGGAGTTGCCCCACAAGTGAAGATGGCTGTGAATGACGCTCTTCCAATTTGCTTAATGCTACAAGACTGCTATGAATTTGGCTTGAAGGAAAATTGAACTCATTACCCCTGCAGATCTCTGGGATGTATGCAGGAACAAGTATTAAAATATTTTCTCCAAATTGCTACTGCTCTATTATTCAATGCAACTTCCATATACGTGATTTATAATGCAGATACACAAGCACATCAAGGAAGGATGTTCTGGCATTTGTGGAACCCAACTTTAACTTTTTAGAGTTCTACTGGACTTATTGTCTAAAAGTGTTACTGTCAGTTACAGATAAATAATCCCTGCAGTAAGCACTGGTGATTTGAAAAGACACTCCATAGCACTCACCACACCACACCAGCTCCTGTTCCCCATTCTTAAGGAAATACACCTTCCAGGGTTATGTTCTTTTACATAAATCTTTCACTGTTGCTGCCATGATGGAACAGCTGGAATGCGCTCTAACTGCCAAGAAAAATGTGCCTTGCTGCAACACCAGAGAGTATTCAACCAAGACATTAGCAACTGCAACTTACAAATATGGATAATCATCAGGAACTTGCATAAATTTCAAAGAATTTGTGGGGTTCCAGCTACCTTGAGGCACTCTAGAAAGCCCTGTGGAGATCTGCTGTGCGGCTACCCTTTCCAAGAAAAACTAAATTCAACATGGTGAGCCCATAAAGGATTTGGGGCTGCCATTCCTGCTTCTGTGGAAATCCATTTTAAAACCGTCATTTAAATGAGAGTAAATGGAACTGGACAGGAATACTGGGCACTAGGACATTTGCCAAGAGAGTCTATCGTCCTCTAAAATGTATAGACCAGTTTGTAGGAAGAAAGCACTAAGATATCGAGTATTCCAGCACTGTGTTTTAGTGGCTGATGCAGTTGCAGAGAGGATTTAAAAGACATACTTACAGAATCCCTCTTATAAATTTATAGCATTCTTATGTGAGACTTACTACCACTTTCCCAATTTATACTGCAACAAATCTAATCTCATTCTGCTTCAAACTGTTTCCTACCTTTAAGGCACTATTCCTTCCTATTTGTGATATGTCTGGCTCTATAATCTCACTTAATCCAACAACGCATTCCACATTGTTCTACTCTTAACCACCTTTATCTGTTAATCCTTGTGTTTTGTCTCATTCATTTTACAGCAGGCTGAGAACACATCCTTCTCAGAGTAAAGAGGACTTACACAAACATAGCACACTGAAAACCTGCACCAGCAGAGGACACCTGAAGAAACAACCAGCCCAACTGGCATCTGTGCAGAGCTCTTGGAAGAAGAAATAAGAACTAGCAGAGCTGTTCTCCTATATAGGATTTAAATAAGGGTTTATATGACCTTTTTTTAATTATTATTTTATGAGGACATTCATTTACCTTTTATCTAAGAAGCGTTAGAAAGTGCCAAATGCAACATTCTCAGGTGATAACTGACCTCCCACTGTCATACCTCCTAGAAGCATTTGAATTTATTCAGTTTTCATTTTTGACTACAAGTGTATATAATCTAATCTGGCAAACGTTCACAGCTCCCTCAAGATAAGGCTCTCTGGAAAAAATAGTTATGGCTCTTTCTTTTAAGCTGTGTTTTTATCATCTGGCTGGTGAGGGCATATTGGCTGAGAGTTTCTAGAAATTATCACCAAGAACTTCCACTGGCCTGAACTGTAGTGATCAGACCACAGAGGCATGCTTTCATTTCCTCGATTGCTGTAGATCCATTCTAGATGCCTGCAGCCTGAAAGACCTCACTTTCTTTTGGGCCGTGTAAGCTACCTCAACCCACAACACCAGGGTATAGATTCTCGCCCGGGGCCAGACAGCTGAAAATAAAGCAATGTGGAACTCAAACTGTTCTACATCTTTATTGGATTAAGCCCAATATCTGAACCTGTGTCTGTTTGGAGAAAAATTCTGTGTACTAAGCAATAAGCATTATATTTATACAATAACAGGAAGTTCCATTTGAAGGAATAAACTAATTCCAAGGGAATTATCTACAATGTCAAGGAGCAAGAAATTTAAATCAGAAAACTAGATTACTGTCAAGAATGGTAAGGCGTAAGGCAGTCCTATAACTATGATTGGATTAAAAAAAAACAACACAAAACCAACATTTTTCTTAAATCAAAAAATTCATGTGTTTCCATACTACTTTCCCTTTCAGACTAATAACTCAAAGTCCTATTGTTATTTCATAATTTTCACCTGCTGTTTAATTTCTGAGGTTTATTTATCTATCAAGCAAATAAATACTAACTTAAAAAGCAGTGCAATTCAGATGCTACCATTCCATTATATATTTTTAATGTTGAGAAAGCTAGCAGATTTTCCAATTCAGTATGAAAACCATTCTAAAATGTTTCCTGCTAAACCTTACAACTGTTAGGCATCCATTCTACAACACTGAATTGCACCAAAATTAGCATTACTACAAGAGTGTCCTGGTAAAAAGGACTGGAAAAGCTATGTTTATTGAAATATAATTAAAGGCCAAAATCATACAGAGAAAAAGAGATTCAGACAAAATCAAAGTGTTCCAATATTTTGGACGCTCAGCTGGGATCCTGAACTCAGTCATTAGCTTCAGACAATAAATATTCCAAACCTTGGCAACTTCTTTTGATAAGAGATAATAAGAACAACTATTTCAAAATGGTCCACAGCCTGGGCATAAAGCAGAAAGACAGGATCAGTAGAGGAACCTTGAGTCGTTGTCCCTCCCAAGGGAACGTGCTAATCCCCAGGCCTGTTATGGTATCTGCCTCTTGCTTCTTTATGAAGAACTACGAACGGACTTTGTTCCTTTAAGGAAGAGTGAAAAGGATTGCAAAAAAAGAAAATATCTCAAAGTTTTACAGGATTGGAAAATTTTATCCTGTTCAGAATTAATGAATAGACCCTTAAGGGTGTTCTGCACTGCATCAATGAGAGGTTCCCCACTGAACATAGTATCTTTCTATAAGGTTTTGTTAGCCTTTGTTTTATACAGCTACCAGCTCTTTGGAAGTGTAGGAACTGATCCTGCAGCTGTGGGAGATGATGCCCTGCAGTTAGGTGGAACTTCATTGATGCTCAAGCAACAGAAGATGCCGCATCAGGTCATTTACTTTACTTTCTGTAATATTAGATCTCCTCTGCAACATTCTACTAATGAAGACTCTCTTTCAGTTTCCTTTCTCATATATTCAGCAAGAAGTTTGTCACCAACTTAAGCCTTCCTTCGTGATTGCCATTTACCTCATTTGTATCAGGCTCTGAAAGAAAGCTGCTTCATGGCCACACTGCACTCTAGTGGGTTGAAAGCTGAGTAAAGGTATAATGTAATGATCTCATAATGGGCTAACTTACATAATGCTATCATCGCCATCATCATTGTCCCAGTTGTCAATACAGAGTAGTTGCAATCAACATTGAAAAGTGACAATCCTCACAGCTACATCACAATAAATTCGTGCAGTTAAAATAAAGGATCGAGACTTCCAGAAATGTCTCTCTTAGCTTATCCCACAAACCCAGGACCAATTAAAAGAAAAACAAAGGCAAAAAATAAAATAAAAATCAAAGACTCTCAGCTTGCAAAGACTTTGGATTAAGACTCAAATCAGACCAACTAAGCAGGAAAGACTGCAGTATCTGATTTTCTTTTTTGCCTAAGAGTCAGATATTACGATTAGATTTTCCAAAGGAGTCTATACCCTGAAAATTCTTGCAAAATTAAAATTCATTATTATTAACTTTAGTATCAATAGCACTTACTTAAGTGTTTTTATTCATTGGTATAACTGTTTATTATTCAAATATTGTCCAGAGCTTATTCAGCACCAGTGCTCTAAATACTGAACAAAATTATCATAAAAGAGAAATCTCTACAGAGAAAGGATTATACAAAAATGGATAATCAACTACCAGCTGTAAATTTGTGCTACCCTTTCTCAATGACTTAACAGTAAGAATGTGGTAATGACACTAAATTATTAAACATTGCATTATACATCTGAAATAACAAAAAAAGAGCCAAGAAAATCATTGCTTGCTTCTCATAGGTGAATGTAACAGGCTAGCAATGCTTTCCTGACACACAATGTCTAGTCCTGTGAGAAGGCATTAAATAGACTGTGTTGACTTGTCAAAAAAGAAACTAAATGGCCCCACCTGGTTATAAAAGACAGAAAAAGATCCTACGTAAAAGAAAGGTACAAGAAGAAAAGCAGTCCCAAATTACAAGACATAAATGTTGAAAAACCTGGAGAGAAATCTGAAGTTTTTGAAGAGGAATGATTTCCCCACTCCCCCCCAGGAGTTACAGGCTCCTTCTGCACAAGAGGATGCTTGCTTACCACAACATACAGTTCAAAATAATCTTTAATATTTTAAAGCTTTCTCAAATCTAGTTGTTACTGACTTTTAACCGCCTGGCAAAAACTAGAACAGAACTTTGATACACAGAGTTACAATGACACAAGACAAACCTTAGCAGGATCCATTAATACAGAAAACCAGCTCAAACAAAACTTGATGAGCCATGACCACCAAAGAGATAACAGCTAACAGGACGACTAAACATGTAGACATCCACAGTCTACTTAAACTGTAGAGAACACGTCACCAGCTGCATGATTGTCAGGAGTAATGTATTTTCTATAGTTAGCTACATCTTATTGACAGTCCTGCACAAAATATATACTTACACATAGCATTTTCCATTCAAAAGGTCTTAAAGCAGTTTACAAAGGGAGTTTTAGGAACAGAAAGCAAGCACAAGCAGACAAAGTAATATATCTGGGGTCATACTGAAAGTCAGTGATATCATTCATTTTCCTTGACTCCCTGCGTATTTCAATAGACCCCACGAAGATGGCTTCAATCTTATATCATACTTAAATGCAACATGCTGACAAGCAGGGAAATTCAGATAGCTTTTTGAGTTAAGAATTTGATGTGCTACTTTTCCCACAAATCCAGTTTTTCCTAGAGAAGCCTTTGGCCCATTGGATCCCTGAGAACACCA
Organism: Limnodromus scolopaceus; assembly: GCA_028565335.1. NCBI lineage: Eukaryota > Metazoa > Chordata > Aves > Charadriiformes > Scolopacidae > Limnodromus > Limnodromus scolopaceus. Next base: position 53,300,839 of record JAOXNO010000041.1, on the reverse strand, counting down.
TACAGAATACTATTAGAAGTTAAAAACATTGAAAACTATGAACTGTTTCAGGAAAACTCAGAACTGAGTCTGGTAATAGCAACCAGCAGACCAGAATATAGATGTAGCCTTATCTGCCATACAAGCAAGCACCGAGACCGCAATGACCTGTCACAGAGCGAACAGATGCAGCACCACAATCACATTTCCAAGTCTTCTAATTAGTGAGACATACCAATTAACAACTTCGGGAAATTGGATGTTTCAATATTATGGTAATAGACAACCGATGTGATGGCCGCCAAGAATGCCATCCCAGCTGGCATGTACAGGTGTAAATGGCGTGATTCTGAAACCCTTAAAAAGAAAAAAGAGAACATGTATTAAAATTAAGCCCTCTTAGCTATTTAAATGTTTCCTTTTTAATTTATGAATTGTATCTTGTACCCAGCACTGACCCAGGATTATCCAGGATGAGTTATGGATGTAAAGCTCTCCGATTTTCAATTGGATTTGTGCTCCTAAATCACACAGTTGTATTTCAGATTCCTCCCCTGTCCTGAAGATGAGATGTATGTACTCCTATTTCCTACTGAAATCAATTGGAACGTTGTTTAAATTAGGATAAGCAGCTCAGCTCCAAAATGAGAAAAGTTAATTTCAGCTAAACTAGTTTGGGAGCTGTCCATCAAAATATGGAGATAAGGCCAACTGAACCACAGTTTAAGATTTTCTACAGAAACGTTTTGTGGAAGTGTTTCATTTTCTTTTTCCAGGAACAGCACCACAGCATGGAATTACTTACACTGAGTTCTGTTTTCAGTAACCACAAGCCAACAAACAAAACCTACAATAGAATCATATACCCTTAAGTTTTGTCCTATAAAGCAAAACTCTCCTGATACTTTGCTTCAGGTAGCAGCAGAGGGGTCCTGCCAACTACTGTCTTTTGGGAATATGGGAATTGCTGGTCAACATTGTTGGTTTATGCAGAGTTGGGTAAAATCATGTTTCCTTCCCTCTTTCCTCCTACTTGCCATCATCTTCTCCTCCTCCCCTTTTCTTTCTTTCACAAAAGTAATGGTGTGTCCTGGGCTGTCCAGAGGTACAATTTGCTCTGTCTCTCAACCAGCTCCAGGAGAAGAGGGACCAAGAAGCCTCCAGGACACAAACACTTGCGGAAATTCACACCTTATCCTCTGAGCCTCATAGAAAATAAATTAGCATCTCTGGATTTGTTCTTTCTGCAGCAAAAGCTACCTTTGTGTACTTCGGAGAGACAAAAGGGGCTGTGCTGTCAGGAAACTGGAGACCGTCACAGGATGTCATATCTGAGAGCAGAACATCCCAAATGTCTAGCAGATCTACAGGAGCTCAAGAGGACCACTTTCTGCATCTGTACTAGGAAAGGAAAGCCCTCCCTCGCATGGACATTGCGGTGGAGTCTGCAGAGCTGGCATAAATACTTAACCCCTCTGGTTGACAATGAGTTTTATGTATATGCAGCAAAATGAGAAAAGAATTTCCAGTCTCTGAATTCCTAGTCATGCTAGCAATTTCGGGACATTGGGGCTGAATTCTCAGCAAGGAAAAACAAGCAATAGGAACAGATTTGTTGAGACAGCCTAAGCTTCAGTAGGTATCACTGCAGGAGCGGAAGATTATTTTAAAATTTATTACAGACAGAAATTACTAGAATTCCCCTATATAACCCTATCTCCAATAGGCTGCATCTACTGCTGAGGTGCCAAAGCCTTTAACACACAATTGCTGTCAAAAGGACCTACCAATATGATCCTATTTGGTCTTAGAAAGCTGATGAGTCTTAAAATCAGCTTTTAATCACTGGAGCACTCACTAGCCTACTGAGTGCTTGGGAGGCACGACTGTGGGCTGGCACTCCCCCAGTAGAGCTAGAAGCTTTGATTCTCATCAGGTGACACTTATTACTTAACAACAGCATTCTGACTCAAGTTAAATAGCAAATAGACATAATGAGAGGGATTACTAAAGAGCAAAATAAAACAGAAAACTCAAAGCAGGAGATTTTGCTCTGAGCATCCCACACCCTGGTAACTCTGAATAAGCACAAGAAAAAATCCTTTTAGAAAAAACTGGCACTGAAAAACATCCTATTTATATATGTTTAAGAGAAGCTATAATAATAACGATATCAGCTTCTACAGCAGAATACTGCATTGCCTTTCACACTGGTTAGTGGGTAGTTGTTATATAGATGGCTAAACAGAGATGTTTTGTTCTGTTTAACGAGGAGCTTCAACTTTATAATCCTTGAGTTGCAAATTGGTAATTGTTCTGAAAATCAGACCTTTCTTCAGAGGAAGATGATCATAGTCATTGTTATATGACATCAGCTTATTTCATGATAAATCACTCTCCTGTATCACTTGTTTCACTTGGAATAAGCCCATATAATGTGAGCTGCTCTGCTCAAGGTAACAGATTAGGTGAACTGCACAAACATCAGAAGAACCTCCATGGGGTGTGAGATGAGGCCCAGTAGATCCACTCCTCTTATTAAGATGAACACAAGTCAGTTTGTTGGGGAATGGGATGACCTATTGTGCACATGGGAGTTCTGCCTAAGTAAGGACTATGGGACTGGGTCCTTGGACATAAAACGTATCACGAAAATGTCACCATCTGCTTGAATTATTAGGATTTATTTATGATTACCCTTCGGAAAGATAGTGTCATTGAGCTGAACTAAAAACGATTAAGGTCAGTTGCGCGTGTAACTTGGCAAGGTCTGTGGAATTTCTGATACAAGGTCGGTAGGTTAATCACCAAGAATACTGATTACATGTTTATAAGCAGAAGGAATATGGTCTAGATGAGAATTTAGGGAGAAAATACATTCTCTGAAACCTTCAAAATGATCAGTGCTACCAGAAGGTAGACATACACTTACCCATCAGACACTATGCCCTCTGCAATTTCACACACCAGCACAAACAAGAGGATAAAAGTCAGTATCCAGCGTAAATTGTGACCAGGAAAATGAAGCCATGTGCTATGATGTATATGTACTTTGGAACTCTGACTTCCCCATCCTAAACAGGAAAAGAAAATTATAAGGAGCTTTCTTAACAACAAGAGTGACATACAAAGCTCCTGCATACAGAAAAGTACACATGTAACAAACTAGTGTACGGAAGTTGACACAACTATGTTGTTAAAAATGCACATATTTGAATATTTTCAGAAATGTGTTCTCATCACTTCATGTGAAATAAAATCAATAAAGCAGACAGGACACAGCCTTAAATTCCTATACCTTTAGCAGCTTACTATCAAGTAATTACATGCATTAAACATTTTTCAAATATATTAGCACAAACACTGTAATACATACACTATTTTTTCTTCAATCCATTTAATTAAAGAATTCACACCTTATCTTACTTTTTTTTTATTTATTTAAAGTAACTCATTCTTTTAATCTAGATAACAATTATCAATACTGAGAAAAGCCAGATAAAACAGTTTACCCTAAGAAGTTCTTCAGCTGACCCCATTTTACCAGCGCTGCTATTTCAGTACCGGGCCTTTCACAGTCAGCAGAAGGGAGCGTGAAATCCCGCAGCCGGTGCCCTGGCTATCTAGAGGACAGACCAGGCTGAGCAGAACGGTACTCAAAGTAGTGACAGCGGCGTGTATTAAACCACCGGGCCACCTACCGGTAACCCCAGTTTTATGTCATCGAATAACATCTGCTGCAGATACGGCAAGAGTTACAGCAGCCGGGCAGCCCTCCTAGTCGTTACCGGTAATGAGGAGGGCTGCCCGGCTGCTGTAAGTCTTCGGTAATTGCAAGACCTACTTGTCAGGTTTTCTGGTTTTTAATAGCACATTTATTTTTCGCTTCCCGCCCCGCTCGTCAAATCCTGCAGGAAAATCCTGCAGCCTCCTCCAGCGCCCATCCTGCCCCTCCACAAGGCCGGGGGTTCACCTGCCGGGAGCCCCGCAGGCCGCCCCATCCCGGAGAACCCCCGACAGACAGAAGGAGGTCCCCAGGAGCGGGGAGAAGCCCGGAAAGCGGCCGGTGCGGGGCGTAGGGGCAGCCTCGGGAGATGCGGTCGCCCGGAGCATCCCGGAGCTCGCAACCTCTGCAGCCTCCCGGCGGGGAGCCGCGCACAGGGGGCAAGGCCAGAGCGGAGGGTGCGCGGGGGACACACAGCACGGCAGGGCACGGAAACACGACACGGTAAAACGGGGGAGGGTGGAGCGGACACCACAAAGAGGTGCGGGGGAGGTGCGGAAGAAAGCGGGGAGGGGAGGGGAGGGGGGCGGAGAGGGGAGCAGAAGGCAAGGCATAAGCGGACAGAAGGAGTAAGGCCCGCAGGCACTCACCGATGAAGAGGATGGGGAAGGTGATGAAGAGCAGGAAGACGTGCGGCACTACGTTGAGGGCGTCCACGAAGCAGCCGTTATTGAGCACGCCGTGGTCCACGTTGTAGGCGGTGGAGTTACTCTCGTCGCCACAGAAAGCCAGGGCCATGGCGGGACCCTGCGCGCAGCCGAGCGCCGCCTCCGCGCACATCCAGGCGGAGCCGGAGCGGGTTGCGCGGCGGGACTCTGCCCGCACCTGCCGGCGAGCGGCG
>JAOXNO010000041.1:53285921-53296135 GCA_028565335.1 Limnodromus scolopaceus | reverse complement strand
CGGGCCGGCCCCGCCCCGCCCCCGGAGGCCCCGCCCTAACGGACGGCCTCGCCCCTCGCGCCCCAGCCCTAACGGTCCGCCCCGCGCCCCGGCGATGGGGCCGAGGGGTGGCCCGGGGCTGCGGGGAGTCGTGTCCCTTACCCGCCACGCCAGGGCCCTCGGTTACCTTCGAGCAGCATAAACCAGCGCTCCCGGTTCCCGGGGATTCAGCATTTCTATGTACCGTTAATAAAACACAACATTTAAAAAAAAAAAAAAAAGAAGGACTAAATTAGTGATGATGGAGGAACTATTGACTAGAAGAAGTGTATTTTTTTAACCTCGTCAGATGCGTGCTTTTTTTCTCCCCTGTGATGAAGATATTATTAGATCAAATCGTGTACACAGCTGTACCCTGTCCTCAAAGGAGACTTCAGCATCATATCCTGAACAGCTATTACGTTCATGCTTTTACCTTTTTTCACCCCTCAAATGAGTTCAAGCCTCACTTTTTTTTTGTTTTCCCCAATGAGACTGTTGCAGTCTGTGGGAATCAGACCATTAACGTGAGCGGATTCCACATCACTCCCTAAGAAATTTTATGTATACCAAAATAATCTATAAATCAAAAATTTCAAACCTTTTTGTCTTGAGTAGAAGTTAGGCTCAGGTGAGCCAAAGCCAAACAAAAAATCTAATCAAGTATGTCCATGTTGGGGGATAATACTAAAACGTCATGTCAGAAGTTTGCACCTGGCTTACACTTCTAAGCACAGGCTGAGTCAAAGCATGAGATTCAAATATCTCTGGTATGTAGCCATGAAATACTCAACATTAAGATTCGTAACCAAATCCTTTACCTTGGAGCTCCTTTCATTCCTGGTCACGCTTATCCATTGCTCAGCTCAGTATTTAATGCGACTCGCCACGTCCTATAAACAGAAATCCAAACCAAGAATGCCCACGCATTCAGGCTTAACTCCTCAGACTGCAAAAGTGACAAGCTGGTTAAATGCCTCTTAGAGAAATGACCCCATAAATGAAGAATTTCTTCATTTTTCCTCCAACGATCAAGCTATGGATGCTCAATGTGAGATAATTTGATTTCTAGGACAAGCAGCTCCACTAATAGACCTGAAAATTACTTTTGTCATGCTGCTTTTATTGATCTTGCTGTCAGACAGGAGGAAAGAAAAAGTAATTCCCTGCATGCAGCATATTACTTCCTATATAGGATCTTGTAGGGCTACAGCAGCATGGTTAAGTATAATAATTAAAAGACAAAGCCCAAGCCAAATCCTGCGTATATGTACTTTCAAATGTTAAAGTTACACCCACACTGGAAAGACTATAATTATTTTAAGTTTTGGACAGAAACCAGCATTCATCCAAGCTTCTGGTTAGCCTCATCTCTGTTATCCTAATAGTTATTTAATAAACAGTATGTGGAGTTTACATGCAGATAATTTTAAAATAATTTATATTTAGGTATTTCCTGAGGCCCTAAGTAACACAAGGGCTCTATGTTTTAGACAAACAAATAGAGGCAAAGAACTCTTGACAGTTTACACACTGGAGACCGAAATCATGGGCTAAGATTTGGAGAGGAATTATCATCACCTTCAGTGCGGACAGAGAACTACATGCAGAAATTGAAGTTTACCAAAGTCTCTAAAGGAATCCAAGAACTGAGCTCACATCCCCAGCCTCTGCACAGTGTCTGAACCTTGAGACCATCTTCCTTTACTACAAGGTGTCAATCACAATATTTTTAAAAACATATTTCTCAAACAACAAAACATCAGGAGATTCCAGAGTTTGCAATTTGAAATTTATCTTTTCAATGGTTTTCAAATGCAGCCGAGATTACATAGCTAACACAGGGGCTTAAAATTAATGGTCTCATTCCTGGTGCCAGAGCAGATGTGCAGCCATCATAGAGCATCGTTAAGTCAGAAACGTGTTGGCAACCTGAACAGAAAGGTGATGGACTAAATGGGGAAGAGTCTTGGATTACAATTAACTACTTAATGAAACACTGAAAAAACCCACAATGACAGAAATAAAAACATTTGATAAACTGAGCATTCTTAGCAATAAACACACACATGCGCACACACAAACTCTTTAAAGAACTAGCACTTCCAGTAACAATGCCACAATTTTGTCCCTGCTGTAACGATGAAATCTGGAGTGCTGAGTTCGGACTAATACTGCTTTTGCTTACTAATGCATCAAATGACAATTCCTTTTTTTGTTCACAAATGGTGAAAGAACTATTTGTGTCTTTACAAAATAATTCTAAGAGTTTGATCCTTTTCTGAAAAGCTGAAATGCAATTGCCTGTGGTGTCAAAGGACTGAATGTACTTACCCAGACTATCTTTGCTAGTCCTGGTTCCAGTGCTTTGGAGCAGTTCAGAGGAATAGCTTTTTTTCTCAAAGCTTCATTTTTGTAAACTTTGTGAGAACAGAATTTATTCTCAAAGTACAAAAAAAGGCAAAGAACAAAATGAAAGTGACAGGTAGACAGCTAGTTTATCTGCACATTGCAAGTGCAACCTACTTTTTCACTGCAGTCCTGTTACATCTTGTTTCCCCTCACTCTTTTCTGACTGGTTCCATACAGCAAGAAGTCAGTTTTCTACTTCATCATTTCAGCACATCTGTTAGAAATGAGAAATCAAGTTAGATCCTGGCAGCCACCAGCATGTTCAACAGGTGACTGGAAATATTTTGGAAGTACCTTGATTATTTGCAATTCAATTCCAGACAGATAAGGACAATACATTTAATTCAAGGAAAAATCACTTCCTATACTTGTCTTGGAATTTGAGTTCATCTATAGGATGCGGACAGGTTTTGGTAGTAAAGAATTGACACTTCAGAATTTAACACCCAATAGCTGTTTTTAAAAGAGAAGAATATTCATTTAAGTGGAAGCTTTCATTTTTCTTTCCTACCTTTGTCATTTGTTTCTGGCTCCTCTTATTCAGCTGTTCTGCACTGACCTCTCTTTCTCAACAGTGCTATGTAGGGGAAGTGGCCTAATCCCTAAAAATTATCTGTTGCTACTATGGATCACTCTGCAGGTTTTTGCTTTTGTTTGCATCTAGAAATGCAAATATAAAAGAAAAATAAACTTTTGAAAGTTCTGAACAGCCACAGCCCATATTCAGAATTAGTTAGTTAAGCATATAAGTTTAGGCATCAAGCAGGAAAATTTCACTTTCCTGTGTATTTTAAAGTCATTAATGGGACCAAGTATCAAGCGGAAGTCTTAATCAGAACAAAGCCTAATAATGCAAATCCTTATTGTGATCTAGGGAGGAGAGTACCTATCCTTTTCAAAAGAACATTTGGGAAGGTTGAGAGGAAAAAAATTGGAGAAAGTTACCTCCAGAGAAAACTGTTGTTTTAATCTTGTGGAACAAAGAACTCCAACCTACCCTTTAACAGACGATACCATTTGATAAAGCAAATGAAATTTCTTTGTAAAAGTTGTCTGAAGTACTGCTATTAAAAATAGTGCATTAAGCATAATAGTGCGCATTCACAGAAATGGCTGTTTTTCTTTAAATAAATCTTATTAATTTTTAATTGCTCTCCCTCATTAACAATTAAGACCTTATGAGTAAGCAGATCTATCTTAGAACGGAAACAAAACACACGCTCTTTGTTGGACAATCATCTTTAGGCAAATACTCAGATTAGAACAGCTTATTTTTAGGTGTGTGCCACAGAATTCCATTGAAACTAATGAATGGGAACTCCTCTGCATCCACTTGTTACATCACCAAAAATAGCAGCACACATATTACTTATTCAAACATTTGGTTTGTTTCCCATATTTTACATGGCAAGAATGGTCATCAGCGCTTCTCCTCTCTACGTGATCTTCATGAAATGCCATTCTCATTTACCTATGATTGAGGAAGCCATACCATGTTATTGTAGGACAAATAACACTTAAGTCCTTGAATACTCATCAGGCTTCTTGTGGCTTCAGCTACATACGTGACATCATTACATCATTTTATGAAGCACCTTTTACAACATTCAGGCAGTTATACTTGCTTTGAACTAGCTCCTCAGCTGAATACTTCCTTCCTGGTTCAGTACAGCCAGAGCAGTGCTGGCTTGGCCATACCACACAGCATTGAAACCTGAGGAAAACTCTTGCTCTTCTCTTCGCTCACTCTGCTTTGAAGCGTTAAACACTCAAGCACTTGGTGATACCTGGCAAAACACATGGTAAATCAGCTGAAGAGCTGCAGGCTATTTCCCTTGCTAGTGAGACCTAAGGATACACCTGATGCTCCACCTCCTGCATCACCAGGATTCTTCACAATAATGAGGACAATATGCTCCAGGTGTGGTTCTTTCCTCAGTACTCTACAGCTTGCTCCCACTAGGCAGAGGGGTTACTGTGGCACTCATCAGTTCTCTCTCCTCTGAGCATCCACTCCTCATCTCAAAAGAGGCAGGTTTTCAGTAAAAAGTTTGCTTTTCCTCTTACCTGCCCACTTATTTAATCCACCTACAGCTGTCATTCATCCTCTAAATATTTTGGAAGGTAAATAATTATCCCAGCTTCAGTTAGCTTGGTTGGTACACAACACTTGAAAATATTTCAAGCTGCACTGAGAAATGCTGAGGCTATCAAAGCAGAAGTAGTTTTTGAAAAATCAGGCCTATACCAACTTATTCACTCCCAACTATCCTTGTGCATGGGTGTACTCTTACAATTGCCCCATGATCTCACTGATCACATTGTACCTTATTTTCCCAGCATTTAAATGGTTAATATTTTGAGTACTCCCTGTGTAGTACTTGTAGTACGAGTGTTGTGTTTTCCTCAGGAGAATAAGTTGAGTGCTGTGGACTAAGTCATGCTAATAAACAACTCTCATTCTGGGTCCAGTGTGGTGTCCTTCAGCAAACATTGTTTTAGTTACTGATTCAGCTAAGTGCCTTTATGGTACTTGCCTTGTAAAGGATTACTTTGCCTGTTTATACTGCAATAATCACACACACTAACAAATAAACATCTAACCAGCATTAATTTCTAAAAGATAACAGTGCTAAAAGTCACTGGCCTCTCTAGGAACTCTTCCAAAAAAGAGAAACTAGACTGAAAATTAAGATTTGAATTGTTTGTTAAATATTATTAGAAACAAAAGGAAGCTACCATCTTTCTTTTTCAGAATACAAAACAGTTTTCTGTTGAGGCACACTCGAGAGCTGTAGTTAGTTGATCTGTTTATTCATCACCTGGGAATTGTCCCAAATTATCCTCAATTTATCCAGTGTGTAAAATTGACACAGCAACTGAATTAGAGAGAACCTAAAGCTATCAATTCAGACTTGGATTTGGAATGTATTTTTCTTGTGCTACTATTTGACAAAATTATACAAAATTTAACTAATTTAAAAGTCTTGCTGTTTAATGAGGCTTTGCACTACAAATTTTTCTTCTATTTATTTAGAATAGATTGCAGTGTGGCATTTATTCTAGCTCTTAAAATAAAACAACCACCAAAACAAAAATCACATTGTAGATTCGTTAAAAAAGAAAAAAAAGAAAGATCATGAGTATGCACAAAAAGTTTGATCCTGTATAGTCAAGACTGTTTATTCTCTATTGTGATTTATCATATAACTAATTAATTGTCAAAGACCTATTTCAGGAAGCTTTACTCTTGAGTTCAGCCCACATGCAGACTACATTTGGGATTTTCAGAGGCTCAAGGGAATTACTACAATCAATAGCCATACAGAATATAAAGAAAATTAATTTACTAACTTGCTACTTAGTAATTGAACTCCTAGACAGTGGGAACTTTTTTTCCCCTACCATTTTGCATTTTTTCCATGATGATTTCAACCTGAAGCTCATTATATCTCTTGGACTAGTAGAGTTTTGTTTGTTTGTAGCAAGGCACTGTACTTGCATTTGTAGGTATGGAAGCTTTGCATGGAAATAACCATAGTCTGGGACATTTTTGGGTGGCAGAAGTAAATCCTGAATGTTTTCACTTAGGGCAAACAGTTCACAGCCTCAGCCTTCAAACCAGCCAGAGAACATCTACTCTGGATAGGGATTCTTTATACTGTCAATATTTAGCAGGAATCAAGTAGCTTTTGCAAAAGGGGAAAAAAGAGCTTCACAGCTCTTTCCAGTAGTGAAACACAGTACTACTCTTCGCCCTCTATAGTGGGAGAAAAACATTTTTTTTATTTTAAGTGTCCACAGATCCTGCCCACAAATTTGTAACGAGAATAAATAAGTAAAACTGAATATCAAACCCTCAAATCAGTGTGCACTGTAAGAAAACCCCACCCTTAAACTGGGCAAAATAATGCAGCATCGAGGGAGCTAAAACTATTTGCAAATTTGGGTCACATTAAATTACTATTTTTGGCCAAACAAAGGAGGGAAAATTATAAATAGAAGGAAAAGCAACTGCCCAGTACATAACACCACGGTAATCTTCTTACACAAAAAACTGGCTTCACTGAGAGGGGCCTGGCTACCAGTCCCTGATCAACAACTAGCTTGTCCTTACAAAGAGAGAAGGTAGAGTCTCTCGTTAATGCCAAAGAAACCTCAGCTGTTCAAGCTAATGCCCCGGGTCCTTCACACTGTGAATATTCCAGAGGACATACCTCAGGGAATAATCCTGCCCTGATATTTTGCACTCTTCTTCTGCTTGTACAACTAGGAATTCCTTAAGTGGCTGACATAAGGGGTGAATGGGAGTAGTGAATATTCAGGATAGTTTTAATGTGTTACACAGCGCATTTACAAGTTGCTTTTTTTGTTTTTTAAGAGTGAATAATAGAAACAACGACTTTGTACAGGTATGGCATCCCGTTAAACTTAGTGTGGTAGAGAACGGGTTGAAAATAATGAAGAGAGATTAATTTCCAGCAGCATGTAAAATACAATACGACAGCTAATCTTATTCCTATTTAGGATTGTTTTCTCTGTGAATTTTCTTGAAAAAAAAAAATAGATTTAGAGGTGAGACCATGTTTAAGATGTACCAGCAGCGTGATGTTGAGTGGCACTTACACACGCGATGATCACACAAATGGCAGCGAACAACTCTATGTACCCACTTGCAGGATGCGAAGCAGCTGTAGACCTTTCTGTAAGAACTGCTCTCAGGGAAGTATGAGCTATTGGTAGGAATAATATGTCCCTAAAAAATGAAAACTCACATTTAACTTAAAAAAACAAAACTGAACAAACTCTTCTGGCTATTAAAAAAAAAAAAACAACTTGGAAAAGTTGCTTTTATTCTGACAATGATATAGAGAAAAATCATTTTTATTTCAAAAGTAATTCTCACCTTCAGCACATGTATTACGTTTTTGTTAACTGGTGGTAACACAAGGCTAAAGATAATGCTTTGTATTGTACATGTCTTAAAAGAGAAATCCTATTTTTTTGTTGAGGAAGATTTTCTGAAAAAAAAAAAATATTCTCAAAGTTGAATGTTTTCTTTTCATAACAGTTCCACTGTTTCACTCCATGGCATAAGTTAAGAAAACAACCCTGACTCGCAAGCACAATGGACAATTCTCAGTGTGCTAAAACTGTAAAAGTTTCAAAGATGCACACAGTTGTGATTGACAGAGCTAAAATGATGCTGAGGATATAATGAGAATTGATAACTAAATTAATGAACATTGTGTTCGGTTTTATAATTTTTAGAATAAATAGCCTATGAGACAAGCTTGTAAAACACAGTAAAGAAAAATACCTTACTTTACAGGAATTAGTTTGTAGAGAGTTTGTAGGAAATAGTTTGTGGGGCCTCCTTGGTAGGAGCCTGATGCCCTCACACAGTCCCAAGTGCTTCTCAGCCTAAGTCCGTGGGTCCTCACTAGGCACCTGGGCAGAACACATGTAGGCACGCTTTGTCTGCCCACTTGATGCCACAAGTGGATGTATCAGAACCACCTATGTAGGGTACAATTCCCAGACTCTAATTTCCCCTCCTATATGGAATTATTCCCAATTCTCTTTTTCTCATGGTTGTAAGTAGTCTGGCTGAGAATGTTTTCTCCAGGCTATATTTGTCTTCTGTGATAAGAAGGCAATACAAGCTAGTGGAAACTTTCTGCATGTCTGCATTTTAGCAGCCCAAATGTGAAAGGGGATGTCATGTGCTGAGGCTCGGTCGTGGAAGTTTTCACGTACCATCATCTGCTGTCTGTTTTTCATCTACAGCATAACAGCAATGCAGTGGAGACAAGAACAACCACATCCAGCTGGAGAGCACTGACAAGTGATGATTTTCTCACGTGTGCCAGGGATACATCCTCAGCACATGCTCAATATAACTGGGCAGAAAAAATAAGATTGCTTTCTACATACTGCCAATCCTGAAACTGGCCAGGGCTTCTTTAACAAATGCTAAACTGCCTCCTCTTTCAGTAACAGTATCACCACATCATAAAAGATCACTAGCCATTTTCCCATTTCCTCGTACTTCAGTCCATGAAGGCTCAAGATACTGTAAGATAAGGAATGGATCACGCTAGAATTAGGTAAAAACTCTGCACTGTTCGACTCCTGGGAACACAGCTGAGATTAAGAGACTACATCAATAATAAAGAAAGAATAACTGAGATTTAATCCTCGGCTGTGATCTGCTTTCTAGGAAAATGGTGACATGCCTTGTATAGAAGTCACTTGCCTTGTCCTAGCGTAAAGAAGGGTAAGCATTTTTTCCCTTTGAGTGTGTTTATAAATCTAGCCTCTTTTCTCCATCGATTTGCTATGGTATTTTAAACATATCTGTTCATATACACAGAGGTTTAAATATACCATTAGAAAAGGCAGAACAGGGTAATTTTATCATTGAGAAAGTGTGCAATTCATGAAGCACTTCAATGACACAAGAGAAAAAATAGTCTCTGCATCTATGCCTCTGGCTAGAGGTATAGAAATGTGAATATTGACATAGCTTTTTAAAAAAATCAACCAACCACAGCTTTCCTGCAGCAGTACAACATAGGATAAATCACTACAAGTAGGCCAGGAAACTTAATACACTCAAATAACTTTTCCCTGTGAACAATCCAACCAAAAAAAAAGCTCACCCGCTCTATTTTAATGTCCTATGAGTGTTAACACAAATTTGTTGCAGTTAAATTCTCTACTCCAAGAAGAAAAGAACATTATAAACTACATTGAACCCACCTGTTAACTCTGAAATCACTGTTGAGAAATTTTTATGTTGGTTAGAGAATAAACTTGTTTCTGTTGTCCTTCTCTTAATCTGGATTTTGTGTCTTGATAAATTGCATGATTTGCATAACACAGCATGCCACTTCCACTGACTTCTTTATAGCAACGCTGCTTTATTTGAAAACAGAAAATTTGCACATATTCAGATGTATTAGATATGTAATGGGGAAGCTGCCTTCCTCTGTGTGAAGAAAAAGCAACTTGGAGGCAGGAGCACAATGAACGCACCTGAATCGTCTCAGCTCCTTCTATTCTCTTATCGAGCTATTCACGCAGAGACTGTAGCTGGCTTATAAGTGACTGCTCTGCACTGGAATTCTCTCATCCACCTTGAATAACTCTTCAGTTTTGATTTCTGCTATGGATGTCACTCCTTTGCACTAAGATGCCCAATTTTCACTAAGGAACAGTATGCAATTTCTTCTGTCCTAACAGGTTGATACTTCACATTCAAGATCTGCTTCCTCACAATTCTTTGTGAATAATCAAAATAGAAACATGCATCTCTCCTTCTCTCTCTTTCTGTCAGTTTTTCCTTGCTGTTGGAATTGCTGCTGATCAAAAAAGTGTTCATCGGCCTCTCGCCTCTGAAAATTTCAGGTTTTATGCTGTGAGGGGAAATGAGAATAACAAAAAAACATTGTTCCTTGAAAAATTATAATTGACTAAGTTTCAAAGGATAACCCCGAAAAGGCATTTCATCCTGTCAAGGAAATACTTATCACAAGATTTTAATCAAAGTTTATTTTTGTGCCAAGTGTGTCTAATCAAATGTTTTCTATCTAGTCTTATTTAGATTCTCTCTGTTAAGTAGCATTAAGGCTCAAAAGTCTCAGGCTGTGGCCAACATGAACATGGGGTCTCAGTCCCCCTCTTGCTAAAGCATCCAGAACTGCTTAGGTGGAAGAGAAAGGGAAGAGAAGAAAAACTGAGAGAAAAATACTTTGGAACTTTTTTTTTTTTGGGGGGCG